>QEPC01001717.1:7088904-7149154 GCA_003113815.1 Sphenodon punctatus | reverse complement strand
GGACAGGTGCCTGATGCAGGTCCCACTCACTCACCTCTTAGCTGACCTTGGGTATTCCGTGCAGCATCAGCCACGGTCAGAGAGATGGGGGGTGGGGGCGGTGTAGCTATGATTTTTAGAGAGCAGTGGTCAGTTAGGAGATATCAGGTGCAAACCATGGTAGGGATTGAGGCTCTTCACCTGGTGTTCGATCTGGTGTGGGACCGTTTGGGGGTGCTGCTCGTATACCGTGCACCTACCTGTATGACAGCTTCTCTACATGCTCTGGCAGAAGTGATGGTGGGGGGTGTTGTTGTGGTCCCCAAAGGCATTAGTCTGGGGGGGGGATCTCAATATTTACGCTGACGCCAGTCTCGACAGGGCAGAGCATGAGTTCAAGGCCACCATGGGCCTGTCCCAGATCGTCAGCGGTCCAACACACCAGCGGGGACATACTCTCGATCTCATGTTTTTCATCGGCCTTGAGGTGGGTGCTCTGCTATTGGGGGAGATATGTCATGGTCAGATCATTATCTCCTACGGATCTCTCTCTCAGCACATGTCTGCCCCTGGAAGGGTGTGGAGTCAATTCAAATGGTTCGCTCCCGAAGGCTAATGGAACCAGAGTGGTTTTGGTTGGCTCTTGGGTAGTTACCCTCTGACCTTGACAACTGCCTCATCAATGACCTCATTTCACTATAGCACACTCTGCTTACTGAGGCCATTGATTGGACAGCTCCTAGATGTCCGCTAACCAGGTGAGAGCACCGGACGCCTCCATGGTTTTTGGAGAAGCTGCGAGTGCTGAAGCAAGAAGGGAAGCAGTTGGAGTGACGGTGGCGTCATTATCATACTGAAGCCGACAGATTGTGGCATAGAACCAGTTTACGAGCATATGCTGAGGCTACAAGGACAGTGAAAAAAAGCACTCTTATAATATCCAAAAATCATGCCCAGCGAAGCTAATCTGGGTGGTGCTGGGACTGGTCAGTCCGGCCTCCCTCCACCTTGGAGTGGAGTCATCTACAGCATGCTGTGATAGGTTTGTGAATTATTTTGTGGATAAAATTGCTCAGATTCACTATGATTTCAATGCTGCACTTATTACACTAGGAGAACCAGAGGTTATGGAAGTCATTCCTTGTCCGGTTTTATGGGATCAATTTCAGTCGGTGACACCCACTGATGTGATTGGGACCCTTGAGGCTGTTAGGGCCACCTCTTGTGAATTAGATCTGTGCTCATCTTGGCTAATTAAATCTTGCCGGGAGACAATGGGGCCATTGCTGGCGGGTGTGGTCAATACCTCCCTTCGGGAGGGCAGAGTGCCGGGCTGTCTCAAAGAGGCAGTGGTGCAGCCTCTACTCAAGAAACCATCACTTGACATTGACTCCCTTGCCAGCTATTGACCTGTCTCTAACCTTCCCTTTTCAGGGAAGGTTATTGAGCAGGTGGTGGCTCAGCAGTTGCATCTCAACCACGTTGGTTTTTTGGATCCCTCGCAGTCAGGATTTTGTCCAGGTCATGGCACGGAGACTGCACTTGTGGCTTTGGTGGATGATCTGTGCCAATAGACGGACCGGGGCCGCTTGACCCTGGTAGTCCTATTAGATCTGTCCGCTGCTTTTGATACGGTGGATCATGAGATATTGGTGGTGTACCTGAGGGAATGTGCAGGGTTGGGCAGGACTGTTCTTGAATGGTTCCGCTCTTTCCTGACAGGGAGAACCCAATGAATGGTACTCAGGGAGTGTTTATCATCATACCGAGACCTCACATGTGGTGTCCCACAGGGTTCGGTGTTGTCCCCCCTCTTGTTCAATGTATACATGCAGCCTCTCAGCGAGGTGATCAGGAGGTTTGGCGTACGGTGTCACCAATATGCGGATGACACACAGCTATACCTCTCTTTTTCAAAAGACCCAGACCCGGCAGTCTCCATGCTTACTCAATGTCTGGCGGCTGTGGGGGATTGGATGAGGGCTAATCTACTGAGGCTGAATCACAACAAGATGGAGGTGATGCTGGTGTGGAAGGAGTTAACAGCCCCCATCATTGGTGGGGTCTGTCCTCAATTGGTTCCCCAGGTATGGAGTCTGGGGGAACTCCTCAATGCACAGCTCTGCCTGGATGTCCAGGTGGAGGCTGTGACAAGGGGTGCCTTTCGCCAATTACATCTGGTACATCGGCTTAGGCTGTATGTGTCGGACTCTGACCTGGTCACCATCATTCATGCTTTCATCACCTCTAGACTAGACTACGGTAGTGCACTCTACATGGGGCTACACATGGTGATGGCCCGGAGGCTGCAGCTGGTGCAGAATGCAGTGGCCCATCTCCTGGTGGGACTGGGCCATCGGGCGCACATTATGCCAGTGATCCATTCTCTGCAATGGCTGCCAATAGTCTTCTGAGACCAATTCAAGGTGTTGGTTTTAACCTATAAAGCCCTAAACGGTCTGGTCCCTGCCTATCTGTGAGACTGCCTCACCCCACCCCCCGGGTACTTTCACAATCATCTCTGCCACATATCGGAAAGAAGTGATAAAGGGTCCCAATTTTATATGCCTGCACAGCATATGCAGAGAACGAGCCTATGCCAGGGATTCACTTACATGTCTCTGTGGTATAATATCGATTTGTGATGCCAATTGGCCAGCAGAACTAAATATCCTCATTCTGTGCTGTGACAATCCCAACATCTCTCCCCCCACTTGTTACTGGGAAGTCAGAAGCATCTGTTTAGGAATGAGCCAATAGAGATTCTCGTATGTCCTCTGTCACAGTGCTGCAGGATGTGATGTTGATTATACTTGGCCAGCCTGGATGTGTAAACTATGGATGTTTTTACACACACATTTCCCTGGATGTTTGCTTTTACATCCTGAACTTTGTGTATATAAATCACTCACCCAGATCCCTTCATCCAGATCTTTGAACTTCTGCATAGAACTTCTCCCAGAACTTGTGTGTGTAAAATAGGGATGTGTGAACGTGGTTCGGGGTTCAGATTGAACTCAGGGTTCAGCCCATCTGCAAACCCCCCAAACCCAAACTGCCGCCCACCCAAACCAACCGAACTAAGTTTGGGTTCTGAACCTGTTTGGGTGGGGGTAGGGGGGAACCCGGTTTCCCCTCCCTCCAGGCTGTGCAGGTGGAACGGGCACCAGAACTCACACCCGCCCCCCCCCCCCCCCCCCCCCCCCCCCTACTAATTTTTTTATTATTTTTTTTTTTAAAAAAAACCCACCTCAGGGATTACCCTATCTGGTGGTGCCGGGGCTCTGGCCCAAGGGCTGGCGGCGGCAGTGGGGACGGCTCCGGTGGCACTGTGGAGTGCTTCAGGCCTCTACTAGGCCTTCTGGGTCACCTGACCAGGAAGGCCTAGTAGAGACCTGAAGTGCTCCACACCACCATGGCGCCAACAGGTAGGGCGATCCCTGGCGTGGGTTTAAAAAAATTTTTAAAAAAATTTGCAGGCTGCGTGGGGGGGGGGGGGAAGAGGTGAGCTCTGGCACCCCTTCCACCCATGCAGCCTTGAGGGAGGGGAAACCGGGTTCCCCCCAGTCCCCCTCCCAAACAGGTTCAGCCCCCCAAAAAACAGGCTCAGGCCAAACAGCTGAACCATGAATGGTTTTTTGGGGGGGAATGCCGAACGGACCAAACCCCAAACCCCCGGGTGTTCGCACACCCCCTAGTGTAAAACGTTCTCCTGGTAAACTGCTTTAGCTCCAGGCAGCTGTGGTCACTTGGTTTCCATGGCAGCCTATCACATCTACAGCTGTGGCTACTTTAGGCTGCCTCAGGGCAGTGTTTGTGTGAAGAATGCATCGAGAACTTACTTGTGGACTTGTAAACCCAGAAGACTGAAAAATCTGGAACTTTAACATGTGTGTGAAAATGCCCTATGTCTCCTGATTGGTGGGATTGAATCCCCAAAGTCCCAGTTATGTCCCTTCTATGCCTGCCTGAGGGCCACCCTCTATGTCCACCTCAAAGCCACCACTCATTGGTCCTGTTAAGCTGGAAACATGTAGTAATTGGCCAGTGAATGTGAATGTCAGTCTTTTGGGTTTCTCCACATCCTCCCTCCTACAGCCTCTCCCCTTCCTGCCATGCCAGGTGCCTGCCTCTGACTGGCACTGCATGTGCTGCTATTTATCTGAATAATAGTCTTCAAGGGGACAAGTTCAATTGCTTATAAAATTGAGTCCCTTTATCAAATTGTCCTGTAGTTTGGAAGAGATGAGAGAAATGTTATGTGATACATGCCTGTCAAATATATTGTAAACAGGATGGAAGATACATGTTACAGCTGGAAATGTATTTTCAAGTTAATGTCTTATACCATCAGGACCCTTCATCCAATCTTTCCAAGAATTGGCAGGTGCGTTAAGCTTGTGGAAGGACATAATATTCACAGGTTTCATGCAAATTGGATGTAGCCATGAATGTGTGTGGAGCTTTTCTTAAAAGTCATCCAATTGCTTCTAAAATAGGTTCCCTTTATCTAATTATTTCATAAATTGGTACACATAATGCCCTTCATTAGGGGTACAAGCAGTCTAAATTCCATCACAATTGAATAACAAACAAAAAAGCTATAGCCAGAAATATGTTTTTCAGTTTTTTCCCTTTATTTCAAAAACATTTGTTTTCGTTTCTATTTTCATTATTATGTTTTGTTGTTTTCATTATTGCAACAACAAACAACAAAAATTTTGTTATCTTTATTGTAACAACAAAAATGACATGCACACCCCTACCAGGCAGAATTAGAAGCAACGTGACACCCATTTATTTATTTATTTCAAACTGCATGGTGTGCTAAAGGTAAACCTAACCCCCATTCCCCAGGATTGGGCCTATGGACAAGACAGGTGAAATCATACCATGCCAGGACAGGACAGGGACCCCTCCCCCCAGCTGATTACTTACAGATCCAGAAGCATTGTAGTACACAGCCAAATTCACCATTTTGCCCTGCCACCCAATCAAAATATTTCCATGTGGCTTGGCCAGCCAATCAAAACTTGCCATCTGGCTTACCATCATTCAACTGTCCCCTCCCATACAGCTCTCTTACCAAATATGACACTAAGTTACATTTTCAGAAGAAGGAAAGCTCAAGTCCACCGGCCCCACACACAGGTAGAAGTTTCCAAAGTTTTCCGAACAACAACCTTGGTCCTCGGAACTTCAGAATTTGGACTTCCCAAAACAAATGCCATAATATTTGTTGAATTCTGAAGCTTTCCGAAGGCTTTGTTTCAGCCCTAACATATACTGAATTTACTGAGTTCAGTACTTGTGCCAAATTTTTGTTTCAGTTCATCATAAAGCATGTACAGAATAAAGGACGGACTAAATCACGTCTAGAATAAAGAAGGATCTGGATATGGAAGATTATAGTGTAGATTCTGGAAAGTCCAGTGCAGCTCTGAAATAAATAAAAATAAAATAAATAAATATCTATTTATTTACTAAATTTATACCCCACCCCTCCTGCAAAGCATTATAGACTATGATCTTAAAAAGGTACTTACTTATGCAAGCAGAGCTTGCCAATGGGACTCTGCCAGTGTGTTCAGTATCATACTTGTTGGGTAAAACTAGGTGTTACGGTGGCCCGCCTGGGCTGGGGACTCACCCAAATGTCTGTTTTCCTGCCACCAGAGTGAGCCTGCTACTGCCCCTGGGCAGACAGACAGCTGGCCTGGAATGAGACCTCCTGAAGATCCCAGGCACTCATTCCTGGCCAAGGGCAGCCCTCATTTGCCAAAGTGTGCCATCGCATCTATTTGGCCCTGTCATCCCTGTTATTGCATGGGCAGGGTACTGGGAATGGGGCAGGGGTGGAACCATCTGCCCACACCATCCTACCCAGGGTGCGGGGGCTGTAGGATTGCTTGACCCCTGGTGGCTGAAGCAGACCCATCTGTTGTGTGCTGCCCATGGACCCAGGGAGTGGCAGCCACACTTTCTCTCCCTGAGCCAAGCCAGGGATCCACTGCACCATCCACACATCTCTTTTTACCCATAGACAATGACCCACATTAACTGGATGTCTCAACGTCAACTCAAACTCAACATGGCTAAAACTGAACTCCTTATCTTCCCCCCTCATCCTTCCTCTCCTTCCTCACTGTCAATAACTATTGATGGAGTCACCATCCTGCCTGTCCCCCAAGCCCGTAGCCTAGGCTTCATCTTTGACTCAGCCCTTTCTTTTAAACCCTACATTGACTCTGTTGCTAAATCCTGTCGCTTCTCCCTCCATAACATTGCTAAGATTCACCCTTTTCTCTCTGTCTCGTCTGCCAAAACTCTTGTTCATGCTCTGGCCATCTCTCACCTCGATTACTGTTACTTCTCGCTGGCCTTCCCCGGTCTCACCTTTCTCCCCTCATCTCTGTCCAAAACTCTGCTGCCAGGGTCATCTACCTCGCCAGTCGCTTCGACCATGTGCAGCCCCTCCTCTCTTCGCTTCACTGGCTTCCCCTTCCTGAACGAATCCTGCACAAGCTCCTAGTCTTCACCTATAAAGCTCTTCACAACCTTGCTCCCCCCTACCTCTCTGCACTTATCGCCCTCCATACTCCAGCCTGTGCACTTCGCTCCTCCTCTGTCCCTTCTCTCACCCTTCCATGCCTTCCCTGCTCCCCTAAGCGCCTTCGTCCCTTCTCACTTGCTGCCCCCCATGCCTGGAACTCCCTCCCTGTCCACATCCACCTTGCCCCCTCCCTTCATACCTTCAAATCTCTCCTTAAAACTCACCTCTTTTGCTCTGCTCTGTCTGACTCTTTATCCTGCTGAGCCACTATTCCTATACCTACGATCGGTTTACCCTTATCCTTGCAACATGGACCTGCCTGCTGTCATTCTCATCGTAACCAAGCCAAGTACGTGCACTTGAGACCTCGCATCTTCATGAATGTTAGACCCCTTGTCTCTCCCTCTGTTCCCCTTCCTAAGTCTCTCCCCCAGCTCCTGTCACTCAGATTGTAAGCCCTAGGGGCAGGGACCATGTCTATTTTATTACTTTGTAAAGTGCCAGGTCCACTGCTGGCACTATATAAATGTTTGTTAATAATAACAACAACAACAACTGCATTTTCCTCATTTGCGGCATGGAAAATCAGTTACTTTCTCACCAAAATCTCGTGAGAATCAAGAACTGTTATTGAGATCTTGGGATGATCTTGATTACAGTCTGATATCTCAGTTGAGAATTTTTCTTCATATACCATTTACCATTACCGTTTACTATTCACCATTTACTGATACTATTTACCATTACTATTTACCATGTTCTTCCTGGTAACGCTCATGTACAAAATGGCTGCCACAGCTGTGGTGTATGCGCATTACTGGGACGAATGTGGTACATGGTAAACAGTAGTGGTAAACGGTAACAGTAAACGGTATATCGAGAAAAAATCTTGACCGAGAAAGAATCAAGGACTGGGATATTCCCAATTATTGATTTTCACAAAAAGAGGTGAGAACCCAGATTCCCAGAGAGAAGTTAGAAGAAAAATTGAAATCCAGTTTTAAGCCTAGAATATGGGTCCCTGCTTGTAGAACTGCAACTATATTCCATGTTGAATCTGAAATGGTTTCCTCTAGCAGCAGCACACTGCAAAGCCTCTTCAGCCTTTCCCATCTCTTCTCTCTACTTGCAAAATTCTTGCATTATTTTGTTGTAATGCTTCAAAGCAGTTAAAAAATGCCACCAGTAAGCTGGTACATGGGAACAGCCTAACAATCTTGTGTGTGACAGAGGAATAACTAGCTTTCTGAAAGGAAAACAGTGCTAGTTTTAAGCCTAAGGAGAAAATTGTTTAAACTACAAAAATTAGCTTAGCAGCATAATTAATAGCTTTACATTAGGGCTGCACCAAATAGATGCACCAAGTATTTGCGAGGGTTTGAGATTGAGTCTTCGGTCATCACTCAGACCTTTTTTTTGTCTTTTTTTTTTTTTTGAGGACTCTGAACTTGGAACCTCCGAATTGCGGAAACTCAGAAATATGCAAACTCTGTGGTGAGTGGGTAGATTGCACCACCACACACACACAGCATATCAATCAATCATGTTTCAATGACTTTGAGCCTTTGGCCCCATGTGTGCCACCAGCCAGTAGGCATAGCCACAAGAAACCAGGCATGCACCCCCCCAAATGCTCTATGCCCCCCTATGCAAGGAAAGCCTCCTACCCACACACCATAAATTAACCAAGAAGTATCCCCTCTGTGCCCCAGCTGGGCACATCTTGGAAAGTTGAACCCACAGCAAAAGCATAGTGTGAAGGTAAAAAAAAAAAAAAAAAAAGTCACAGCAAAAGTGAGAAAATCATATTCACAAGACAAACACAATGTGCAAGTGCAAAAGCCACTTGGTAAAGCCTGCCAAATCCACATTATGGCTCTATGTGGTGCCAAGCAGTATAAGCAACACCCACTTTAATTTTTTAAAAAAAAAAAGCATGATGACTAATAACCCCCAGCATTGCACCCAAGGACAGCCCAGGCCAGGCACACACACACACACACCCCAGACAAAATACTTACAGATACAGCAGTGTAACACAGCCAAATTCACCAAAGAGAATGGAAAATGGCAAAATACCTCAACAGGCACTTTTAGTTTATCCCTGACAGCCAATCAAAGCCAGTCTTTTGCTTGTCCATCACTCACCTGTCCCCTCACATTACCCCTCTGCCTACCAAATATGGCACTAAGTTTGTTTCCTAGCTCAGAGAAGCTAGGGTCAGGTCTGGGTCACTCTGGTCACATGTGCATTCATCACTCGGTCGAGGGTTCCAAACATTCCAAGTGCGACACCTTGATCCTCGGAACCCTGTAACTTGGAAATTTGGAACCAAGTACCGTGATCCTCAGTGAATTAAAAATAAAAAAAGAGTACCGAGTTTCAGCTCTACTTTAAATAGTAAAATCATTAGAAAGACACGTTGCTGCAAGATTCTATAGGAATAGGTGCTTTGGAAATGGAAAGAGTGACTCTTTTTAAACTGGTACGGGTGTATGGGGCAGATGGGGGGGGCGGTGTAGTGGATGGACGGTGCATGGGTGTGCATTCCCACGCACCCCCACCCACCTCCACAGATGGAGCATCCAGCATTGACACCCGTGACTGTGTGGGTGATGGATGGAGGTGGGTGGAGCATGGGAGCGCACACGCACCCCCGCCCACCGGCTGTGATGTTCAAATGGATGCCCCCCACCTGCACACATGGGCAAGGGGGTGGGGGCATCTGTTTGTAAAGGGCCAATGACAGTCCGATTTCACGTCTATCAGCCATGCTCTGTGTTTGTTCCAGAATGCAATTTCTTACATAAAAAAAGGAAAAACAGGGCCCTTGTGTTAAACAAAGTTTTAATATACATAATGGATGTGAAACTTTAATGGCTGCATCTGTTGATCCATGGCTGAAACAACATGTAATTTGTATGCAATAGAAATTTGGAAGCATCAAATATTAATGATGAATTAAAAATGGAGATACTTATTTTAACAGTGCCCAATCTGAGTCCACTTTGTGCAGTTCTTTTGATATCCTGTATAATTGTGTGCTCCTAAATTAAAATGAATTTTCTTCATTTAGTATGCATGAAATCCTTGTGTACCGGTCTACAAATTTACTCCAGATGCATACTAACTGCTAGAATAAGCATTTCAGAATACGATTTTACATAATACACTTATCTGCTTCATTTGGCTATCCCCATAAACTCAGTACACTCCAAGCGTAAACAGGTTGTTAAGTACATTTAAGGATTTTAGAATGAACACCAGAGCTGCAGTTACCATTAAAATGAAGTGCTGATATTGGAGTCAGGCCACACAGAAGTGTTTATCCAGCTCAGTACTAGAATTACAATCCTTCCCTACACTTCACATTTGGAGTATGAATGTCTCCGATATATATCTCATTAGAATCTGACCTAAGTCAGAATTTTAAAATGCATGCATGTGCTAGTCTAAACATGTATTCATTCTGCTTGGGTAGGTCAGGAAGACAGTATAAAGCGGAGCTGACAGGCGATATAGGCCTGGCGCCTTCTCCAAGGTCATGCAGTATCCTATGAGCTAATGATAATGTTCAGAATTAGCTACTGCAAAGTTAAATGCCTTGTGAGACTTGGATTCCAGATGCACCAACAACGGCTATCCTGGGCTCTATTTTCTCACATGATATAAGAGTAGAATAGCTGAAGTAATGCCAGTTACAAAAAAAAAAGCAAAATAATATGTATTAGATGAGTATTCCCACCCCCCACCAAAAAATGCTTTTCTGCCCTTTTAAAATGGATTTTATGAGTTTTTAACAAGTGTAATTTTAAAATTGTTTATTTTATTATTGTTGTAACGAGCCCTGAGCTGCCATTGTGTGCAGGAGGGTGCGGGATATAAATATGTAGGCAAAATGAGACAGGTCTCCTCCATACCATGGAGTGCTATTTATGGCAGATTTGCCAATCAATTTGTGACCGTATTCTACCTAATAAAGTAGAATCAGGTACTTCAGCCAAACATTCAAGGTTTCAAGACTACAGTTTGGGACCTGACATTGGGTCAACACGTTGCTTAAATAAGTACCCAGTGAGACTGGGATATGTCTAATTTGATATGCTAATTTCTAAATCTTGGCGTCATGTGGAGCTGAAACAAGTGCCCACAAAAATGGGTATACCCATCAAATTTGTGGTACCCAACTCGACCTGCCACCATCGGGCACTAATCAGTACCAGATAGTGCCTGATAGGTTACCCAAATTCCCAATTAACCAAATTCCTGATTAACCATGTTTCTATCCAAGAATACCAACTTCCGGTACCAATTGTTCAGGTTACTATCCCAATTTTTGTTTTACCATACTGATTTTCCAATTTGAGCATCAGTAAATGGTAAATTACTACACTGGCAATGGTGAAAACATTTTCTGGGTAACCCGGTACCTCATTGGTACCCTGGTATCTCATTGAGAAATCAGTATGATACCCAACATTTTAGGTAATAAATCAGGTACACAATTTGTCACGTGGTTTCTTTTGTGTCTCAGTGGGTTCACAAACTGAAAGAGTTCCATAACCACTGACCTACATAAGGGTTTAAGTTAAGAGATTCACCTATAAAGCTAAAATGAAAAACAAATGAAGTATTTCAAAAGTATATGAACTCACAGAAATATATGAACAGAAAATGTATATACGATATCTTGATCACTCCTGATTTTGCTTTCAGAGCAAGTTTATTGAATAGGAAAGGGTCCTGTATTCAACACGAGTCTTTAATACAGCTTCTTTCTTAGGAGCAATGAAACCAAGAGGAGGATGTCAGAGTCAGTGCAATCCTTGTGCTTTAATACATGTGGAGCATTTAATTTCACTGCATTTTGTATGCTGCTATTAAAAATACCACAATGAAATTTGTGAATTTTAGGATCTTAGGCTAATTTTAAAATCCGAAACTGTTGAAACCGGACATCTGAGAATTTTTTTTTGAAAAATTCAAGTCTTCTCTCAGATAAAATAAAATAAAATAAAATTCAAAACCATGCATTCTGAGAAAAAAAATATCAAAGCTAGTCCTTGAAAAAAGAGACCACTTTTTTACTCTAGATTAGATAGTCCATAAACTCTGACTTCATAACCTTTGAATATTCTCTGTCAACTATACAGGAGCAAAGGGAAGCTCTGTAAATCTCTAAGTAGTTATGTAATCCTGAAAATCTGTAGATGTCAAAACATTATTATTAGTTTACATAATCCAAGCTGCAACAATGATTTACCCACTTGTGGAATAGATATCAATGGTAGGATGGTATTTTATTACATTAATGGAATAAAATAAGCTCTTTATTATTATTATTATTATAAGCTTTGTGCCAGATGTGTACCTGGCCCTTTACAGAGAATAAAATAGACACAGCCCCTGCCTGATAGCTTACAATCTAAAGACAAGGGGAGGGGAGACAGGGAAGGGGGAACAGAGGGAGAGACAAGGGATGCGACATTCATGAGGATGCAAGAGCTCAGGTACATGTTCTTGACTTGGTTACAGTAAATGGGAGTTTGCAGATAACAGGTAGGGGATAATCCTGGGTGGAGATGATTAGCAGGAGTTACAAAAGGCGAAGCAGAAGAGGTGGGTTTTGAGGAGGGACTTGAAGGTGTGGAGGGTGGGGGCAAGGTGGACGAGGACAGGAAGGGAGTTCCAGGCTTGCAGGGCAGCGAGGGAGAAGGGATGAAGGCAGTTTGGGGAGTGGCAGAGGCATGGGAGGGTGAGGGAGGGAATGGGAGAGGAGCGAAGTGCTTGAACAGGGGTTTGGAGGGAGATCAGAGCAGAGAGGTAGGGGGGAGCAAGGTTATGAAGGGCTTTGTAGGTGAAGATGAGGAGCTTGGGCAGAATACGCTCAGAAAGGGGAAGCCAGTGGAGGGAGAAGAGGAGAGGCTGAACATGGTCAAAGCGAGGGGCTAGGTGGATAATCCTGTCAGCGGAGTTTTGAAAAGAGATGAGGGAAGTAAGGTGAGAGCAGGGAAGGGCAGTGAGGAGGACGTTACAATAGTCAAGGCATGAGATGACTAGGGTGTGGATGAGAGTTTTGGCAGAGGAGGCAGACAGAAAAGGGCAGATCTCCCTCCACAACATTGCTAAAAAGTGGCAGGATTTAGCCACGGAGTCAATGTAGGGTTTGAAGGTGAGGTGTGAGTTGAAGATGAAGCCCAAGCTATGGTTTTGGGGGACAGGGAGGATGGACACCCGTCAATGGCAATTGACAGGGAAGAGGGAGAGGAAGGATTGGGAGGGAAGATCAGGAGTTCAGTTTTCGCCATGTTTAGTTTGAGTTGGTGTTGAAACATCCAGGTGGAGATATCAGAAAGACAGTTGGTGAGATGAGCTAGGACAGAGGGAAGGAGTGGAGAGATATTGTTGAGTGTCATCAGCATATAGGTGGTATTGGAAACCGTGGGAGGCAATGAGTTTGCCTAGGGACTGGGTGTAGATAGAGAAGAAGAGAGGGCCAAGGACAGAGCCTTGGGGAACCCCGACCGAGAGGGGCAGGGAAAAAGAGGGGGAGGAGTTAGCAAGAGAAACATTAAAGGAGCGGTCAGAAAGGTAGGAGGAGAACCAGTTGAGGACAGAGTCCCAGAATCCAAGGGAGTGAAGCGATTCAAGCAGGAGTGAGGGGTCAACAGTGTCGAAGGCAGCAGAGAGATCAAGGAGGACCAGAATAGAGTAGAGGTGGTAGGATTTAGCCACAGGAAGATCATTGGTGACCTTAGCAAGAGCGGTTTCAGTGGAGTGAAGGGGGCATAAGCCAGATTGGAGGGGGTCAAGGGAAGAGTTGGCGGAGAGGAGATTGAGGCAACGGGAATAGACAACCCGTTCAAGGAGTTTGGAAGCAAAAGGGAGGAGAGAGACATGATGGTAATTAGAAGGTTCAGAGGGATCCAGAGTGGACTTTTTGAGTATGGGGGAGACTGTGGCATGGTTAAAGGCAGAGGGGAAGGAGCCAGTAGAGAGGGAGAGGTTGATGATATGCAGGAGGGGAGGGGCGATGGTGGAAGCAATGGAGGTCAAGAGGTGGGAAGGAATGGGGTCCAGGGGGCACATGGAGGGGTTGGAGAAGGAGAGCAGGGAGGAGATTGCCTCAAGGGAGGCAGGAGGGAAGGACGACAGGAGAGAGGTGAGGTGAGGGGGAAGAGGAGGGAGTGGTAGGGGGAAGAGAACTCAGAAGCTCTTTCCAGGCAGATCTTGTCAATCTTAGAGGTGAAAAAGAGAGCAAGATCCTGAGCAGAGAGAGAAGAGGGAGGAGGAGGACAGGGGAGTTTTAGAAGGGAGTCAAGGTGGAAAAGAGGTGGCGAGGGTCCCCGTAGCAGGACTCAATGTGTGAGACATAGTACTGATGTCTAGCGATGGAGATAGCAGACTTGAGCGATGAGAGGCAGAATTTGAAGTGGAGGAAGTCAGTGGGCAGTAGTGGAATTTGCACCAGAGGTGTTCAGCAGCCCAGGTGCAGGAGCGGTGATGGTGAATGGTGGGGGTGAGCCAAGGGTGAGGGTTACAGGAGCGAGCCGGACGGGAGGAGAGAGGGGCAAGGGAGTCGAGGGTGGAGGTGAGAGAGGAGTTGAAGGTGGAGATGGCAGAATCAGGGGAGGAGGAGGAGAAGACTGAGGGGAGAAGAGGAGAGAGGGAGGAGAGTGGAGACAAAGTCCTGGGGCACAATGGCCTGCAGATCACAGAAGGGGCAGGGAGACTGAAGGAGGCAAGGAAATGGTCAGATATGGGAAGAGGCTCAAAGGAGAGATCAAAGACAGAACAGTTCCTAGAGAACAAGAGATGAAGAGAGTGACCATCAGTGTGGGTGGGGGAGCTAGTCCAGAGGTTGAGATTAAAGGAAGAGGCTAAGGAGAGGAAGCGGGTGATACCAGGCTAAGATGGTGCATCAACATGGATATTGAAGTCGCCAAGGATGAGTGTGGGGATGTCATCAGACAGGAATAGGGTGAGCCAGGACTCGAACTCGGAGAGAAAGGAGGAGAGGGAGCCAGGGGAGGGCGGTAGATAACAGCAACATGGAGGTGGAGAGGGGAGTAGAGGCATACGGAGTGAGCCTCAGAGGAGGGGAAGGGGGGGAGGGGCTGGAACTGGCAGGAAGGGGCGAGGAGGAGGCTTACGCCACAACCCCGGCCTTTGGTCCGGGGCTGATGGTAGAGGGAGACACCACCGTAGGAGAGGGTGGCAGGGGTGACCGAGTCAGTGGGGGAGACCCAGGTTTCAATAAGGGCAAGAAGCTGAAGGGAGTGAGAGAAGAAAAGGTCATAGGTATAGGGGGCTTTGTTAGCAGAGGAGCAACAGTTCCAGAGGGAACAGGAGAATGGGAGTTGATCAGGGGGAAGACAGGGAATGGGGATAAGATATGGGGAAGGGGAGCGGTGGGATCGGCGGGAAATGGGCCTTGGGGCAGAGGGGTGGGGGGTCAAGAAATGGTGGGGGGGAGGAGGAGGTGTGGGGACGGTGGAGAGAGAGTATAGGTTTAGTGGGGGGCAGGAGGAGAGGGGAAAGGAGTAGGGGAAGAAGCAGGTGAGAGGGAAGTGAGGGGGTGAGAGAGGAGGACAGGAATCCCGGTGGATTGGTTCCAGAGGGTGAGCTGGGATGGATCTTGAAGTTGTGCTGGTTGCCACCTCCACCGCCTCCGTCCGCTAGCGCCCCGCCAATGGCGCTTGGCCCTTCGGCCGCCGCCCAGTGGGCACCGCCCGCTGGGTGGCCCCTTCTTTTTGGAGATGCTCAGCTCACCTGGGGGAGGGGCAGGGGAGGAGAGATGGAGTCATGCAGCTGTAGATGATCCTAGCATGCGATCCAGCAGCCTGTAAAGCCCTTTCTGGGACAGAAAGTCCTTTGCAAGTGTAAAGTATTATTAGCATTACTATTGCAATAAATAGCCTACTCACCCTTTGCAATACAATTGTGTTTATCAGCTTTCCTATTCTAGGAAGTCAAGTTTTCCCTGCCAGGTATGAAGGGTTATCCCTATGAGAACTATTACAGATAATCAATTAGCTCATCTTTTGATTCGTACATTTAGAAGATAAACTTTTAACCACCATTATATATTTTTAAAAACCCATAGATATCCATTTACAAGTGTGTATACAAAAGTGATCTATGTTCTTGAGATATCCTTCACCAAAATTCTGCACTTTGTAGTGCCCACATTCGGTCTTTTGCTTCCCCATACAAATTTTGCTGCCTCCATTCCTTAAAGAGCTGACAAAAATTCATTTCAAGGAACCCTGCTCGTCTCTGCAATCTGCTCTGTGGTTGGTATGCTGTCACCTTCTCTGGGGCTGAGAGTGGTGCTTCCGCTTCTTACCAACAAATTGTAGCTTCTGTTCTGCTGGGCTAGGACTCCAAGGGTTACTCAGTGTTATATCTGTGATTTAGACTTATATGCCAGCACCATGTGACCTGAAACACCAAGCCTCCTATTTTCCCTCGACCCTGACACCCCCAAGCAGATCCACAGGGTCAATGCACACTCTCCAACAGTACCTTTTTGCCTGGTAGGGCAATAGGTTTTGTTATCTAGTACCGAGATCCCAGCATTGTTTGGTTTGTAACAGGTTCACAAGACAATGGTGGTCATTAACACCTCATTAATCCAGCTGGAGAAAGAGCTAGTTGATGAGGAAGGAAATAAAACTGAAATTGGGATTGGAGGCCCTGAATCATTTATTCCTTTGGGTGGGAGTGGTGTACCTTTCTCACTTTAAGAAGCCCAGGATAAACAAGGCTATCAAAGTACAAAGATAGATAACACTCAAGCAGGGAGAAGCTGAAAACTAAAAGAGGATGAGTGTGGGTGTGCTTGTGAGAGATGATTGTTTACCTTTTAAAAAAAGTCTGTGGGTAAAAACAAATGCGACAGTAACCGGCTGTGGCCTGTTCTGGCCCAAAGGCCACTGTCACTTTTGTTACCAGACCACCAAATATTTGCCCAGACTGACCCCTGGCATGTTGGTAGCTAGCCCTGGATATCACCTCAGCAAATGGCTGAAGTCACAGCCCAGGCTAGCGCCAATCCAATCAGAGCACATTTGTACGTCTGTTCCCACTGACCTGGATCAGGTCCACCATGGCCAGCCACCATGGCTGCCTTTCATGGTGGGGGACTGGGCGCTGGTCACAGCATGGGGGTGTGGCTGGGCAACTTGAGGTTCCTGCGTCTCCACAGCCCCGGGTCCTGTCCTCGTGAATGTTTGTCCTGCAGCCCAACCCAGTCTGGACCATGTCTATGGTGGCTTCCTTACCCAAGCCAAGTCAGGTTGCTGTCACAGGCGTGGTCACTTCTGTTTGTACTATGTGGCTACTTCCACCTGGGATTCTCCAACGATCTTTAAAAGTACAGTTTTTCAGCCAAAGTCAGTGCACACTGCACCCATTTGGTTTTCTCCTCTACCAATAAACAGCACAGAGGATCCTCAAAATTATTCTGCATCTAATGAGAACTTTAGAACAGAGGACAATGACTATTATGATTTGTTATTTATGAATCACTGACCTTGAGTTCAGTGTGGTAGTATACAGAAAAATATAGATCACTCTCACTCTAGAAATTTTAGTCTAAAAACCAGACACTCAACATGCAAAAACTGCTGTAGTTTTATTGACTTCCTTAGGTGAAGATATCTCCTTTTAAAAATCTGACAGCAGTGTCCCTCTTAATTTTACCCCTTCTGCCCAGTTATATTGAGAGCCAGCATCTGGGGTGAAACTCAACTAATAAAACTGCCAAGGAAATTACTGCAAGAAAACAGATTCAGACAAAATAATCAGAACAAACAGCCTCCTGATCTCAAGCTAAAGGTGAACTTGAATTTTTTCTTGTTCTAAAAGGTTTCTTGTAATAGTTAGATTGTGCATTTGGGTTTTGATAAAACCTTAGGCTCTTGGTTGATGGATGGGTAGACTTTACAATTCTATTCAAAAATATGGAGGATGAGGTGGTCTTGTCCCAGACAGGTGGAAAAGACTTAATGCAACGGGAACCCATTTCCCAAATTGAAGTTCTGGATGATATTTGAGCTCTGAAGGGAGGGAAGGCACCAGGCTTTGACTTCGTCGGTGAAGTGTTTAAGTCATCGCCAGATTGGTGGGCAGAAGCCTTGGCACATTTATTTACCCTGATCAATGCATCTGCTATAATCCCGGATGAATGGAGACAAAGCATTGTAGTGCCCATATATAAAAAAGGGGTGCAAGGGGATCCAGCAAACTACCGCCCTCTAAGCCTTCTATGTATTGTTTCTAAATTATATGCTAGGCTATAAGTGAAACGTATACAGGATGGAATGGATTAAGGAGAAGGATATTATAGCAGAGGAACGGCAGGATTTATGCCAAATCATAGTACCATTGATCACTGCTTTGTCCTGGCCCACTTGGTGGGCAAATACAGGAAATTAAGGTTTAAACTGTTTGTGGCTTTTTCTTCGGCCTTTGACCTAATCAGTAGGGGGAAGCTATGGAAAGAACTTGCACTGTTAGGCATGGATAGATGCCTTTTGACACTAATACGGTCTCTTTATTCCAATACTTCATTAAGGGTACGAATTACCAATGCTGGTCTTCTATCGGATCCAATCCCCACTACAAGAGGAGTAAGACAGGGCTGCCTGTTGGCACGTATTCTTTTTGATATTTATGTTAATCAGTTAATTATGGCCCTGAGGGATATTGGATCTTATACTGCCCCCAAGATTGTTAACAAAAAAATATCCCATCTTATGTATGCGGATGATACTGTCCTTTTATCTGCCTCCCAACTGGGCTTGACCTGCTTGTTAAATGATTTTGGGCAATTATGTGCTAAATTGGCCCTTAAAATTAACTTTTCCAAAACCAAAGTATTGGTTTTTGCTCCTCGGTTCTGACCTAGAACATGGTTTATAGGAGAAAATAGATTGGAGCAAGTCCCTATTTTCAAGTATTTGGGAATCAATTTCTCCTATTTTGGCTCTTGGAGACCACATGTCTCCAATCTGAAACAGATGGCCCAGAGAGAAATCCAACCCCTTTTAAGATTCTTTTATTCCGATGGTGGGGCCCATATTGGCTTGGCGTTAAAAATTTTTGATGCCAAGCTTATTGTTAGGTTATTATATGGGGCACAGATTTGGGCTGAGGATCTGAGTGCAGGAAAGATTCTCTAGCCAGAGGTTAATCATTTGCTAAGGGCTTTGTTGGGTGTTCCTCCTTTTGTTCCATCTGTAATTTTAAATCTTGAAACAGGATGGGTAGCATTATCAGCTAGGATTGATTTGGGGGTGATTTTCTATTGGTTGAAGGTTGCCCATTATGCCAATCTTTCACTTCCAGGATTATGTTTACAAGAAAAATATGCCAAGATAAATGGGGTGGACCCCTGGTGGAGAGGAGTAAAAAGGAAGCTGTCCCTTTTGGGATTTTCTCCAATTCATCTACTCCAATATACTGAATTGGTGGCTAAGCAAATGGTTCGCAAGTGTATTCTTGATATTAACCAACAGATCGTAAGGGTGATTGCTTCCTCTTCTAGGATTTCTCCATTTTTCAAATATCTCATCCCCAAGGGGCCTGCTATTTAGAGTCTTTGTCTGACACTTCACTTAGGAAACCTCTGTCCTTGACTGGTTCACCTCCTACCTCTCTGACCGCTCCTTTAAAGTCTTGCTCCACGAGTCGAGCTCCTCCTCCCTCCCCCTTTCGGTTGGGGTCCCCCAAGACTCTATCCTTGGCCCTCTCCTCTTCTCTATTTACACCCTGTCCCTTGGCAAAATTATTGCCTCCCACGGATTCCACTACCAGCTCTACGCTGATGACACCCAACTCTATCTTTCTACCCCCTCTCTCTCCTCCTCTGTCCACTCACGCCTCGTCAACTGCCTCTCTGATATCTCCACCTGGGTGTCCCGACATCAACTCAAGCTCAACATGGCCCAGACTGAACTCCTAATTTTTCCTCCCTCCTCTTCCTCTCCCTCTAACCTGCCCATCTGCATCGATGGAGTCACCATCGATCCTGTTCTCCAAGCCCGTAGCTTGGGCTTCATCTTTGACACGCACCTCTCTTTTAAACCTTACATTGACTCTGTTGCCAAATCCTGCCGATTGCCCCTTTCTCTCTACCGCCTCGGCCAAAACCCTTGTTCATGCCATGGTTATCTCTCGCCTCGATTACTGCAACCTCCTCCTTGCTGGCCTCCCTCACTCTCACCTGTCCCCCCTTATCGCAATCCAAAACTCCGCTGCCAAGGTCATTCACTCTGCCCGTCACTTCGACCATGTGCAGCCTCTCCTCTTCTCTCTTCACTGGCTCCCCCTTCCTGAACGTATCCTGTTTAAACTCCTGGTATTCACGTTCAAAACACTCCATGACCAAGCTCCCCCTTACCTCTCGGACCTAATCTCCCTACGCACTCCTGCACGCGCTCTCCACTTTTCCTCTGTCCCCTCCCTCCCTCTCCCTCATTTCTCCTGCTCACCTAACTGCCTTGGACCCTTCTCCCTCGCTGCCCCCCATGCCTGGAACTCCCTCCCTACCCATATTTGCCTTGCCCCCTCCCTCTGCTCCTTCAAATCCCTCCTCAAGACCCACTTTTTCCTCGCTGCCTTTCCCAATGCCTGCGAGTCGTTCCCCATATACTTACTGTCTGTCCTCCTCTACAGACTGCTGCAACCAACCTGATTGTAACCAACCAAGCACACTCACCTGAGACTTCACATCCGCTTGAATGTTTGTTGGTCTTCTCCCCTGTCTCTCCCACTGTCTCCTCTATCTGTCTCCCCCTCCTTGTCTTTTATATTGTAAGCCACAGGCAGGGACCACGTCTATTTCTATGTTCTGTACAGCACAAGGTCACACTACTGGTGCTATATAAAGGTTTATAATAAAATAATAAAATAAAATAATAATAATAATAATAATAATAATAATAGAGGGACGGTATAAGGGCATTGCAGCAACAGACCGTATTTGCCCATGTGGGTCCAGGGTTGAAAATATATTACATTATATGTTTTATTGCCCATTATACTCCACCCATAGGCAGCAGCTGGTTTTAAAAACCCATCTAAATTTGAATCTCCCGCAAATTCGGAACTTGGTTTTCTTGCTAGGAGATCATAGTACAAATAGGTCTTACTATGTAGCAGTTTTTGCCAAAAGAGCGGCACGGACACAGGCACATTTTGTTAATAGTCAAGAGCCCAAGCTTGGAATAGTGACTCTATAAGGTAGATGTGAGAAATAAGTTTTCCTAGTGGGGGTACTCGATGGATGTTGATAATTTGTGGAATTGGAGAATGTTTGTTGTTAAGTGTTTTATGTATAGTATTTAATAGGGTCCCATTAATAGCTACTGGATGATAAAAAAAATTTGTTATAAATGATACATTGGATAACTGTTAGACTTAAAGCCACTTTTATTTTTTGTTGATCCTCTTGATTGGTCCTTGGAATCAAGGTTTTTCTGATTGTAATTATTTGTGGTTTACTTTGTGTGTCGAACATTGTTCTATGTTTGTTTTGTGCTATACTATCAAGGCTTGCAGCCCGTACAGTAAACTTGACTTGACTTGATAAAGGTTGTGTTAGGTTATCTGTTCAGACTATAGAAACTATGCATTGTATGCCATCATTCATACAGAAGGATCACCAGAGGTGAACATTTGGATAAAAGATACAATTTGAACATATGCTACCATGGATAGTCAATATTAGGAAAGTGCAAATAGGTCTGACAGAATATGAACTGAACTTTTATTCATAGTTTGTTCTCAGTTTGAAACAGATTCTTCCTTGAGATTCAGAACATACTTTCC
This sequence comes from Sphenodon punctatus, assembly GCA_003113815.1. Classification (NCBI taxonomy): domain Eukaryota; kingdom Metazoa; phylum Chordata; class Lepidosauria; order Sphenodontia; family Sphenodontidae; genus Sphenodon; species Sphenodon punctatus. The sequence goes on along the minus strand of QEPC01001717.1, from coordinate 7,127,783 downwards.
CATTATTTTTCACTTTTTGTGCCTCTGAACTTATTAGCTATAGCTAGGACTGGAAGCAGAATACTGAAATACACAAAGGAAAAGTGTCAAGTTCTTGAGAGATTTCCAGTGACGTTCTACAGGCCCCTGGGGCCTGTACAGTTTGGATAAGGCTCAGGTAAACAACCATATTTTTCAATGCTCCTTATCTCCACTAAACTCAGCCAACCCTCCTGAAACTTTGGAGACCCAGACATTATTAATATTAATTTCCATTGCCATCCTTTTATTCTCTCTTCCTCTACAGCTTATGAGCATGCTGATCTTATTCACTTGGATAATGCAGACTCATGCTCATCTTTATCACACTGCTACCTCGAATCCCTATAATGCACTCCATTTATTTACATGCCACCACAGTGGATATGTTTTTTATTATTATGTAGTTTTCAAATTGGTGGTACTAAAAATACCAGGGAAACTGATTCTTAACATGATTGTGTATGCACAGGAGATGTGTGCGGCAATACAAATAGATCGATCGACACATATGCATTGAAATTGAAATGAGGAGAAAGTTTCACACAAGTGAAAAGCGAAATAAGATATATCCATACACATGGTAATATATTCTTCAGTGGTCAGTTTGTCTGACTGAATAACCACCACATCACCTAGCTTGCTGGCTCTTCCAGTTCAAACAAGCATAGTCCTCCCATGTTTATTTTATTTATTTTATTTATTTTTAAAACCTATTACCCCGTCTCTCCTGCCACAAGCAGCTCAGGGCGGCTTACAACAACAAAAACAATTAAAACAATCATAAGAGGAGAAAGCAGAGAAAACAATCCCCCACCCCCTACCCATTACCACTCTCCCTGCCAAACGCCTGGCACAAAAGCCAGGTCTTGCAACGTTTCCGAGAAGAGGGAGGGTCTGGCGGCCAGTCGGGCCCACACTGGAAGGCAGATCCATAGGCACAGTGCGGCCACCGAGAACGCTGCCTCCTGCGTGGCCACCCGAGAAACCCAGGGGACCTCGAGCAGGGCATCCCTGGATGACCACAGGGACCAATCCAGGACACAGGGAGTGAGGCAGCCTCGCAGATAGGCAGTGTCCAGACGGTTTAAATTTGGATCTACCCCATAGTCCCTGTGCAAATCCCATTCATTTCAATGGGACTTGCATTAGTACTAAGGGGTAGCACCAGAATAAAACAGCTTGAGGATCATGTGGTCCGATTTGTTAATGTCAGATTTACAAGTTTTAAAATCTAGAAGACTTTAGTGCCATAATCACATTTTCTTTGATATGGGAAGGTGTAGAACTAATGTGATACATAATGTGAAGAGCCATGAATCTCTTGTGAGAGGTGTGTTCTCGCCTCTAGAGACCCATATATTTTCAGCAGTCTCAGACAAGTGTTTAAGATCTTGATTTCTGTTTGTAGCTCAAGCTGATGTTATTGCTTCTGATACCTGCTGCATATATCCTATCTGGGTCTAGTGCTCTCTGAAAATTGGTTTTTGTTGTTGTTGTGTAAGAAGGTTTGTAAAGCCCTCCATGAATTTTTATGACAGAGTATGCTGTTCTTTACCAAACCTAGCAACTGTATTTTCATATCTATAAATAAGAAGTGGCTGATTTTATTTAGATACCTCTCTGTGTTTTGGTTCTCTCTAATAAGTAGTAGTATTTTTTTCATGCCTGGTCTATTTCAAATATAAGGTTCCCTCTCTTCCCCCCAGTAATAACTCTGGTTAAGCTTGTTTTAATTGGTAGTATTTATTTCAGGCAGCAATAGCTGCCTGAAACTTAAATGCACAACCACTCTCCATTATAAACAGGGGACTACTGAACCCCCGATTTTGAGGAATCCGCTTGAGCTACATTGCTGTAAATTTATCCACGGCTATAAGTTGTGAGGATCATCATATGCACAAAGTTTGAAGAAGATCCATCAGGAAAATAAAATGTTATGACTGTTTAAACGTTAATTAGTGGTGGTCAAAATGCACAGCGTCCTCATGATTTTGATTCATTAATATCTCCTCCCCCTGAATGAGTTGAGCCCCCAAACTTAACAAGATTGGCACATGAGATCAACAACAACAGCTTCTGAAATAGGATACTGATTGGTGCAGCCAAAACCGAGATATTAATGATTAAAAAAGTAGTTCTGCAGCCTTGCACATGCGCACTTGAGCTCCTCTCCCGTGTCGGAGAGCCGGGGATGCGGAACTCTGTAAACACTGACTATTGTAGTCTCCCCCTGGCTTGTGCACTGTGCTGGAAGGCAAGCATACCTGCCCCCACCCCCGCGGCCCTGCCCTCACTCACCTTGCCCCCCCCAGGCAAAGCGGAGTCAGCACAGCTTGCTGAGGCCTGAGCCAGCACAGCCGAGGCCATCTGGGGCCCTGAACTTGCATGGCTGGGTGGCAGGCTGCAGTCAGTTTCTCCCCCAATAAGTTGTTCTGCCTCCCCTCCCTGGCTTCTGTCCCCATCCCTCACCTTCCTCTTCCTCCTAGTAGCGCACCAGCAGGACACAGGGGATCGGGCTGGGAGTGGGAGATAAGGCTGTTTGCTTATAAACGGCTCCTCCCCATGTGCTGATCATAAGGTTGTTACCTTGTAAAGAAGATTCTTCAAGATGGCTCCCAACATTCTCACAACTGGGTTGTGCACGCTCATCCTATTAAAAAAAAAGACTATATGATGTTCTTGAGCACCTCTAGTATAAAAAGCACTCTCCCCCTCAGAATGATAGTTCCTTTCAACCCTTTCTAGAAATATAAGAAAAAAATTCCATGCAGGCTGGAAGGGTGGGTGTTGTGAGAATGTTCAGAGCCATCTCAAAGAACCTTGTTTACATGGTAGCAACCTTCTGATCTTCTTTGAGTGGCTCCTCACATGCTATTTTTACATGGCTCTGTTGGGTGGGGGGGTCCATGGGCTCACCAGTGCATGGACGGGGCATGCACATGGCTGCACACGCATCCCCACTCACCTCCCACTCGTCCACACCCATGGAGTAACCGCTGTTTCCCCTGGTACCTCCATGCATGGGAATAAGTGGGGGGGGGATGAGTGGGGGGTGCATGGGGATGTGTGTTAGGCAGGTGCCCATGCACCCCCACTCACCATGGATGCGTGCACCGCAACATTCACATCAGACTCCCCCACCCATGAACACACAGAAATCTGCGTGTTCATGGGTGGGAGAGGCCCGTGTAAAAAGTGCCACATTCTCACAACTGTCTTACTTATACTATTTTAGGTAGGAATTTAGGATGTAAAGCAATATCTATTCTATCTTAGAAAATAAATCTGCAAATATGGTTCTGAGATTATTATGGCTGCTATTTCACTAACTTTTCTTAATGAAGTTATTGCTAACAGGAATATGGTCTTTAAACCTGCACCCCATAACCAGTTCATTTGTGCCCCCCCCTTATAATGAATTCACGCTGCCCCAGGGGCACAAATTAAATGGTTATGGGTGGGGGGCAGCGTGAATTGATTATATGGGGGCGGGGGTGCAAATTAACTGGTTATGGGGTGGGGGCAGCATGAACTGATTATGGGGGCACAACTTCCCTTCCTCAGGACTTTATTAAAGGGTTCTCCAGGAATGGTGGTGCTGGAGGGAGTGAGCCCGATCCCCCAATGGGGTGGAGCCCAAAGGCAGTTATTTGGGTAATAACTGGGAGTCTAGTCTGGAGCTGGGGTGGGGGGTGCTGTGGGACTCCAGATCTGTGCATTGTCTGTGCTGCAGGGTCCTGTTTTCTGAAAACTGCATCCCTTGGTCTTTAACCCTGAAAAAGGGAGATGGGTGTTCAGCAGGGATGGACCTGTCTAGAGCTAGTGATTGTACAATGCCAGGAATATATATGAATGACAAGGGACAGTTTTCTGTAAAAAAGATGCTGGGAGGAGGAAGAAATGGGGATAGGGAAGGGAAGAGAAGAGGGGTAGGGGGCCCCAAAACCCATTTCTTGTCCCTGGGCCCACTCAAACCTAGCTACGCCCCTGAGTATTAGGTATTGTGCCTGAGCAGAAGCAGCGCTCCCAGTTGCTCAGTGCGAAGGGGTGGCAGGCTCCTGCAACCAGCTGCACTGGGGAGCAAGATCCTGTCCTCTCGAGCCCCGACCTGCCCCTCAACCCCGGCCCCTAGCTCCTGCCGCCCCCGCAACATCCAAGCCCCGACCTGACTCCCCAAATTGTATACAGTTCATACAATGAAGTTAAGAATGTGAGTGTAGATAACATTATACAATTCATTCTACAGAATGAAGTTCTGTAGAAACAGACTTAATGCACTCTGAAAAAATTGTTCCTTGTCGAATTATGATAATAAATTAAAGTTTAATAAAGGAAAAATGTGAAAGTTTTGTTATTGATTAAAATGAATAAATGTATGTATGGTACGGAATTAAGTAAATATATTACATGTACGTTGATGTCCTAAAATATTAAATATTGCTCAAACTCTGAAATAATTTCTGTTTTTTGGCGTTTATGTTTTGTTGAAATGTATGGAGTGGAAGGTTTTTTGACTTGTAATTGTACTGAGTTTGTGGAGTTTTTTGTATTTTAAGAAAACACTTGTGCATTTAAGTTCTTTTTTAAACTGTTATTTGTTTTGGTTAATTTTTTTAAATCACAGACTAGCAAGTCAGGAAAATTGTCATTTCAAGGATTAATCTGGTCTCACATGTTACCTGCAGGTAACACCAGCAGGTAAGTGAGTTGACCCCCACTCCTGTCATTTTGACGTTTATGTAAGACCTGACTGTTCCGCCAGGCTTTCGGTGAGGGGGATGGGGAGGGTGGGTGGGTTGTTTTTCCCTGCATATAAGAAATTTTAAACTTTTTTTATTGTTTTATTGTTTCATTCTTTTATCTTTGTTGTTCACCAGGCTGCCCTGCGGGCAGGAGGGGCGGGATAAAAATTTTTATATAAATAAATAAAAATAAATCAGTAGGTAGCGTTCTTTCCAGATCCCCACACAATGCCTTAATACTTACGTTTCAGACATATGCATCAGGGACAGGGATCTTATGACTAAATCTTGTGTGAGTTAGGAGCCTTTTCCATGCAAGTTTTGTTCGATCCTAACTCATATATAATGTGCATTGTCTTTTTAACACCACAAGCTGACGAGCTCATTTTATGAGCCTTATCATTTAGGCCTTTGTCTCGATAAACCTTAGCAACTTTATTTAGGCATTACCTCATACTAAAGACTTTATTTATGCACCTTAAAACAAATATAGATATCCACTTTTGCAATCTAGAAAAATTGAGCCAAAACAAATTTTGCTATCCGAGCCCAACATTAATGGTAAGAATGCCAAAATATTTTGAATGTAAGTGAAATATAAGTGACAGGTGAGAGCAGAATCTCTGTTTATTCATCACAGTCACTTCACTGATGGAAACTTTATGGAAACCGAAGACTCATTAAAGCTATAAGGGAGATTTAGATGGCCCAATGGAATATAAAATAAGCCAGTACAGTAATACAGTAACTGAATGTATCACCAAAGAGTCAGCATTTCATGACCACACAAATTATTGCACTAGTGCTCAGATTCAACATTTCATTAAAAGGACCTGATGTTTGTTGTTGGTCTAATTTTGTAAATGAAATACACCTTACATCATCTGCTGGCTGCTGGTCACATACACCAAAATACCACATCATTCTTTTTAATCACTAGTATATTACCTTTTATAAATAAAAGCCTCTTCAGCAAGGAATAGCACTTAAGCTGCTAACCCACCACAAAAAAAAAAAATCGCAATGGCCCACCTGATTCTTAAAAGACAAATGTAGAAAACCTCTCCAGCCCCCAGTCCATCTCTAACCTCAAATTCCTAGGGGAAATCACTGAGAAAACAAGCTCCTGTCAACATTCTGGAAGCTTCAAATTTGGGCTTCAAGACAGACAAGAGACAACGCAATTAAGGTTATTCCTTCTACCACAACAACTTCTGTTGGTGAGTGGGGAGGAAAGCTTTTGAACAGCGCTGAAGAGAATACAAAAATCATCATCACAGTTAATATATGGTATTATTGCTAGTTTGCCAGTTATTCAGTAACTAACCAGTTACTGCAAAGGTTATCTGCCAAACCAGAATACTGTGTATTACCACAAACATTAAACATTTGTCAGATTACTGCATAACCGACTGTTAACGTTTCTACTATAGAACTAGGTCCAGAGTCATGGAGTAAACAAATAATTTTTTTAAATGCAGTAAATGGTAATCATGCTAAGCAGATATCCCCCGATGCTACTGGGATACCATAATATCCTGCTGGAAATCAGATAGCAGTGGATACTCTTTTCAACTCTACTTTTGAGCTATATATGCACTTAATGCTTATGCAGCTATGAGATAGTTCGAGCCAAGTAACGTAACTGAAGAAGAGCTTTATTTAGTTCAAAAGCTTATACACAAGCCAACAAAAGTTGTTCCAACATTGTATCATAACTACATTGTCTCTTCTCTTTCCTGCACTTTGGATTAACATGGCAAAAACCACAATCTAAACAACACAGGGGTTTCAAAATGGAGGTGCTTCTACAAGTTACAGCAACCACTCAAGCACTCATCTGTGCATATATGGATACAAGTAAGTTTCCAACTTGGGGAGATTGTTCAAGAAAACAAGTGGAACAGGTTTTGTTCTACAGCTACTTACTATGTGTGGAATCCAGTTCTGGGGCTGCTGTGAAGAACCAAGAGGGAAGGGCTGTCTTATCTATTCTGCCAGGGAGACTCTCTTGCCTTCAGAGTAGCCTAGGTTAAGGGAATTAACTGCACCTACCATAACCCAAACACTTCAACAGTCTTTATATAGGCTACTGTAGCATTACGAGATCTAACAAGAGCTTACCTAAATTGGAATTCAGGTCTCCACTTCACTCCCTTTAGTTTGCCTCATAAAACCTCCTGTCAGGGGCTTGTCCTAACTATAACTAGATCCCCAAACTTAAGGTAAATATCAGGGTCTTTCTGGCACCTGTATAAATGAAAGGTCAGACCTGCTTACTGCAATGCAGTCCCAGCAAGTCTTCAGGTATGTTGGGAGTTACAAACATGTTGGTTTCTCCCTACTGCTCGGCTTGGCCACTGCCCTCATCTCAACTTCCCTCTTCAAACCCCAGCTGCAGCTAGTCAGTGGACCTTATTTTGACTTACTAGCTTCAGCCTTAAAGGGCCAATGCCCAGAGTCCATGTAACAAAGGGTTAACCCCTCCTCAGCCTTTGCTCTCTGTTACACCTTTCTATCAGCTGTTTGGTGCGTAACATGGACCCACTCACCCTGAATCACTGAAAGAAGGGGTCTCTCAGTCTGCCGGCCACATCTTTTACCTCATCCTCTCTGGGGATTCTATTTGTAGACTAAGGGTGGTTTAGACACACATTTCTCCTGCATGTTTGCGGTTACATCCTGAACTTTCTATATGTCTAAATCACTCACCTAGATCTTAAACATCTCACTCTTTGAACTTCTGCATAGAACTTCTCACAGAAATTTGTGCGTAAAAAGTTCTCCAAGTATTGCCCCAGGCAGCTGTGGTCACTTGGTTGCCATGGAAGCCTCTCATGTCTACAGCTGTGATTACTTTAGGCTGCCTCGGGGCAGTGTTTGCAGTAGAATGCATCCAGTAACTGTGTGTGTGAGAGAATAAGTGTGTGTGAGAGAGAAGAAGAATGCATCAGGAACTTACTTGTGGACTTGTAAACCCAGAAGGTTGAAAGGCCAGCACTTTAAGGTGTGAGTAAAAATGCCCTACGAGGGTTCCACTGCTTCACGAGCTCCAGCCAGAGAGAGTCTGGAATTACTAGAGGTGGGACCCCGGGCCCATTACCGGCTACCGGATTTACCGGTTACCGGTTCTCTAAAAACCGGATTCCCGGATTAAATCCGGTATACCGGTACCGGATTTATTTCATTGATTTCAATGGGGCACTGTGTCCCCATTGAAATCAATGAAATAAATTAATTCCTTCCCCCTCCCCCACCCAGGCTGCGCGGGTGGAAGGGGGGACACCCCCCACCCACCCTGCCCAGCCTGGATTTTTGTTTAAAAAAAGACTCAGAGGCGAGCCCACCCCCCAGCACCAGCGGCCGCGGCGTCCCCGCAGCCGCCGGTAAGTATGACCCGATCCCTGGGGGGGGTGTTTAACACCCCCCCAACCCCCCAGGGATCACCCCTACTAAAGTTCAGTGCGTGCTTACCTTGCGGAGCTCCGGCGGCGGCGGCGGGCGGTCCGGCGGCCTCAGCGCCGGCTGTGGCTGCCGGCGTCAGAGACGCTCTAGGCCTTCCGGGGAAACCCGGAAGTTCCCCGGAAGGCCTAGAGCGTCTCTGACGCCGGCAGCCACAGCCGGCGCTGAGGCCGCCGGACCGCCCGCCGCCGCCGCAGCCGGAGCTCCGCAAGGTAAGCAAGCACTGAACTTTAGTAGGGGTGATCCCTGGGGGGTTGGGGGGGTGTTAAACACCCCCCCCAGGGATCGGGTCATACTTACCGGCGGCTGCGGGGACGCCGCGGCCGCTGGTGCTGGGGGGTGGGCTCGCCTCTGAGTCTTTTTTTAAACAAAAATCCAGGCTGGGCAGGGTGGGTGGGGGGTGTCCCCCCTTCCACCCGCGCAGCCTGGACTCGGGGAGGGTTTGTTTTTTTTAACTTTTTTGGTGGGGCTTTAAGTTTTTACATTGCAGCCATTTTTAAATGGCTGCAATGTAAAAAAATCCGGTACCCGGAATCCGGTACCCGGACCGGATTTACCGGGTCGAATCCGATAATGCCGGTACGCCCGGTACCGGCATTATCGGATACCGGATTTACCGGTTTTCCTGCCCCTAGGAATTACTGCCAACAGAGCACTGGAACCTTCCACATGTCTGGTAACCTATGTAAACTCCTACTCTGCATCAGCAAAACCCACACTTTAATAAAATGGGCTTGTGTCTTCTCAGCTCTTGAAGATAAGGGCATCAGTCTGAATAAGACTACAGTGCTACTGGCCAACGTGGAAAAGCTCTAAGCTGGGCTTTCTATCAAAGACATTTGCCCTCTGTCATATATCAAAGTCCTTTGGACTCTTCACATAGGTTAGCCAATCAAGTAGCAATGACAAAGACTACTTCTACCTCTAGTTTTGTAGGAAAACCTCATGTGGTACCAGACATAACACTAGCCATTCATTTGGGCATTAAACACACATCCACCCATTACATCATTTTCTGCAAATATGCTTTGTGCTATGTGCTTAACTCAGGTTGTGATCCCAGGAAGCATGGTTCTTGACAGCTCTTAGCTCATGCTAAGTAGCCACTGTTTTGCACAGAAAAGCCCTACTTCCGGACTTTGTTCACCCAAGACGCCATGTGGATTCCTTATTATGAAGGGATAGCTTCTGGTCAACAGATGGTGGGAAGGGACTATGGGGACTATTGGATAACTGTGAAAACATTCAGGAACATAAACACCTGCAAAATTAGTAGTGCACTCTGGGTGACATCAGCAATTTCAACATGCAGTGGATTTCCACAGATTTAGAATGATGTCAGGTAACACCAACTGTCTCTTCCAGCAAAATATGTAATCTAGCTATACTGATTCATACATTTATCACTTTCAAACTGAATGATAATAAACTCCTGTATCAGAGACCAAAGGTAAGAAAGCAAGACAAAGGCAAAAGGCTGGGTGGAATATAATAGCCTGCTTCCACATTTTCTGAGCTACCACAAGCATGTAATACCATTGTTGGGATCTCTCCATTAACTCTTCTCCCTTTGCATTCAAAACCCTTCTGTTAAAAGAATTGGGAATGTTTATTTAGCTTTGGAAAAAAGGAGACTAAAGGGAGACATAATCACAGTTCTCAGATATGTAAAATGCTGCTATAAGCAAAATGGTGCCCAACTTTTCTCCCTGGCCAGAGCTAATGCAATTACAACTTAAGAAGAAAAGATTAAGGCTAAACATTAGGAAAGTTTTTGAACTACCAGAACAGTTAAGCAGTAGAATCATTTGTCAAGGGAGGTTCCAAAAGTTATAATTTATTAATCAGACCATTTTGTATTTATTCCGATTTATAACAGAGGAGAAAATTATCATCACCCTATAGAGGCCCCATTACTGAACACCTTTAAAGACAGGTTAGACAAGTGTCTCTCAGGAATGATATAGGGTGTTTTTAAACAAGACACATTGACACATGCCCCTCCCCCCATCCATGCATCCAACCACTTGAAGGTACATGGGGAAGTGCGTTCCCATGACCCATGCACTGACCACCTATGGCCACGCATGGAGCACTCCTGAAAAAAGTCCAGAGTGCTCCTTGTGGGTCAGGGTGGCTGCCTCCATGGACAAGGGAGCCATGCTAGGAGCCACTGTGTGAAGCCCACCCCACGCACCAAGCACAGACTCCCCTCCCCCACTGCTCTCTTTAAAAACACCCATAGATACTACAGAATCTATGGGTTTTTTTAAATCAGAGCAGTGGGGGGAGGAGGGTCCATGGTCAGTGGTCAGCAGGCTGGACTAGATAACTTTGGGGTTCTTTCCAGCTCTATGAATCTATGAAAAGCCTGAGTCATGATAATAGGATCAGGACTCTGTTATGTCAGCAACTGCCTCTTCTTTGTGATCTGCCAGATCAGCTTCATTCCTCAGGAACAATGGATTCACAAACCCAGGATGAACCACGTGAGAACTGGTGACAAAACACTGTTGCTCCAAGAGTTCAGCTGCAGAACAAACTAACCTAGGGTCTGGTAGAGCACAACGCTAGATCCTCTATAGCATGCTGCTTCTCCTCATTTCTATAGCACTACTAGGCACACACAGCACTTTTACAGTCACAGATTTTGAATACAGCTCCCTGTCTAGTGGGCTTACAATCTAAAATGGACACGGGTGAGGGGAACACAGGGAGAGAGAAACAAATACACTCTCCCATTTTTAAAGATGGGGAATGGAGGCTGAAAGGTTGTGACTTGCCCAAGGCCACCCACTGAGTTCATGGCTTGGTAAAAATCTGAACTCTGACTTCCAAGGACCAAGTCCAGCACTTTATGCACTACACCACATTGGGCATTTTTACACACACCTTAAAGATCAGGATTTTTCAATCTTCTGGGTTTACAAATCCACAAGTAAGTTCCAGATGCATTCTTCACACAAACACTGCCCTGAGGCAATTCCTGGATGTATTCTTCACACAAACACTGCCCTGAAGCAGCCTAAAGTAGCTGTAGACGTGAGGGACTGTCATGGAAACCAAGTAACCACAGCTGCCTGGAGCAAAGCAGTTTACCAGGAGAACTTTTTACACACAAAAGTTCTGGAACAAGTTCAAAGGGCTGGGTGTTTAACATCTGGGTGAGTCAGAAAGTTCAGGATGTAACAGCAAACATGCAGGAGAAATGTGGGTCTAAAAACACTCATTAACTCTCTAGACTGAGACTGCTCAAGGTCACCCAGTAAGTTCATGGCTAAGGAAGGCTTCAAACTCTGGCTTCCCAGGATCAAGCCCAGCACCTTATCTACTACACCAGCTCTATACTATATGCTGCACGCTGCAAGAGGGGCACACGACAGCAGCACCTCCTTCAGTAGTATTCCCTTAATTGGTCAACTAATTGATGGGGGCCAGGTGTGGCAGGGCACAACCTGGGAGAAGTGCTGTCCCTGAGACAGCTAACACTCGCAGCCCCAGAACTGGATTCCACACATAGTAAGTAGCTGTAGAACAAAACCTGTTTCACTTGTTTTCTTGAACACTCACCAGCTAGCATGGCTGTAGGTGGTGGGCAAAATGCAGGACAGTGCCTAAGTGGAAGCAGCTGCTGGAAGGGCATGACAGAGCTAAGGTATAAAGCCTAAGCCAGAGCTCAGTGTAGGAGAAGCAGGCTGGCTTGTCTGTGCTCTCCAGAACAAACCTCATGTAGATAGGGTTGAGGAGGTTTGTTAGCTATAGAAAGTCTCAGAGGGTTGGGCCTGAGTGAGCCTATAGGGAGTTGGGTTCCAGAGGAGAGTGCCTGACCCAGAGGTACAGTGAGGGAAAGTTGGATTCTTGTTCCTGGCTAAAGGGATATTGAAAGCCAGAGAATTTGTGCCTGGCTAAAAAGATTGTAATAGCCGGAGGGTTGAGGCTTGGCTAAAGGACTGTATGTAGTTGAGATGTTGACTACTGGGAACTGTGTGTATAAAAATAAAAGACATGAGCTAGATTCCCTGAAACAAGTGATTGTGAGGGATCTGGTTCTGCAGGGACTTACCTGTGTAAACTGCAACCTGCTACACAGGTAATAGGAAGAGCCACAGCCAGCCTTGTGTTCTTTTTCTTGGATAGACCTAAAAAACCTGGGAAATCTTTGTGAAGTAATGAGTCCACACAAAAAGCTGCTTAATTGTGAAATCAGGGTCTGCGTAACACTGAAGCTAAGACATCTTTCTTCCAAGAGCAGCCATAAAGAGAAGCTTTGAGTTTCTGTCTGCAGGTCTAACCATTATGTTGTCTGAGATCTTTAAGAGTTGCTGTAAGGAGGATTCCCTGCAAGGGGGCAACTTGGAATGACCTTAATATGGAGCTACCCTGCCTGAGAAAGGGGGTTGGCTTTGCTGCCTAGATTAAATGTGAGGTGGCCCAAGAATAAAGAAACGGTGGAATTCAGTGGTGATAGAACTGCTGCTTCTAAGGAGTCTGTCTGGCAGTCTGCAACCATCTATAATTCCACACTTCCTTCTTTGGAAAAATGTTCCCACCACAACTTAAATGAGAGTGCCAACTGCTCAGATGATACAGAGAAGAATGCTTTTATTGGTACTAAATAGATAGCTATGACTACATTAATTCTGTCTCTGTCCTAATGCACTGGATTTCTGGGAGTAAAACTCACCTCATGGTTTCCAATATCAATATGTTTGTAGGTTTTAGAATTTACACCCAAGAAATACTATAACAAGAATATAAGTTCTGATTGTTTCCTTCTTGAGTATACATGTATATCATCAGAAGGACTAAGGTGCATAGGTAAAAGCTTCCCAAATACATCCCCTAGGCTATACGCCTCAGCTCGTCAGTTTATTGCAGACTGGACCTCTAGTGACAATGGATGTTAGCAGGAGTGATGATGGACTTGACCCAAGTTGGGAACCTGCCAACACAGTCCCAACTGGTCAGACCAGTCAACAAATGGCTGGACTACCTGGGAGGGTGGGGAGCTGCACAAATGTGCAGCTGGCCAGCCCGCCCCTCCTCTGTGCTGCACCCAGTGCCCTGTCATGTTGAGGAGCCATGACTGACCCAATCTGGGCCAGGTCACAGTGGGCTAAAACACACATGATAGCCTGCTATAGCCCAGTCAGCTGGACAGTAGCCCAGAGATCCTCAGAGATCTCTGGCACCGCAGCCCAGATTTGCCATTGACACATCCAGGAGCAATCCTGGGCAAACGTCTAATGGTGCACAGACATGCCAGTGACTTGAAGGCCAAGGAGACCCTCAGCAGGCCAAAGTAGGCCACCATCACATTAACTCCCACTGTTGTACTGTAAAACCTGACTATCTTATTGGGACTAACAATGACATATTAGGACTAATTCATGACAAGAGATCCAGGTCACTTGTGTTCTCAACAACACAACAGTAAATCAGTGGCATCTCCGTGTCTTTGGGTAATGCTGGGGTGAGGTGGAACCAAGCCAAATTTTAGCTGTTCAATTCATTTTCTGGATTTATATGGGACTTTTAAATTATGTGGTTAGAATTGAAAATCCATTTGCAAAATGGATAAAACTCCAAGTTTCCAGTTTACTTGCATTTTTTTAAATTAATAGCTCAGCCTGTAAAATGGTTCTTTATATTTTCAGAATTAATGTTTTGGTTCAGCAAGATACTTAACCTCATCCAGCATCATGGGCTGCATTCCAGCCCCTGGGACACATCTCATGCAATAACGTAGAAGTTAGTGGTCCTCCCACTTTATCCTTTTAGGACATTGTTACCGGCACCCCCGGTACACAATATCTCCAAAGGACAGCCAATTACCATTAACTGCTAGTTTTCTGTGGATGAACAACTGCCTGGGGTAACATTGTACCCAAGGCATGAATGGGTTTTTCCCATATGGAGTACAAAGTTACCTCAAGCCCATGATAACAGAACCACGCCAACAAGACACACTCTTAGCTCATGTTTGTGTGGTTTTTGTTTTTTTGTTTGATTGTTTTGCATGGGATGGGGTGTGTATATGTATTGTGACACATATTAACTTCTGCTGTTATATGAAATGAAAATTGAGTGGGGTGCATGTATACCCCACAGGGCTATAAAGTTACCCCATGATAACAGCAACATAATTGTTTTCACATAATTGTATGAGGAATAAAAAGCATGTGCTTAACTGCAAGGATGTGAGTAGTTCCATTGGCCTCAGCAGAAAATTGTTTGCTTAAGATTAAGTATATATGTACTTTGTGTTATCAGGACCTAAGAATCAATTTGAAAACCACTGTGGTGTTACCACCTGCACGTGTGTGTGTGTGTGTGTGTACACACACAGAGAGGACTGTACCTCCTTGCACTCACAGAAGTTGCACCTCTCTTGCTTGTTTGCTTCCCAACCAACTGTAGCAGCGGTTTCCAAAGTTTTGAGACACCAAACAACCCCACCCCCACAAAAACTGGCACTGAAACCAAAGTAGAAATCAGAAACACAAAATGTCCGCCCTTTGCACATACTGATTCTGAATCTGCTAGGAGACGCTGGTAATTTGAGTGACCTTGTAGCACTGACTCAGCATATTGTGGATGAAAATGGTACGTCAGTAACATGGAACATTGAGCCCGATCCCAAATGCTGCAGATTGTGTGCGGAGCCACGTGCAACCCTCATGCATTTCTATTGTGGGCAAATAGAGCCCCGTGGATCCTGCGTCCTTTTGTCTGCCAATTTGGATACGGATATAGATGCCAGCTTTCAGTGTCATGGTGGGTACTGGGTATCCTAATGATACTGAGTGATGGGAAAGAAGATACAGAACAACATCATAACTTAACCAAATGGGATCCTATAAGTTCATTGCACATGCTTCATAAGAAAAAACAAAACAAAATGGAAAACGGAATGAAGCTGTGTCACCAGAGAAGATGACTGGTACATTTGTCTGTCTGTAGTTTAACACTCAACATTATAAATTATGTCAGAGAGACATTTCTTTATCTTATTTGTTTTACTTGCCGAGTCAGAGACAAAACCAATGCTGTCCTTGAAATAAATTTGTCAAACAGAAGAGAATGTTCAGACATACCAATCGTTGAACTTTCCAGTCTGGGAACGAAGTTCCAGTGTTTATTTTGTGAATGAATCATTTGGTTATCTAAGGTCCAATTACTTGTTATCTTCTACATCAAATATCATTGACATTTATTGTAAACCTCCTACTCTCTGACCTCCCTGAACTTAAAGCATGATATTCTCACAAAGAGGCCCTTGTGTGGCACCTGCCTAACTGTGGCCATTGACCACATATTCCGCACCAGATCTGTGTGCTTTCCCACTAAAAAAAATCCTAGAAGCAAATGTGTTGGAAATTGAACTGCAGATTCTAGAAATACTGAAACAATATGAAGCCGAGGGAATTATAAAAAACCCTCCATATTGCATTTGCTCTATTCAGTTTGCCAGGCCTCGTAAACAAAGTAAAATTGCCTCAGAATGAAAAACATACAAGAACAGATGGGCAACATTCATATTGTTTTCCTTCTTATGTGGAGGTGTGTAGAAGTATTTAGCAATTGGCAGACAACTACTCTCCTAAAATGGATATGAATAATAATTGAGAAGTGGTTTCATGTTGGTTATATTGAAATTCACACACTTCTGCACTGGGAACGGTAGTCATTTCTAGATTACATATGGCTTATAAGCAATAACCAGCAGCACACAATAAACCAATGACTTAAGATCTACAGCAGAGGCTCCCTAGAGGAGTTTTAATTTGCCCATTGAGATTCTTGCCACCTTTTTATTTCCACCCCCTCTAGATTACTGTCGCACACAACTTTCAAAGAAAAGAAAATACACTTCTCACTTTGGGACAAATACACAAAGACCATCACTGTTTTTAGATTTATTGACAGAATGTGTTTAAATTGCTCCTAGGTGTGTTTAGCAGTGAGCCCAGGCTGTCATCCCAGAGACTTCCAGGGTCATCGTCCGGACTACCATCTGCCAGGCCAGAGCAGGCAACAGCAGGCCATAATGTTTGTTATGGCCTGCCATGGTTTGGGCCAGTTTGGGTCTGCCACTCTGCCATGGTTGCCCACCATGGGGGGGGGGGGATGCTGGGCACAACACAGAGGTGGCGTCAACCAGATTCACATTCATGCAGCTCCCCACCCTCCCCAGTGGCTTCGTCACATAAATGTTTGTTCCACAGCTGGATCAGATCCAGCTGCTAGTCCTGCTTCCCCTTCAGATCTGGGCCAGGTTGCCGCAGTGGTGCTATCACTTCTGTTATCACTGGAGTGGCCAAATTTGTTGAATTTGGAAATTTTGGGGGGTGTTTGTTTCAACTGTAGTTTGCAGGCTGGAGTAAAGGCAAAAGAACATATACCATCCACTGAGAGCTTTGGGGGTCACCCCCCCTTCCCATCAGATCTGCTGTACGCCATTCCCGCCAACACCTTTCCCAGACCTGAATGAATATTTTCTCTCCTAGAGTTGTAGCCTTCAGTTACCAAAATTTTATTATCCCTGGTTTTCCCTACTAAACAACAGTTAATTATGGAAAATTTCACTCGGAGACAGGTTTACTGATTTACAAATAATCATCGGTTTTACAGGTTACAGATATTCATCTGTTTTATTATAAATGTTTTATTAGAAATACATATTATAGAGATCTAATACTGAAAAATAAAAATGATAAAGACTCAAGAGCAAAGACAATAATAAAAATTAATCTTAGAAAACAATCTCTATCAAGCCACCATTCTAGGTTCCTATAAGTATTCTGGTTGGGTTCTATGTTATTCTGATTGGGTCTTTGGGTGAAAACAGACATGACGCTAACCACCCTTTAACCACCCTTGGTGGTTATTTATGCATGTTGCAGGGCTGCATTGGTGCCATATGCAGCCCTGAAACATGCATAAATGACCACCAAGGGTGGTTAAAGGGTGGTTATGGTTAGCGTCATGTCTGTTTTCACCCTTTGTTAAATCTCACCTGTTCTTTCCCCTCTTGGCATTCTAAAGAATAAAGTAAGGTTATAATTACCACTTCATGTCAGACTAGCTGATATGGGTTGAGCTGAAGTAAAGTCAGAGCCAGACCAGGGTTGGAAGTGAAGCAGAAAGAAGAGAGCTCAAAAGGAACAGCAACTCTTCCTGCTTGTACTTCAATTGTAAAACATAATTAATTGATTCCCATGAAATTACGGGCCCCAATTAAATTGTGAATTAATATTGATTAGAAAGTGACTTTAGCCAATAATATGTTAAACTTGAATTTGGATCAAAGTGATGATATATATAAATTATTTTAACCATGTTGATTTCTGTGGCACTGGTTATATTTTTGTTTGATTTTAATTTAATTTTAGACTCCAGAACTACACTGCACCCAAGACCTCATCTGTCTTTGAACCCCTACTGCATTGTCTGCATTTTCTACTTCCTTATCTCCACCTTTCCCCCATCTCCTCATCTTAACATCTGTCTTAACTTCCCTTTTAGAGGTTAAAATAAAAGCTTACTGGAAATTTACAGAAATAGGGTAAAAGGTTAGCTGACTTTGTTGACTTTAACTGACTGATTAACTAGGGTAAAGTTCAAGGTGCAAAATATATAATGTCACAAACCATCTTGAATATACTAAGGCCTATAAAATCCTATTAAAACATTAAGCATCTATCCTGCAACTATCCTAAGCCCTAATTAATCTCATAATCAAGTGAATGTAAAGTAAATGTAGATAGATGAATGCAGGCACTATGCCATCAGTAAATCTATAGTAAGCAACTGAGGAAACCAACTAACTAAGTCTAAATGAGTAGAATAAGTACCTGAAACTAAATCTAAAGAAGCGGATCAATGTATGAGTAGATGTATTGGGAAGCTGCCCAAGACTATGGTCAATAGTCTAAACACTGAGTCTAAATATAGGTCTGGGTCAACAAAGTAAAGACACAGGACTCCATATAGATTTTGATCCCCACAGTGCCTAGCATAAAATGACTCTGACCTAGCTGGAGCAACCAAGGTGCTACTGTCATAATATTTGAAATGACTTTACTGTCTGAGTAAGTAATCACTCTCAACATATATGTCAGACTATGTATTTGAAAAAGCACAGGACACTTCAAGGTGTCTTCATTTATAATTCCAGAACCAAAGAAGATTGAAAAGACCTGCTATATCATGTAGTTCATTTTCCTGAAAACACAGACACTCTTTGCTTGTTAATACCTGATGCGAACTGGTGCACAAAGCAGCTGATAGGCATCATTTTTATCAATGCACAGCTGTCATTCTGCATTATAATGGAGGCATTTCTACCCTCAAATATTTGTGTTATAATAACTTATAATATCTTGCATCCATGACTTTCAAAACATGGTCATCCCTTCTTCTGTTCACCTTTTATTTTCACACGTGCTTGTTCCCTCTTCTTTCGGTTTAGGCCATAGCCCTACAGAAGTATGTGTTCATATTCACCTTTCTGTCTGCAGGGAATCACATTATACTCAACGGGCATGATCCAGAACTCCTTCACACAGCAAGGACCCTCAGCGCGCGAAGGAAAGAGGAAATGGTATGAGAATTGTTCAGGTTGCTGCATGCGTACGTGCAACGAGGGGCCGAAACACAACATATGCGTGGCTTGCACATGGTTTGTGCACATGCCACCTGGCCACTGTGTGAAACTCTTTCAGACTGCGACCAATGGCTTTCCGCATGGGTACAATGATTCATTGGATCACACCCCATAAGGGCCTTAGACTACAGGTTCTTCATAGCTATATTTTGTATTTTGTAATGGATTTCCAAAGCAGCCAACACAATGGGTGTCTTCAGATGGACCCAGGATTGATCACCCCCCCAGACCTGCTCCAGGGTGGCCAGCCGCATCCAGATCTGCCTGTGCTGGGTTTACCCAGACACAACAGCTGCCATGGTCCACGGTCCACCCGTGTAGTACTCTGTCCCGCACACCATACAGCTGAATGTGAATTGCCCAGTGCTCTAGGCTGCTGCCCACAGCTCTGTGATTTTGGGCAGCCCACTCCTTTGGCAGTGCTCTGGGATGTTCTGGAGCACCACAAGCAGGGCTGGAGCAGAGCAGACAGCACCTGCTCTACCTCTGTTCCACCTGCACATTTGGCGGTCTGCCTTTAGACTGATGGGCTACCAGGGTGTGAAGTGGAACAGAGGCATGGGTGCTGTCCGTCTAAAAGCACCAAATGGGCCTTTGATCCTCAATAAGAACTTTGGTGCTACTGAAATATAGCTATGAATTAATAAGCCTTTCTTATTAATTCACCGAACACATGGGTGGACGTTCTGCCCTGGCCCTGCTCCACCCACCACCTCCTTCCCTGCCCAGTACCCCATCCCTGCCATGCCGTACAGCCATGTAGAACTGCGGGCAGAAGAATCTGAAGCAGCTGTTTACACCTTCCCTGTTCTGCCCAATTCTCTGGGTGGGAGGTGGTGGAGGGTGGGGATGCATCCCCTGGCATCCCCACCAGCGCACGGAGGTGCCAGCCAGCCACAGAAACCAGTCACTACCCACCCACAGAAAGTCAGGTGTAGGGAGCAAAGCCCATATTCCATGGCATGCAGATAAAGAAAAGGGAAAGCAGAAATGAAGGCAACAGCATTCGGTCCAAGCAATCAGTCCCCTGGCATGCTGGCAGTGCTATCCCTCCCAGCCTCTCTTCACAGCATAGTTCACGGATCAGTCTCTGGCACCCACAGCACAAAGCCCTAGCCAAGTCTCGCATGGTGGGTTGGAATGAAAGCAACAGCCCGTGGTCCAAGAAATTAATTCCTCAGCATGCTGCTGCCAGTGTTGTTCCTCCCAGTTTCTGTTCACAGTACAGGTCACAGATGACTCATTGGCACCTCTAGAACTAAGTTCTAGTGGGGGTCCCAGAAGCTGTGGGATGGGAAATCCCGCTCTCTCCGCATATCACCCCTATTTAAACATGACCTTCTGGTAGCCCCTTGCCAACATATGCTGTGCCACCATATAATGGGGGGCAAAAGCATTCCAACTCGTGGTTTCAGTATCTTATCCAATAATAGCAGGAGAGAACAAATAGACTATCAGAAATTCTGCTGTCTGCTACACCCCTCCTAGAGCCTTTTCACATGGGAGACACACCCCCACACATAGGTGCGGTGGGTGGGTGTGCCCATGCCAACACCATGGCGGGTGCGGGGGAATGGATGGGCACCCGTGGAAACAACGTGGGTGGTGGTACGTGCGTGTGTGTGCTCTCGCACTCCACCCATCTCCACCCATCACCAACTCATGGAGTAACGAACTCCAATGCTGGTGACTCCGTGCATGGAGATGGGTGTGCACCCATGGGAACGGCCACACACACACCCACCCATCCACCTTGGCCCGTTTGAAAGGGGCCCTATTCTGGATTAAAATAAAAACCAGATCTGACCATGTGTTTGTGGCTAGGCTATTGAGATGAGTGAATGTAGAACTAGGTATAATGCCTGGGATCCAGGTGTCTGTCTTTTAAGTAGGGCTGAGATGAATACCTCCAAAAACAGGTAGACCTGTTTAAATGGCAGTACTCAACCCAACCTGGTAACATGGAGTACTAATCAGTACTAGATTAGTGCCCAAAAAGCTATGGTAAAAGGATAAATCAGTAATGACAATATCTGGTATTTGGGGGTAATCAAATGCCCAATCAGTACTCAGGTAGTCCATAGGTAGCAAATAAGCTACCCCAATGAACTGAAAATGGTTTTGTACGTTTCATTTTCATCCATTGCACATACCTTATCAATAGGAGAACCGTAAGACATCTTGTAATGTGATGGGAATCATTTTAAGAACAAATCCCTTACAGACAGACACTACAGTGCAACATTAATGACTAAAAAGTATAACTAGAGATCAAAATGTTTATTAATTGTTTATTTGTGGTAAAAATGTTAATTGCCTGCTGCCTTATATATGCAGTACAATAGAATGGCTTAATTAGTCTGTGAAATTTCTAGCTCTCCAAAGGTGCAAGCATAGAATAATTAAAACTCTCACTGAATGTTAACAAAACTTTCCTTCAATTGGTATTCTGGGAATATTACTCTGGATTTCCTTTTCTTTCTCTGAGAACAAAACATGATTTCTACTGTAAAGGAAGAAAGCTGTGGACAAGCTTTGGCTGACTACTGATATCATATGAGACAGATTTATATGTGGATTTAAATACATAATGGATGGAATGAAAAGGTTGCAACAGTCCAAGTGACTGAAATAATCCTTTCAAAGCCTTATTTGCATCTGCCAACACTAAACCAGACAGCAGGAGGCCTCAGTCCTGCAAGGAAAATAAAGAGGCCTCTAATTACTTATATGTTGCTGGCAAGTTCTTCAAAAACAACTTGATCAACTAAAGTACAGACCAGGACCGTGAGAGATCTGATTGTCATGTGTCATATTTTACAAGTAGTAGCAGAAAACAAAATGAAGATGTGGAAGGTCAGAATTGAAGTAAGGAGTTTAAGGGGGGTGGGGAGGAGGAAGAAAGACTGAAATGAAAAGAAAAATATACATAGATAATGAATATGCATTTATCCCTTTTAAAAGAATGTATAGGGGCCTTAGGGTAAATGAGAATCATGACCATGTATTCTACATACAAAATGAAGCAACAATTGACTTGGACTCTGGAGAAATTAAGAATGAAAAAGATACTTTGGAGACACAAGAATAGGGCTGCTCTTATGGACCCAAAGTGGCAAGTACATAAGAACATCAGAATATAAGTAGTGCCATACTGGGTCAGACCAATGGTCTATCGAGCCCAGCATGAGTATCCTGTGTCTGACAGTGGCCAATCTCTGTCTCTTGGGAGAAGTAATCCAAATTTCCAAATCCAAATTAGTTTATTCGGCTTAACCAAGTTATCGCCATTAAAATAATTGAGAATACAAATACAAAATACATCACAATAAAATTCAAGAATATAGAACCGCCTTAATTCAAAACAAGTTCTTATCCTATCAATCAATGTTATCCCACTAATTAACCAATTACTCTGCTTAGTAACTACACTTCTTCACCTAACAAATCACAAGTAAATCTCAGTAGAGATTAACCACAAATAATAATTGTTTCTGATCTTAGCACATCAAATCATCTCCAGTTAATTGGCATTAAACAGTTCATTACTAATAGTTGAACCCTTTGCCAGATTCTAAAATAAACCATCATTCACTGGGCTTGTACCATGATTCTCACAAAACTGGAAGGACAAAAACTTCCTCCTTATTAAGAGTGCCTCATGTAAAAATGTTGCTACAGCCACCGTAAGGTCATTGTCTTGGTCAGTCAGTAACTTATGTACCAGGGCTTCGTTTGAATGTCCCGGCCAGAGGCTCAAATATGATGTCAAATAGTATAATCTAATCTTGTCATATAAATGGCAATCAATAAGTACATGTGCCACCGACTCCGTCTCCATCTGGTCAAATGGACAAATACGTTCGGTATAGCCAATCCCTCGCAGGCATCCCTCCAGCACATTTGTTGGTAATGAATTGGTTCTAGCGCAGAGGAAAAGGTACCTTAATCTATCTGACAATGGTTAAGCTAGATAAGATGCAACAATCCCCCATGGTGGCATCACTTCTAAATAGTCATTCAGGAAGGTGGAATGTCTTACTGCCGCTTGAGACAGCTGCATTTCTAAATCCTCCAGTCTGGTAATAATATTCTGTCTCGCCTGGGAGTAGTCCTTTACCAAAAGCTGTTCTTTGAAGTAGCCAATATGGGGCACAGAGTCTTCCATGACCTCCATCCATGGACTGGCGTAATAATCCTCCCGTATAGCTCTTAGCAAAATCTGTGAGGAGTACTGTACTTTCAGCCAGAGCAACAGGGCAGATCTTTTTATGGTCCCTTCCCAGGAGACCTGACCTAGCTCTCTTCTTATAACTTCCGCTGGGACACTTCTTGGGGCATTTAGAAGGGAGTGAAGGAACTTATTTTGTGTCACATTTAAATCACGTGGCGCAGGAATTGCCCATAATTCAGCCCCATAGAGGAATTTAGCCTTAGTTTTAGAATTGAAGACCCTCACAGCCCATATTGGGTCTGACCTACCAAATTGTCTAAACAACCTTAGACTAGCCAGTGGTGTCCCTCCCACAGCCAACTTAGCTGATTTATAATGAGTTGTCCAGCTCATATGCTGATGGAAAAAAATCCCCAAATATCTATAATGCATAACATGTTGAATGGGTTGTCCGTTCATCCACCATGTATACACCTTCCTTTCCCTGGTAAGTAATCAACAGGTCACAATGGGCAATCCATTCCCTGTTGTTCCAGCCCCCAACAGAATGAGGTCCTCAAAACCTACTTGACTAAAAGCCACTAATGGACCTATCCTTCAAAAACGAATGCAATACCCTTTTAAAACTAGCTACACTACCGGCCTTGATGCCTTCCTCTGGCAGTAAATTCCACAAGTTAATTGTACCGAGGGAAAAAATATTTCCCCGTATTTATTTTAAAACTGGTGCCAGCTAATTTCATGGAATGTCCCCTTGTCGTAGTACTGTTAGAGGGATAAATAACCACCTGCTATTTATGTGTTCCGCACCACTCATGATTTTATAAACTTCTACCATATCCCTTCTCAGTCATCTTGTCTCTCAGCTGAAGAGCCCTAACCTATCAAGTCTCTATTCATACAGAGCTGTTCCATACCCTTGGTCATTTTCTTTGCCCTTTTCTGTACCTTTTCTAGTTCCACAACGTCTTTTTTGAGATGGGGTGACCAGAACTGCACACAATAATCCAGGTACAGTCATATCAGAGATTTATATAGAGGAATTATGATATTTTCAGTTTTATTCTCTTTCCCTTTCCAAATGATTCCTAACATTGTTTGCTTTTTTGACAGCCGCCACATAGTGAGCTGAGGATGACAATGGGTGTTTTTACACACACATTTCTCCTGGATGTTTGCTGAACTTTCTGTGTGTCTAACTCACTCACCCAGATCTTTGAACTTCTGGGTATAACATCTCCCAGAACTTTTGTGTGTAAAATGTTCTCCTGGTAAACTGCTTTACTCCAGGCAGCTGTGATCACTTGGTTTCCATGGCAGCCTGTCACATCTACAGCTGCAGTTACTTTAGGCTGCCTCAGAGCAGTGTTTGTGTGAAGAATGCATCCAGGAACTGCCTCAGGGCAGTGTGTGTGTGAAAAATTAATCCAGAACTTACTTGTGGACTTTTGAACCCAGAAGATTGAAAAATCTGGAACTTTAACATGTGTGTAAAAATGCCCAATGTATTGTCCACAATGACTCCAAATTCCTTTTCCTCAGTAGTAACTCCTAATTTAGGACCCAACATTGTATACATATAGTTTGGGTTATTTTCTCTATGTGCATCATTTTGCACTTGTCCACATTAAATGTCATCTGCCAATTAGATGACCAGTCACCCAGTCTCACAAAATCCTTCTGCAATTCTTTAGTCTGGTTCGGTTTTAACTACCTTGAATAGCTTTGTGTGATTACCTCACTCTTTACTCCCTTTCTCCAGACCATTGACAAATATATTAAACAACATCGGTCCCAGTACAGATTCCTGGGGTACTCAGTTACTTTCTCCACTGTGAGAACTGACCATTTAGTCATACTCTTTGCTTCCTATCTTTTAACCAGTAGCCAATCCACAATAAGATACTGCCTCTTATCCCATGACTCTTTAATTTCCTCAAGAGTCTCTCATAAGGGACCTTATCAAACACCTTCTGAAAGTTCAGATACACTATATTGACTGGCTCATCCTTATCCACATGTTTATTTATACCTTGAAAAAATTCCAATAGATTAGTGAGGCATGACTTCCTTTTCCTAAATCCATGTTGACGTCTCCCCATTAAGCCATGTTTATCAATATGCTCAGTAATTCTGTTCTTAACAACTGTTTACAATGGTTTACCTGGCACCAATGTCAAGCTCACCGGTTTCTAATTTCCAGGATCACTTCTGGAGTTCTTTTTAAATATCAGTGTTACATTAGTTACCCATAATCCGTACAGTGGCAGATTTTAGTGATACATTTAAAATTACCAGCAGTAGGTCTGCAACTTTGTATCTGAGTTCCTTCAGAACTCTGGGATGAATACCATCTGGTCCTGGTGATTTGTTGCTATTTAGTTTGTCAGTTTGCTCCAGACCCTCCTCCAGAGTCACACTTATTTGTGACAGTTGTTCTGATTCTTTACCTACAGAGAAAAAGGGGGTCTCCCCTCCCCACCAGCCCCACCACTGGAATCCGGCAGGGCACATAGATAGGGGGAGGGTGACAAGTGGCATCCCTGGGTGGGCCCGGCAAAGGCAGCAGCAGGCAGTGGAGGAGGGGCTTGCAGCCCGCCAAGGGTTGGAAGCGGGCATGGATGCAGAAGCCATGCTGAAGTGGCTCATGGAAGCCCAGACTGCCCAGCTGGAGACCCAGCGGGGATTCCCCATCAAACTCGCCACCAACCAGGTCCAGATGGCAGATCAGGTAGTGGCACTCATGACCCCAGCACTGACGCCTTGGCTGCTGGGGTGGAGGGGGCTCCAGGGAATTAAAGGGGCCTCAGGTGTGGCTGATCAAAATGTCCCCCTCAGATGACCCAGAAGCATTTCTGAATATTTTTGAGAGGGTGGCCACTGTGGCTAAGTGGCCCCAAGAACAATGGGCCCTCCTGCTGGTGCCATGCCTATCAGGACTTGGCCCAACAATGTAGAACTCATTGCTTGCGGTGGCTGAAACTCCAGCAAAGGACACCTCAAGAAATTGCTGAGCTAGTAATGACGGAGCAATTTATCCAGATACTGCCCCCCAGAAGCAGGGTGTGGGTAGCACGCCACAGACATACCTCCTTGGAGGAGGCCACCAGCTTCCTCAAAAACTAGGAGGCCTTTCAGGGGTCATCCAGCTATGGCAGCCAGGAAGGGAGCAAGGGGCGGGATGAGAAATTTCAGAAGCCTGGGGGCATCCCTCCCCAAGACCCCGGGGACAGGGGGGCCTCGGGAGGAAGGGCCCCGGGGTTGGGGAGGAGGCAGGAACAAGGGGGAAGGATGACCCAGATCCTGGGGAGTCCCATCCGGACCCCCTTATCCCCCCGGAAAACCACCTGATCCCCCTCACAGAAGAGAAGGAGGAGGGGGACCAGGAGGACGGGTCTGCTATCAATGTGTGAAGCCTGGACATTTCAAAAGGGAGTGTCCTCTTATGGATTGCTCCTTCGCTGATGGGTGGTTTGGGGAGGAAAGATTAGGGGGTAAAAGCACCTGTGTGGTTAGGGGACCAAGAATATGAGGCCTTGGTAGATATGGGGTGTGGGAGGACGTTAGTGCAGGTAGGGGATTCTAGAGATACCTGATGCCTCCTTTCCCCAAGTGGGGATACGATGCATCCATGGGGATGTGTGTTTCTATCCCACCTGCCACGTGGATCTGTGGGTAGCAGGGCAGGCAGAAACCTGACAGGTGGGGGTGGTCCCGGGGTTGTCCCATCCCATCATACTGGGACGATACTGGGGTGCCATGACCCCCTTGTTGCAGGCCTCCGACAGGCTGGAGAGCAATGAAGTCCAGGGGACAGTCAGGAACCTCGACCCCGGACGAGCCAGAGAGGGGATGCCATGGATGGTAAGGCCCTTTAATATTATACAGGCACAGCGTAATGACCCGGAACTAAGACACACCTATGAACAGTTACAAGTAGTGAATCGGAAGCCTCAGAATCCTGGCCAATCACTCCCCTACCCCCACTTTGAATTGATAGAGGATCAGTTGTACCGGGTCAATAGGGAAGAGACTAAGGGGGAGGTGTGTCAATTGCTACCCCCCCCCCCCGGCTGGTGCAAGAGGACCTGCTGCGACTGACACATTAAGTGCCCTGTGGGGGGCATTTGGGGGAGGAAAAGACCCTGGATAGGTTAACGGCTCGGTTCTATTGGCATGGTATCCAGGCCACCATAAAACGGTACTGTGCCTCGTGTCTGGATTGCCAATTAACCACTAAACAGAAAGTAGTCCCGGCCCCTCTCGTTCCTTTGCCCCTAGTAGGGACGCCCTTCAAAAGGATGGGCATGGACATAGTGGGACCAGTCAAAAGATCCTCGGAAGGGTACCGTTATATATTGGTGATGGTGGATTACACCACCCGGTACCCCAAGGTGGTCCAGGTGAAGTCTATTAAAGCCTTGACAATTGCGAGGGAGTTACTGGAAATATTCACCCATATGGGTTTCCACCATACTCTGCTCATGGACCAAGGGACCAATTTCACGGGGAGGCTGATGCAACAGTTGTGCCGCTTATTGAAAATACACCACATCCGCACCTCTGTGTATCATTCCCAAACAGACGGGCTGGTGGAGCGGTTTAACCAAACCTTGAAGGCCATGCTCCGCAAGTACATCCGGAAGGAACCCAAAAGCTGGGCTTCCCTACTCCCCGCTCTCCTGTTTGCTTACTGGGAGGTTCCCCAGGCGTCCCTAGGATTCTCACCCTTTGAGCTCCTATACGGGTGAAAGCCCCGGGGGTTATTGGACCTAATAAAAGAGGGCTGGGAGGAGATGGGAAACAACTAAGACAATATCATAGAGTATGTCACCCAGCTGAGGGAAGGCTAAAAAGGATAAGGACGTCGGTGGCCCAGAATGGCTTAGAGGCCAAACAAAGGCAGAAGGAATGGTTTGACAGGCATGCCAGGGCCCAGCATTTGCAACCCAGACAACAAGTCTTGGTGCTGTTGCCCTCATCTGAGTCAAAATTACTGGCCACCTGGCAAGGCCCCTACAAGGTAGTGGATAAAAAGGGGCCAGTAGACTACGTAGTACCCCAACCCGGGAGGCGCCCTGAACTAGAGACCTACCATGTCAACCTCCTGAAGGAATGGCGAGAATGTGAGGTGGAACAAGCAGAAGCTCTGGAAGGAGACCTCTCCCACCACAAAGGTGAGATCCCCCAGAACTTTGACGTTCCCCTGGGAGAGGAGCTAAACCCAATCCAGAAGAGGCAACTACAAACTTTCATGGAGGACTATCGTCGTGTGTTCACCAGCCTTCCAGGGTGCACATCACGGGTTTATCATTACATCGTAACTGAACCGGAGAAAGTCATACTCGACCCGCCCCGCAGGAGTCCATATCATCTCCAACGGGTTATAAAGGAAGAGGTGGTGCAGATGCTCAAGTTAGGCATGATCAAAGTGTCTAACAGCCCCTGGTGCAGTCAACCGGTCCTGGTAGGGAAACCTGATGGCACTACAAGGTTTTGTGTCAATTATACACATTGAACAATAGTGGAGACAGATGGAACCCTGTGGAACGCCACAGGTCAAGGCCCGGGGGCTAGATTTTTCAGCCCCCAGCACCACCCGCTGGCTTCTCCCCAAGAGGAATGAGCAGAATCATCCAAGGACAGTCCTGTCCAGATCCCCCAAGTCTTGCAGCTGTCTCAACAGCAGCACGGTATCAAAGGAGATCAAGAGATCTAGCAGGATCACAAAGGTTGAACATCCTGCGTCCATCTCCCGGAACAGATCATCCACCAAGGCCACCAAGGCCGTCTCAATACCATAGCCAGGGTGGAACCCAGATTGAAAAGGGTCAAGGAAACCGATGCTGTCCAAATGCGCCTGGAGCTGCAGTGCCACTGCCCGTTCAATAACCTTCCCTAAAAAGGGAAGATTAGAGACGGGTCGGTAGCTGGCGAGTGCGTCCACATCCAAAGATGGCTTCTTCAGTAGGGGGCGCACCACAGCCTCCTTGAGACTGGGTGACAATCTCCCTTGCCGAAGGGACGCGTTCGCTTCCCTCGCCAGCACCGTCCCCAAGGTCTCCCTGGAGGCTTTCACCAACCAGAACGGGCACAGATCTAGTTCACAACTAGTGGCTCTGACAGACCCCAGGACATTCACCCCTCCAGGGGACCTCTTGAAGGGGGGGGTGACGGAGAGGAGGGAGCCAGCAGCAATCCCCAAAGACACCTTACCAGGGAGGAGGTGGCAGAATGGGGAAAGCAGCAACCTGCCGTGGCCCTGGTGGCAACAGAAAGAGGAAGCGGAGGCAGAGAGATGCAAGGGGGCGGGGTCCCAGCCCGGGAAAGATGAGCGCAGTGAGGGCACGGCCGGGGAGGCCTCTTTGAAAAGTGGGCAGGAGAAGAGAAACAGTGGCACGGCATCCCGGACACCCAAGCTCGAGGCACGGTGGAGCAGACTCAAGGGAGGTACCTCTGCATGCCTGATTGGGGGGAGGAGATGTAGGATGGGCCCTGAGAAGCCTGGAGATCCTGGAGATCAGGACTCAAAGAAGGGGGGTGGGTAAAGGACACGGGGGTGGGACCAATAGTCACTTTGACATGAAACTCTATA
The DNA here is from genome assembly GCA_003113815.1 of Sphenodon punctatus. NCBI lineage: Eukaryota > Metazoa > Chordata > Lepidosauria > Sphenodontia > Sphenodontidae > Sphenodon > Sphenodon punctatus. Next base: position 7,098,120 of record QEPC01001717.1, on the reverse strand, counting down.
AGGGGGGGTGGGTAGGCACAGACCTTGGCCTGCGGGGAGTGCCTCACTGGGAACTAAGGCGACAAACCCTGTTTTCCCAGGGGTGCCCCTCTGGAGAAAAAGGGGGTCTCCCCTCCACGCCAGCCCCGCCTCTGGAAGCTGGCAGGGCACATAGATAGGGGGAGGGTGACAAGCCCCCACAGTAGTGGTGGTGTTTCAATCAAGCTCTCCAAAGTTGGTAAGTACCACTTTAAGGTCACAGGGAATGGGGGTGGAGGAAGGGGTGGGGACAGATTCACTGCCTTGTGATTGGGATGAGAGTACAGATGGGTTTCCCATTGGCTTCAACTATATGTACACAATGCTGGGTTCTAAAATTACTGAAAAGGAAAAGGATCTTGGAGCCATGGACAATACACTGAAATTCTCAGCTCAGTGTGTGGCAGCAGTAAAAAAAACAAAACTATGTTAGGAATCATTTAGAAAGGGATAGAGAATAAAACTGAAAATATCATAATTCCTCTATATAAATCTATGGTATGACCGAACCTGGAGTATTGTGTTCAGTTCTGGTCACCCCATCTCAAAAAAGACATTGTAGAACCAGAAAAGGTACAGAGAAGAGCAACAAAAATGATCAAGGGTTTGGAACTGCTCCTGTATGAAGTGAGACTTGATAGGAGTTGAGTTGTGCGGAGTCCCACAGGGTTCTGGTTTGTTCCCTTTCCTGTTCAAAATGTATATGCAGCTGCTTGGCAATGTGATCAGAAGGTTTGGCGTGCAGTGTCATCAATATGCTGATGACACCCAGCTTTACCTCTCTTTTTCATGGGACCTAGGCCCAGCAGTCTCGGTGCTTACTCAGTGTCTGTCAGTGGGGGGGGGACTGGATGTTGGCTAATTGACTGAAGCTGAATCTTGACAAGATGGAGGTGATGTTGGTGGGTAAGGCAATGGAAATGGTGGCTCCCATTATTGATGGGGTCTGCCCTCCATTAGTCTCCCAGGTACAGAGTTTGGAGGAGTTCCTCAACTCGCAGCTTCACCTGGAAGTCCAGGTGGAGGCTGTGGTGAGGAGCGCCTTTCGCCAATTACATCTGGTGCGACGGTTTCACCATATGTTTCAGACTCGGACCTGGCCACTAGGGATGTGCGAATGCAGTTCAGATGTTTGGAGTTCAGATCGAACTCAGTCCATTCGGACGACCAAACCTGAACCCGAACCCGAACCGCCCAAACCGAACTCGAAAATGACTGAACAGTTCAGTCGCATTTGGGTGAGTTCGGATGAGTTTGGGCGGGGAAAACATAACTGGAAGACCCAGGGAGGAGGGGCAGCTTAGGAGCAGACTTCCTGGCACCAGGGTTGGAGAGGCTTGGAGTAGCAGCCAGCCTGCCCAATCACCATCCCTTTTTTCCTCAGACCACTGGCTTTGCAGTCTGCAATTGGACATGGGGGACATGGGGCTAGGCTGCATAGAGCCAATGGTGCTTGTGGTAAGGCAGGCGCAAAAAGTAACAAAAGTCATTGCCCTCCCTCCTTCCAATACCTTCTGAGCTAGCCACTGTTCCTGACAGCAGGCATTTTCAGAAGTCTCCCTCTCTCAGCAGTTTTGTGTTCCTTCCTATTCCTATTCCTAATCAATTGCCATCCTCCTCTTATTTCACCCATCCCACACATTTACCTCCCTAGTTTTGTTACTAATAAATTATTGGGATCGAGATCGTCATAAAACACCACTTCAATGTGGTACAAAACAAAACTTTATTGGAACGGCACACCTTGGTTTTCTATTCTTGGCAGGATTATACTACACACACAGTATTATACAGATAGTCCCCAGATAAAGATATCTTACGTGTCCTGTGACTGGCCAAATCCTGGAAGCACGCAGGCTGATTCAGGGAAAAGACTGAGAGAGGGCCCTTTGGTGCTGGAGAGTAGAGCTGCTGGCGAGCGAAGACAAGTTGTGATCCGTGTGTGCAAGGTCTGGAAGGGAGTGAAACCACGTGATTCACCAACTGGTGACCACTAGCCTTCACCCAAAGTCATGTTGTATGACCAGGTTCTCTTATACAGTTCTGAGGTACAGGTCAGTAATAGCCAGATGCCATGTCATGGTGACATCACACAGTTCTTTAGCATATCAGAAGAGCGTCTTCCTGGGCAGGAGGGCCCTGAGCATATTAACATCCTTATCTTTCCTTGACTGTTCTTTTCCTGGCCTGGAAGTCAGTAGCAGAGTTGCAAATGTCCCACTTATCTGTTCACAATGGGTTTCATTTGTCAACTCCAGTTGTTCAGCAGGAGGCTTTGTTAAGCATGTGTGGCAGTGCCAGGAGAAGATACTTGTCTGGCTATGCCTTTGTTAGTATGCTGATGGGGCCTTATCCACATGTTGAGTCATCTCAGCTTGAATTCCATCACAATCTCAGGCCTGCTGGCTGTTCTGGACCATCTCTCTGCTCTTTGCCTTTGCTTGACCGAAGTTAGGTCTGGCTTCCTTTGTCCAGGCCAGGAGAACATAAGATATCAATAACACTATATTCTATTGCCACAGTTTCATTTATTTAGATTTGATTAGATAGATTTAGATGTTATTTTTATTTTTTAACCCTCCTTGTGTTCTTTCTCCCTACCCTCCATTGAATCCTTCCTTCCTCCCTTCCATCCCTGATTCCCTTCCCCAGTTTTTGGATTTATTTAGAGTAGGATTAGATTGATTTAGGTTTCATTTCAGTTTTGTACCCCACCCTGTGTTGTTTGTTGTGAGCTGTCTGTGTCCCCTCTCCCCGCCATCCCTGTGTATAGATAGATAGATAGATAGATAGATACTAATTGTAGGAGTTAGCTTAGTTAGCTTTACCAAAACAAAAAACTTTACACTTTAAAAAAATATTAAATGCACAACAGTTTTTAAAAGTAAAAACTTTCCTCTTCAAAAACATCAGAAAATCATTTTGACTCTAGCTTAAACTCCAAAAACATACAAATTCATTACAATTACAATTTAAAAAACATTCAATTCCATACATTGCAGCAAGACATAAACACCAAAAAACATGGAAATTAATTATATCAGAATCTGAGGAATATTTAATATTTTATCCTCATCAACATAAATGTAATATATGTACTTAATTCCTTAACATACATGTTTTTATTCATTTTTATCAATAATTAAACTTTCACATTTTTTCATTATTAAACTTTCATTTATTATCATAATTTGACAATGAATAATTTTTTCAGAGTGCATTAACTCTGTCTCTGTAGAACTGCAAATGATACCGATACTGATTCCAATAACGAAAATAAAATCTTTAAAATTGGTATCGGTATTGGTATCGACAATAACAAAAACGTCTTTGCCAGTCTATCTGATGGCAGTCAGAAGGTCTTTGCCAGCCTATCTGAGGGCCCTGCCTTCCTTACTGCCTCTCATGCCACGCTGCCTGTCCGCCCGCCCTGTGGGCAAAGCTAAAAGCCTGCCACAGTCTGCCTGCCTCTCATATCACTGGTCTGGTAATGCCGTTGCTGCAGTCTGCTGGTCCATGGGTGCTCTGCCCAAGCAATCCTGCTGCTGCTGTCTGCTGCTGTAGGGGAGCTCTTCCCTTGTAAATCCTACCATCCTGGCTCCATGGGTGCTGCGCACAGGCAAATCCTGCTGCTGCCATCTCTGCTGTTCCACGGGTTCTGTGCCTGGGTAATCCAATGTCTACTGCTGCTGCCAATGCCGCCTATGCTGTCTGTGCCAAGGGTTCTGCTACTGGGCAATCCAATGTTCGCTGCTGCTGCCAATGCCACCTATGCTGTCTGTGCCACGGGTTCTGTGCCCTGGCAATCCAATGTCTGCTACTGGGTGTCCACGTGATACACCAGCAGGCAAGGCTTGACAGTAGGGCAGTAGGGCTTCTGTAGTTCTGTTGAATACGAGCCAAGCCCGGGGTGGCAAGTGCGAAGCCTTCCCAATCTCTGATGCTGATGCTGCTGGGTCTCTGATGACCTGCAATGCCGCTACAGGCACCCCCAGGGGCCAAGCACCAAGGCTGCCTCCCCGGGCAACCCGGGGTGCCAAGCGCCAAGCCTTCCCGGTCTCTGCTGCTGCTGCTCCTGCTGCTGGGTCTCTGATGGCCTGCCATGCCACCACAGGCATCCCTGGGGGTCCTTGAAGCACCCCAAGCCTTGCGGCAGGTCCGAACTCCACTGAATGTTTGACCGAACCAAACCGAACTCCCGAACCCAAACTCGGTTCCCAAACTGAACACCCAAACCCGAACTCATTTCCAAACCAAACAACTGAATGCCGAACATCCGAACCCCATTCTGTTCACATATCCTTACTGGCCACTGTCATCCATGCTTTCATCACCTCTAGATTGGACTATCGTAACGCGATCTACGTGGGGCTATTCATGGTGACAGCTCGGAAATTGCAGCTGTTGCAGGATGCAGCTGTCTGTCTCCTGGTGGGATTGGGCTGCTGGGAGTATATTACACCAGTGCTCTGCTCTCTGCACTGGCTGCCAACCATTTTCCAGGCCTGGTTCAAGGTGTTTCTCTTGACCTATAAAGCCCTAAACAGCCTAGGCTCTACCTATCTGAGGGACCGTCTCATCCCCTGCATTCTGGATCAGCCGCTGCAGTCATCCGGGGATGCCCTACTCAAGGTCCCCAAGTGTTTCGGGGGGCTACGTGGGGGAGGGTGTTCTTGGTGGCCATGCCCCGGCTGTGGAACTCCCTTCTGGTGGAGGTCTGGTTGGCCCCAGATCTCCCCTCTTCTCGAAGAAGCTGTAAGACCAGGATGTTCCTCCAGGCATTTGATGGAGGAGTAGGTGGGGGGAGTGGGTTGGGGGGGGTTAGCCTCCTTTTATGTGTTTTTTTAAATTATACTGTTGTTGATTTTATGAACTGTTTGTGAACTTCCCTGAGCTGCCTGTGGTAGTAAGGGCGGGGTAGTAAGATTTTAACATAAATAAATAAATAGGTTAGGGATCTTCAGGTTGGGGACAAGACGACTGAGAGGGGAGATGCTAAAAGTTTACAAAATCATGAGTGGTGTGGAACATGTAAATAGGGAGTGGTTATTTCCCCTCTCTAACAGTAGTAGGACAAGAGAACATAGCATGAAATTAACTGGAAGCAGATTTAAATTAAATAAGAAAAAGTATTTTTCACTCAGGGCACATTAACTTGTGTAATTTACTGCCAGAGTAAGTGGTCAAGGCTGGTAGTGTAGCTAGTTTAAAAAAGGGATTGGATAAGTTCTTGGAAGATAAGTCCATTAATGGTTATTAGCCATGTAGGTTTCAGTGGCATAACCTTTTACTGTTGGGGGCTGGAACAACAGGGAATGGATTGTCCATTGTGACCTGTCAGGTATTTCTCCCAAGAGACAGATATTGGCCAATATAGGAGACAGGGTGCTGGGCTTGAAGGACCATTGGTCTGACCCACTATGGCACTTCTTATGTTCTTATGTTCCCACTGACCTCAATGGGAAAAATCCAAATCCGTTAATCTGATTCTGTAAATAAATTCAGAAATCCCAGAAAATAAAGTGGAAAAAACCAAAATGAACTTATTCCCCCAGCAGACCACCCCTACCAGCCCTGCACTGCTTGTTTGCATGGCCTGCTCCCTTTTGTGGCAGGAGGAGTCCTGCCTTCTCCACCATGGTAAGGAAACGAAGGAATAAAAAGATCAGGAAAGCTGGAGTTGGGAAAACTGGTGGCCACCTATAGACACTCAGACACTCATTTCACCCATTCCCCTTCATGCTGAGTCTGGATCAAACACAGAGCAGAAGAGCAGGAAGTTGGCCAGACAGGTGAGGACTCTAACTTTCTGGATCCTGGGTGGATTCCTTGCCCAAGTGGAAAAAATGTTTTTAAAAGTTGAACATCGGGATCATATGGTAAAAAAAAACTAGGGGTGTGATTGTCATCATCAACAATAAAATCAAGGGAAAAAATGTTTGTGGCCCTCAAATGTCTGTATGGAGACATGGTGACTAATATAGATGAAATCAGACATCCACATAACCATTTTAACACTGTTTTAATGTTTCTTAGGCATGTTGCAGGGCTGTATTGGCACCATATGTAGCCCTGCAATATGCATAAGAAATGTTAAAGTGCTGTTAAAGTGGTTTTCAGACAGAGTTAAGGTGCATGTCTATTTTCACCCTATGTGGCCTTTTGATTTTTCACTTCACCAGTGGTTTCCCAAAGGTAGTCATACTACATATTTGGGCCAAGATGTTTATTGATCAAAGGGTAAAAATAGACATATGGCCTGGACTGGGAAATTACAGCCAACATGGCCCATGTCAGGAGGGGACACCAAGCAAATGTGTCCATGGTCAGAGAGCCGTCCTGCTGCCTACACAACCAGGGTAGAGTGGGGAACTAAACAAACATGTGGGCAGCCAGTCCCACCCTGCTCCCAGTGCCCTACCTTCACCATGATGGACAGCCATGGCGACCCCTGCCCCGAGGCAGGTACGGCTCGGATGAACACATGTGCTAGTCCACGTTGACCCACGTGGGTGGTCCTTAGCCCGGGCTGTGTCCTCAAGAGGTTTTCCACGGATGCAGCCCAGGCTAGCCAACTACCCACCCCAAGGCATTCCCTGGTGGTGCATAAACAGATGTGCCACTGGGTCCCAGGCCACAGTGGCCAAAGCGGGCTGCAGTCCCGTCTGTTTTTACCCAAAAGTGAGCAACTTTTTCGGTTCACCAAATCTTGAATTTTACTTATTTGTTCACCACATTCAGTTGCCGTGTAAATAACTTGTGTAACACATATAAACCTCGTGTTTGTGTGAATTATTGACAGTGGGGTCGATCCCATGCCCCACATGTGCAGCCGGGTTCATGTACACACTCAGCCGTGTGATTTACACGTGTGACATAGGCTCTGTGCTGGGATGTGCACAGCTTGCATGTGCATATGTGCGTGCATGTGCTCTGTGTGGCACTTCGCAGGTATGGGGTCAACCCCAGTGGCCACTGCTGTTTAATATTCAGCATTTGGAATTTACTACTTGAGAGAGGATTGCTATTTCTCATGACATTATTATTATCTTGGTTGGGTAAGGAAATGGGTCTGAAATATGTGGGTTTGGTTTTCTCGGGGGTGGGAGTAGAAGTACCTTAGTGAGATGAGGAATCATGGATGATTTAATAAGGATATATTTTAAAGTTTTTTGCCATCTTTCTGGGGACACTGTATTATATCCTGTTTAATTATGTAGACCCTAATTTTGCAAATATCTGGTTATGTCTTGGTTGAGGGGAAAACTAATACATAAACCAGGTTTATACACAGCTAGAAATTTGGCATTAGATTTTCTTTTGTCATCTCTACACAAAGTAATTGTGCTGGTGTTTGTGCTCATCCCTATGTGTGAAGGTCATAGTCACATAGCAGACTACATCTCATTTGGCTAATTGCCTTCCTGCCTGGCTGAACTCTGTTCAAAGGTAAGTTCTGGTTCTGATTTTTGCTTTTTAGTGGGGAGTTGCTACGTTGCCCTCCTTCTGCAAACAACTATATTTCTTAAATCAACCAAGTGCCGTTATTGTTTATTTCAAGAAGTTTGACTTAGGGTTTCGGTGGGACAAGAGAATGGAGCTAGGCTGAGATACCAGATGTTCCTGTCCATGACTGTCTGTCTAATCTACTCTACACACCAGGACAAAGTCAGAATGTTTCTACCCCAACCATTTTCTGATTGAAAATATGGCTCCATTGAAATTTGAAGGTTCCATGGAAAATTGCTGCTTTCGACAAAACTTACCATTAGGAGAAAGTTCTTGCAAAGGAGGTTTCTTCTCTTCACAGTGGTTTCCTACAGAAAAAAATGACTTTTGTCATTCTGTCCAGGTCTTAATCACAAGAACTATTGTATATCCAGCCATACCAGGAAAAATCCTATATTATATGTGGCATGGTGGTCCAGTACTTGAGTTGCTAGCTGGAGACTAGGGTTCAGTTTCCTTCCCTGACAAGCTCTGGTTCAGGAGACATGATTCTGGGGCATTTATTTATTTATTTATTTATTTATTACAAATTAATCACTGGTTTTGTCCCAAATTTTGATAGAGCAAAAATATTGAAAACCAAACCAGACTGGCTTAAAATAAAATGCTGTCAAACTGATATGAGTAGGAATACCCAGTTGATGTTTTAGTTTTAACTAGTTAATTTCAATGAAAGTATAAGCAACTAAACTCTGGGTAGCAAATGCAATTCTTTTTGGAAGTAATGTTCATCACCAGTGAAAGATGAACCTTTCCTTAGTGTCTTGGACTGGAATAACTTTTTAGGTAGAGAGCTACTGCTTACAGGGTCTCAAACAAGCATGACAAAAGAATTATGTAGGTAAAGGATATTTATTTTACTGTCACCATCCTAAATCCCCATGTAAGGTAAAATCTCCCATTTCTTAAACTTTGCCTCCTGGATTCATGGAGTTGCACAGAGAGCAGCAGAAGAGGTGTATCATAATGGCAGTTACTAAATTATCAGGAGGGGAATGTTAAGTGGCTATATATTGAGAAGCATTTTGCATGAGGTCAGCAGTGCACAATAGTGGAATGTTGAGTGGGAAAGAGCCACACACTAAAACCCAGACAGAATAAAAGGTGATTAAGGAAGCTCCTACACATTCTAAATTTCTACGTGTCCATCAGGAATGAAAATATAGGGTAGCAGGAACCAAATTGGTGGCGTCCTGTCCAGGTAATTGCAGAGCTCGAATTTTTTTATTTCCTTTTCCCATCAGATAGCTGATACACCCTTCTCACTTTTCTTTTACATATTACCTTGAACGCTTCACTGAGTTCTAGGAAAAGAACATGTGAAAACAACAATGGGTGATTTCAGACGTTACGGGTGGGCGGTTCACCACAGTGAACCCCCAGGGGGGGTGAACAGCGCAACCACGTGCGGGGGTGGAAAAACGACCCAAACAGACGTGCCGGGAATGGGACCACGGCCGGGAACCGGGCCGAACCATCGCAGACCGGGGCAGCACAACAGACGTGCAGCCGAACCCCCAGCGGGCGCAACACTCCCACAAGGCACCGGGCAGGGGCGGGACACAGACATGGCCGCCTGAGGGCAAACGAAGCCAAAAGGCACACAAGGGAATGCCCACACAAGGGAAATGGGAAGGGAGGGGGGAAGAGGGAGAACAGGCTGACAGGCGACACACACAGCACACGCAC
>QEPC01001717.1:7074212-7088804 GCA_003113815.1 Sphenodon punctatus | reverse complement strand
GGGGGGGGGGGGGGGGGGGGGGGTTGAGCATGGTTCACTGTGGTTGAGCGTGATCTCGTAACGTCTGAAATCACCCACTGTCTCCAATTAGATACTATGTGGGTTAAAGGGAGCTCTTCCAGGAAATCTGTTTATTTACTGTTAATTGAGAAGGAACAGACAAGAAACAGCAATCAGCACTGGCAGTGTCCACTTCCAAACAGAATATGGCAACTTCTATAACCACATAAGATTCCCCAAACAGCTTCTATCTTTATAATTTCTACAGCAGCCTCTCCAGTGTCTGGCTACAGTTGCTGCCTCAGCAAATTCTGAACTGCCTCTGCCAGTTAAAGCAGGTATTTTCTAGTATTTTTCTGCCCTGGAAACCCTGTTTATTCCATTTGGTTGAGCTCTACTCAAGCTATTTGGTTAATTGGTTGGGTGGGCAAGGCCGCAAGTTCTTTAGGTTCCGGTGTTTGCTACACATGCTGTCTCCAATCCAAGGTCTGCACGTAGTCCAAAACATGAATTGTATGCACGCACAACAGAGTGTTTTTAGACAAGCCCCCTCTCTTTGCAGATTTCTCAATCTGCTCTCAGCAATTTTTTTGCGGGTGGGGGGGTTGATATTGGGGTTTGACAAATCCGGATGTAGAAAGAATGTGTGAGCCACCCGGCGCCACTGTTCACAATGGCAGCCAGGCGACTTCTGGTGCCAGGAGGCAGGTCTAAACTGCCCCACCCCCCAAAGATTGCTGATAGTGGATTTAGGGATTTGCGAAGAGAGACGGCTCATCTAAAAACAGCCACAGTCTACACACACACAGGGGAACCCAGGGGGACCAGGAGAGGGAGAAGCAGGGTTGCACTGGTGGCCATGGTGGAAATGGAGTGGTGGTGGTGGAATTTCCTCATGCCGGCTTGAACTCACACACACAATCTGCACATGCACAAGTCAAGTTAAGGTCGGTGCACACACATGGACCTTGGATCAGGCAAAAGGCCTTAATTGCCTTGTATGACTAGATGTGACTTTGCCCCATCCATCAAAATTGCTTAATGTTGTACGGGTAAGTAATAATATCTTCTCAAAATTGCAGAATTATTATACTAACTCTGTCATAACAATACACAAATATACAACACCCCCGCCACCCATCTTGTTACTTAGGGATCCCTTTAAAAATTCTCATTTTTATGGGAAAAATAACATGACTCCAGTTTTTTTTCTCCAATGGAAAGCAATAACCTAAAACTGGTGGGGACCCACAGGGTTGGGGGCCAAATGTGGCCTGCAGCTAGTTTTTATGTGATGTTTTTTCCAGTTCCAGGATCTGAATCTAGGATCCAGTTCCTACCCCCAAGTACTGAAACTGAACTCAGGTGAAGGGAGAAGAGATGAAGGCATGCAGACAATGATGGTGGACAGATCCATGGCATAGATCCATGATCTGGATCATTCTCTTCCTGAGCACACTTCTGAAATACACTCTCTTCCAGCTTCTATGCAGCATGGCCCTCAGAGCTTGTACTAATTTCAAAGTGGTCCTTGTGAGGTAACAGTTCCCACCCCTGCTATAACAGCCCCTTTAACTTTCTACCAATCAGGGAAAAGGAGGCAATAGTAACAGGAGTCATGTGAAAGGAGAAAAGGTAGCTTATGCTACTTTCCTACTTGTATTCCTGGTACAGCTTTAAACACAATTCTGATACCGGCAATTTGAACAAAGGTTCTTTTGCTAGCACTGCAGAAGCCATGCACTTAGTTTCCAACAAGAGGTGGTGTGTGCATCTCTGCTCCCTGGGCATCCCCCAATGACCAATTAGAGGAACCGCATAAGTGATGGTTTTAGAGGAAGCTGCACATTCTTCTGTACCAGCAGAAGAAAAGGTGACATAATATCTATACACATAGATCTAGGAGTTAATAAACACATAGATCTAGGAGTTAATAAAGAAAAAATAGCTCTCAAATTAAGAGGTTGACAATAGCCCTTACCCAGATGCACAGGGAGACATCATCACTGAGCAAATGACCTTTGCTGCTATTAAGCCTTATTACTACTTATGTGGGGTCAGCTAGGGACTTCTTCTATTCATTGTGATAATTTTTTTATTTGTCAGAATGTCTCAAAAGCATTCTGTGGCACAGCACTTATGTAAATCACGTTCTGTCCATTCTGTCTTGGGGTAGGGTTTTTACCCCTATAGCATATTCTCTAACCAAGAGCAGGGAATATCACAGTTCCTTCTTATTCCCCTCCCACCTGCACCCCCCCCACCCCACACACCCCCAGGCATAGTAAAGGCTGGAGAGAGGCAACTTGGAAGCCAAATTCTTTTACACTGTTCCAAGAGTAAGAATTAGAGAAAGGACAATGCAATGTTCCTGATCAAAAAGAACATCAATTTGTTCTATTGTTGTTATTCTTAGATCAAAAAACTTAGATTTAAGAGTTAAGGCTCTTAAAAATTCACTCTCATGCTCCAAAACGGACGGAAATTGTTAGTTAAGGTTACTGCCTTAACGTGCACACCTTGTAAGCAGTAAAGACATTGTACAGTCTTACATATTGTGTTTGCGGACTGCAGATGTCTGGGTGACAAGCATTCTCATTTTCTCAAGAAGAAATTAGGGGTGCGCAATTCATTTTTGTTGTTATGATAAAAAATAAAATGTGTGTTTTCTTTTTCATTATTGTAATAATGAAAATGAAAGATAATAATGAAAGCAAAAACAAAAACGAATTTTAGCTTTTGAAATAATTGGAAAATACTAAAAAATGTATCTCTGGCTATAACTTTTTGTTTATTTTTCAATTCTTATGAAACCCAGGGAGATGGTACCCCCAAAAGAGGGCACTACGTGTTCCAAATTTAGGAAAGAGTGGATAAAGGGAATCGATTTTATAATCACTTTAATGTTGTGATTTTAAGAAAAGCTGCATACACATTACTGGATACAACTGCTTTATCTTTCTTCCAATTTGTATGCAAGCTGGTAAAGTTATGTCTCTTCCAAATATTACCACTTCTGCCAAATTTCAGAAAGTTTGGACAACGGGTCCTGATGATATAAGACATTAACTTGAAAATGCATTTCCAGTAGTAACATTTTTATATTCCATTCTGGTTACAAGACATTTGGAGAGAATGTATCTGATACCTTCCCTGTCATCTCTGCCAAATTACAGGACAATTTGATAAAGGAACCCAATTTTCTAAGCAATTGAAGGTATCCCCTTGAAGACCATTATTCAGACAAATAGCAGCACATACAGTGCCAGTCAGAGGCAGGCACCTGAGGGAGGCTGTATGAGGGATTATGGGGATCAACCCAACAGACACAGACACATTCACTGGCCAGTTACTGCATGCTTCCAGCTTTACAGGACCAATTGGTGGTGGCTTCGAGGCAGGCATAGGGGGTGACCCTGAGATAGGCATAGAAGGGACATAACTGGAACTTTGGGGATAGAATCTCAGCAGGCAGGAGGCATGCCTTACACATCCAGGCTGGCCAATTATCATCACAATCACATTCTGCAGTACTGTGACAGAGGAGATAAGAGAATCTCTATTGGCTCTTTCCTAAACAGATGCTTCCAACTTCCTAGGAACAAGTGTGGGAGAGAAGTTGGGATGGTTACAGCACAGAATGAGGATATTTGGTTGACATTTCTGCTGGCCAATTGGCATCACAAACAAGATTTTATACCACAGTGACACGTAAGAGAATCCCTGGCATAGGCTCATTCTCTGCATATGCTGTGCAGGCTTAGAACATTGGAATCCTTTATCACATCTTTCCTATATTAGGCATAGATGATCCTGAAGGTGGGAGATACAGTCCTGACAAATATCATGTACACTGACTGGACTACAAAGATGTTACAGTCCGACATACCTTTATAAGTTAATTGCTTATACTACCAGGACCCTTTATCCAATCCTTATGAAAGTTGGCAGAGATAGTAAACGTGGGGATGGGTATAAACCTACCAAGTTCCATCCACATCAGATGAGAAGCAAAGATGTTACAGCCATGAATGTATATACAGATTATTGCAAAATTACATAATTCAACTGCTTAATAAAATTGTATTCCTTTATACAATCCTTCTGGAATTTTGTACACATAGTGCCTTTTGTTGGAGGTGTAATTACTACATGTTTTATCCAAATACAATGGAAAATAAAATACAACCAAAAATGTGTTTTCCATTGAAACCAATGGAAATCAAAAACAAAAACAAAAGCAACATTTTATTTATTATTTATTATTTATTTATTTTTAAAGTGTATAGCCCACACCTCCTTTCAGGCAGTCTGGGGTGGCTAACAAATCAATCAATAAAATACAATAAAAATACAATAATATATATAAAACATTCAATAAAAACAACAATAAAAATGGCGAGATATTTACAAAAACAAAAATGAAATATTTAAATAATGAAAACAAAAAACCAAAAACAAATAATGACATGGGTCCCTGGTGCACATCTTTAGAAGAAATGCAGTAAACAACTAATGAACAAAAACCAGGAAGTAAAACAGTACCCTTGGTAATGCAGTAACCACTAAGCGGTACATTAATGGTAATCAGTCAGCCCCAACCCAGCATAGTCAGGGGGAAATCATTCATGGTTATAATACGCTGATGGATGTTAATTGACTTGAAGTTGCTGGGGGTATGGAGGGAAGGGACCTGAAGGTAATGTCCTGGAACATAGCAGGTTTGGGGGTTAAGATCAAAGACCCTGAGTTTAAGGACCTGATTTATCAATTTGATGTAATTTGCCTCCAGGAGACATGGTCCACTTTGGACCAAATTGCACTGGATGGTTTTCGTATTTGAGTGTCACCAGCTGAACAGGAGACCGTTAGAGGACGTGCCAGGGGTGGATTAATGACATTGATCATATATAACTATGATGCTCAAGTAACTGTAATGGACTCTGGCAGTACTAACATTCTTGCAATAAGACTATGCAGCCCAGTTTGGTATAGGTCCTTGTTGTTAATAAATGTCTACAACCCACCTCAAAATCAAGTACGGGTTCTGTGGCAAGCATTAAGGATGGTAATATCTGAGCATAAGACCAAATTCCCCAAAGATGGAATAATTTTAGTCGGTGATTTTAATGCCCAGATTGGGGGAAATGACATAGACATCCTGAATCAACTGGGTGTGGGTAGCCTGGGAGATTCGTTTTGGGACTGCAACACCAACAGGCATTCACAGGACCAGAAAACCAATCAGGCAGGCCGGGATTTGTATAAAATGATGATGGATTTCTCACTAAAAATCTTAAATAGAAATAGCGATGGTGATTCTAGGGGTAAATTGACATATGTTGGCACCATGGGTGGTAGCGTGATAGATTATGCGCTCCTGTCATTGGATATGATTGAGTATGTGTGGCATTTTCAGGTGGGGGATCAGATCTTTAGTGATCATTTCCCCCTCCTAATCTGCCTGCACTTGCCCTTAATCGCCAGTAACTGGTTAGACGTTATAGAAGAAAAGGAAAAGGAAGAAAAAGGGTTCATAATTCATAGTTTGAGATGGTCCACCCACCTTGGAACTTTAGTACAAGACATCTTAAAACATCCCAATGCCGAATTCCTGGGTAAGCCAATGTTGATGACTAACAAGAAGGATGACGCTCTGAGATTGTGGTACTAACTAATGGACTGACTACAACCGGTTATTACTAAGGAATCCAGAGAGTCTGCCCCTATATATGTGGGTAAAAAGCCGTGGTGAGACTCAGAATGTAGAGAGGCTAGAAAGACTCTGAGAAAGGTAACCCACTGCTGGAAAAGGGGTGATGGATTGGAGCATCTGGACAGGATTAGAGAGAAAAGGAAAACATATAAAGAATTAGTAAATAAAAAGAGGAGGAGCTATTACCAACAATAATGGAAGCGGCTGCAGGAGACTATTGATAGGAAGGATAGTGCTGCTTTTTGGAGAATGGTAAATGGGAAGGGAAAACAAGATTGGGCAGGCAAGATAGTGAGGATCCCTCCCTCATGCTGGGAGGATCACTTCGCTGAAGTTTTTGATGACCTGGACCCACGTCCTGGGAGTGCTGCTTTTCCAGACGATGACCTCCCATTATGGGATCCGATCGAGCCGGGTGAAGTCAATAAAGTTAATGAGAGCCTGAAAAATGGTAAAGCTGTAGGACCAGATTATATCCCAGGGGAATTATTTAAAACCCTACCCAATTGGGGGGTGGGGGGCCTGGCCCCCCCTTTTTTCTCTGATTAATGCAGATGTGCAAATCCCAGAGCCCTGGAAATCCTCCATTGTGATGCTAATATATAAGAAAGGGGATAGATCTGACCCCGGGAATTACAGGCGAATTAGCTCCTTAGTATTATATCCAAGGTCTTTGCTAGACTGCTTTTAACTCACCTCATGGGTTGGTGTGAGGAGGCGGACATCTTGGCGAAGGAGCAGGCAGGCTTTAGGCCTAACTATTCTACAGTGGGGCAGGCCTTTATCCTCCATCTCATTATTAACAAATATAGGAAATGAAAGAGGAAAGTATACATGGAATTCATCGACCTCTCATCTGCTTTTGACACAAACTGTAGAGCAGAACTGTGGCAAGAACGTACGCGCTTAAAGATGGATAAGAGGTTATTGGCTCTGATAAAATCATTATATACTGGAACTTCCCTGCGAGTGAGAATGCCCCCGAAATGTCAAAATTTAGTGCTGATGCATAAAGGCGTTCGCCAAGGTTGCTTGCTCATGCCAACCCTATTTAACATATATGTCAACCCCTAAATCCAGCATCATAAGAAGGTAGGGAGTTACCATCCCCCAAGTATTGGATCTGAACAAATATTTTTCCTAATGTATGCTGACGATGCTGTTCTAATTTCTCTTTCCAAACATGAATTGGAATGTTCTATGAGTGGCTTTGCTAATAGATGCTCCAATAGGAAGCTTACTATAAATTACACCAAGACTAAAACTTTAATAGCAGCTAAGCACCATGTGAGAACTACTTGGAATATGCACGGTCATAAAATTCAGTAAGTAAGAACATATAAATATTTAGGGATCATAGTAGCAGATAATGGGGTTTGGCAAGCCCATATTCTGGCAACTAAATTACTGGCACGAATAGATGCTATGGCCATTCAGCGCTTTTTTTCCCAATATGGGCAATCCTCAGTAAGATCTGTACAAAAAATTGTGTAAACTAGATTAATGGCAAGGATTTTGTACGGGGTACAAGTGTGGGGGTATGATCAATGGACCCTTGATAGTCTATCGCCTGTGATGAACCAACTGTGGAAAAAGATCCTAAGACTCCACCCAGCAACAAACTCAGCAATAGTGGGTATTTTCAGACGTTACGAGATCACGGTGAACCACGGTGAATACCCACCTGTGGTCACCGTGTCCTGAACGTCTGTTTGGTGGCCGCCAGATGTTCGCCACGGTCAATACCCGCAAGGGGTCAATTTGAACCACGCTTCCCGGGCTAGCCGGGGGAATGTCCCGGGAAGCGTGGTCAAAAAGATCCCCAGCGGGGACCAAGAAAAAGTAACGTCTGGCCGCGCGCCACGGCCCAGAATCCCTGGCGGGATCCCAGGTCATGGCGCTTCCGGCCCGACGTGGCGGCCGCAATGGCCCCGACGCCCACCCGTCTCCTCGGAGGGCGGACGGTGGGGTGCGTGGAGGGGGTGGTGCCGTGCAGCTGCACGTTGCGCCACGCGGCCCCGCCCCCTCCCAGATTCCCAGCCGGGATCCCCCGGCACATCTGATATGGCGTTACGGGGTGACCCTGGGGGGGAATGAATCCGGTGATTTCGGTACAGGGCCAAAGGGCCCCGTAACGTCTAAAATCACCCAGTGATGCTGGAAGTGGGTAGCTTGTCTTTGAATACCAGGGCTGAGCTAAGGCTGCTAAAGTACTGGGCCAAGCTCAGGGATGCACCAGCTGATTCTTTGTTAGCATTAGCCTGGCAAGAAAAGCTACAAGATCGCAAAGTTGGGTGGGATCCTTGCTGGGCAAGGGTTAAGTTGTGTCTTGCCTCATTAGGACTCTCAGTTCCTTTCCTGCAGGGTTATACGTCTGTATGATATGGATAGACAGGCTTTGAGAGCAACAGCCGCAAGAGAGAAGGTGTCATC
Organism: Sphenodon punctatus; assembly: GCA_003113815.1. Classification (NCBI taxonomy): domain Eukaryota; kingdom Metazoa; phylum Chordata; class Lepidosauria; order Sphenodontia; family Sphenodontidae; genus Sphenodon; species Sphenodon punctatus. Next base: position 7,080,655 of record QEPC01001717.1, on the reverse strand, counting down.
ATATTATAAATATCTGATTCCACCACGGGGAAGGGCCTCTTATATTTACTCCCTTGTCGACCCTAGTCTTAGACAAGTTTTGACTAGGGTAAGACTCCAATTGATGTACACAGTGGTGTTGTAGGGGAGATATCAAGGTACACCATATGAGGAGGAGCTCTGTCCCTGCGGAGGGGGCATAGAGGACTTGGCCCATTATCTCCTTATTTGTCCATTATATGATAGACTCCGTCACCAGTTGTGGTAACTAACGGCATGTGACCTGACTTGCACTAAAATCCAGCAATTGATTTATCTGTTGGGGAACACAGATTCGCTTAGGACTAACGTAGTTGCGATTTTTGCTTATAGAATTCAGAAACTTTGATCTGATAAAGAACAAAAGGATGTTATATCTTATTCTATCTAATGTCATGAGGCTGCGAGATGCTGTTTAGTACTTGAAGTCAAAGGCTGCTTTTAAACGAGGGCACACTGAAGCGCCTCCCAAACGCTGCATTAAAGGAAAGCCGCCGGAAGTGGCATTCTCCCCGTTGGCGGCGGTGGCTGGAGACACGGGGCTTTGGAGTGGCGTGTTCTTAAGCCTAATAATTGAAGTCTTAAGAACGCGCCGCTGCAAAGCCCCGTGTCTCCAGCCACCGCCGCCGCCGCCGGCAATGGGAAGAACGTCACTTCCGACGGCTTTCTTTTAATGCGGCGTTTGGGAGGTGCTTCAGCGCGCCCTCGTTTAAAAGCAGTGCAATATCAAGGTACATGAGTTTTCAGATCTCCCAACTGAGGGTTTATTTATTTAGTTATAAGATCTCTTTGGTTTGATCAAACCACTGGAGAGCTTCTCTGGGTTGTACTTGCCCTAGAGGGGGTTATGTCCCATGTCCTAATAGGGGCTGATTTGGGGGTATCTTGAGCTGGGTCGTAGTATGTACTCACCTGATTGTGGGATTTTATTCTTGTTAGAACTTTTAGTTTGATGGTAATTTTGTGCAGACTGTGTGTTAAACATGGTATTATATTATGTATTGTTATATTGTTTTATTGTGAAGGCCATGTGGCTCACAATTAAATAAACTACTACTACTAATGGTAATCAGTATGCAGTAAGCAGTATGAAATACGTAAATAAACCAGGATGCTATTTTGTGGTATCAAAAAATTGTATCTATTTTGAGAAACAGTTGAGAAATCGATCCCATTTCTCAATATCACAACATTTGTTATAAGTACTTTAGCAGGGAGAAGTCATATGGGGCTGCTGCCCCTTTAAGAAGGGGGCTGGAGCCAGACCATAGCTGGGGATCAGCCGGGGAGGAAACAGGCTGAGAGACCCTTGGACAGAGTGGGCAGGACACTGGCCCTTTAAGGCTGAGGAGAAGAAGCCTGGCCACACCCACTCTTCTGGGATATAAGGAGAGGCAAGGCAGAGAGGAAAGCAGTCTCTGCTTGAGAGCTGAAGAGACCACATCTCCCTGACAAAGCCTTCCCAATGCGATGCTCTTCAGGGTGCTGAAGAAGAGTACAAGGTACTGGAAGAGGCTGTGCCCAGGAGGGAGCCTCGTGCTTGGGGAAACACTATTGAAACCGAAACCGAAACTGACTTACTCTTTTTTTTCCTGAAAAGGTGTTTTTTCTGCCCCCGAACTCATGCAAACTCATCTGAACACAACCGAACTGTTCCGTCATTCGAGAGTTTGGTTCAGACGTTCGGTTCGGACATCTGAACATTTGAACCACATTCGCCCATCCCTAGCAGACGCCATCTTGGAAAGGTCTGAACATGATCAGAAGGGGCCATTCAACCCTTCTGAGCATGCCCATTTTTAAAAAACAAACAAACAAACAAACAAACAAAACTTATCCGGTCACCAGAGCCCCTCCAGAGGGTGAGTCCTCTACCCCCTCAGCTGGCCTGATAGCCCTTCCCTTCCCTTCCCTGACACCCCCACACCCCCACACACCCCGGATCCCTCAAGCCTCCCACCCACCCACCCACCTCGACTCTTGTACTTGGAATTCCCAAATATTCACTGAGAGTCTGAGTTCCAATGTCCGCGTTCCAAGTCCTCAAAAGAAGTTCCAAGTGACAACCAAGGACTGGGTCCCAATACTTGGAACCTCAGAAATCCTTGTAAGTACTCATAGTACCTATTTGGTGCAGCCCTAATCCAGAAAAGACTGAGGAAATGATGGTTGGCCACCCTTGTGGCCTGGAGGGGATTGGGACTCCTCTTATTGATGGAGTCCATCCCCCTCTGTTCAATCAGGTCTTCAGCCTTAGAGTGCTTCTGAGTAGGGCTGTAGCGGAATGTCACAGCGGTAGCTATTTCCACCAGAAACAGCGTTTCTGCAATTAGTGGTACAGCGTGGCAGAGGCTTTCATTCCGCTAGTTTCATTCCGCTACTTCTGCAGTTCCGCTAATTTCATTCCACTACTTCCACAGGCGTCGCAAAATAGCGGAAACATGACATTTTTGGTACTTCCACCATTCCGCCAGCACCACAAAATAACGAAAGTGGTTTTCGGACAGTTTCTGCAATATTTCCGCAATTCCGCAATTTTCAGAATGCCGGCGGAATTAGCGGAATGTCTGCGGAAAAGCTGCGGTGTGGTGTGGGCAATTCCGAAATAGCGGAATGGAGTCGCAATGCAGTAACAGCAGCTGCTGCATCAGCCCTACTTCTGAGCCCTTTGTGGCACCTGAATTGTCAGGTTGCAGCGGTGGCCAGGAGTGCTGTTCACCAACTCCATCTGGTGAGGAGTCTGTGGCCTTTTCTTTCTGATTCGGATCTGGCCACTGTCATCCATGCTTTCATCACTTTGAGTCTAGATTACTGCAATGTGCTCTATGTGGAGCTGCCCTTGCTGACTGCTTGGAAGCTGCAGCTGGTGCAAAATGCAGCAACTTTCCTCTTTTCAGGGGGTGAGGTGCCCAGGAGCACATTACACAAGTGCTCCGTAGTCTGCATTGGTTCCCTGTATCTTTCTAGGCACAATTCAGGTGCTGGGTTTGACCTTTAAAGTATTAAAAGGCCTTGGACCCACATATCTGAAGGTAATTTCAGTTTAAATGATACCACGGTCAACCACAGTGAATCCCCTGTGGTGGCCATTGGTCCCGTTATGTCTGTTTGATTCTCGCCATGTTCACCCCAGTGAATCACTGGTGGGAATCAAAATGACCATGATTCTGGACCTCTGGCCACCCGGAGGTCCAGAATTGTGGCGGGATCGGGCCCCAACCATGATCGCATTGGCCACGATCCGGGATGGGCCAAAGGTAACATCTGTTACCTTCAGCCCAGTCGGATCATGGTACCAACCACGGGATGGGATCGGCTGCAGAGGCCAAAATGGCCTCTGCACTTTCCCGTCTCCTGGAGGGTGGGCTGCTGGGGGACCACGGGGGGCGCGGGGCTGTGCAGCCACACGTCGTGCAGTGCAGCCCTGCCCCCTCCCTGATCCCTGGTGAGAATCAGGCCGGCACATATAAAGGACGGACGGCCTGATTCCTGACCGGGATCCGAAATGGATCCAAAACGGATCCTAGTGCATGATTTAGCATGGCGGGCCTTTGGGCCCATTACGTCTGAAATTACTCTGAGAGATCACATGTCCTGCCATGCCCCATTGCGGCCCCTGTAATCTGCCAGGAGCACCTTCCTGTAGGTACCATTTGTTAGTCTTGTTCATATGATGAGGGTTCACAGGGAGACATTCTCAGTTGGTGCCCCAATGTTATGGAGCTCCCTTGCCCCAGAGGTTCATTTGAGGCCGAGCCTGAGTGTCTTCTGGAGGTGGTGTAAGATTGTTTTGTGTCTAAAGGCATTTGGTGGGCAAGGACAGGGGATGGGGATCTGGTGGGTGGGTTCAGGGTAGCATTGTGAGCAGGGGGGTTGGATGTTTGAAATGGGGAGATGGTATCAGGTGAGTTTGGGGGTTGTGGGAGGGTTCACAGTTTTGGGGTGGTTTTTGTCTTTTACTGTTTTTATAGACTTTTAAATATGTTTTATATGTTTATATTTTAATTGTAAGCCCCCCGGGCGTTTTTTAGGGAAAATTGGGATAAAAATTAAAATAAATAAATAAATAAATAAATAGTGTTAGCAGTTCATTTCATTTTGCATCAGGACAGCACATTGATAAATTAGAAGTACCAGAAGTACAATTGCAATTCCTGAACGGAAACTAGAAAAAAATAGCTAAAAGCCGGTAAATTTCTTCATCACGCAAGTGAAAGCAAATGACCATTTTCTGACAGAAACAACATTCACTGTAATTGCTCTTTTCAGGCCTACCCTCTTGCTCCAAGACTCTTCCACAATACATGTTAATATCAGTGCTGTCTGTACTTCCTCAACACATCTTTGTAGAGGGGTACTGCTCAAATATTACCCAACCACAGCACAACCTCAATTATACAGACTAGGGACATCACCAAGGCAGGAAACAATAAGATTATCCCTACCTTCCTAATGTTTATTTTCCCAGTATTTAACAGGGTTTGACCCCAGTCGTTGTAATCTGGATGCAAACTGCCAGTTACCCCTGCTGTCCATATTCTTCCCATTCTCCCCAAACCAAATGAAAGCATATAGGAAAAGTAGGGGGCTGTAAGATATCCCCTGGCCTCCTGCTCTCCCAGCTTCAGTGTTGCAGAGGAATAAGATTAGGGCTGAAAGACCAAGGCCAAGTGTGGTGCATGGAGCCTAAGTTGTAAGAAAGCACAATATGTGATAGGGATGTGCGAACAGATCGCGGTTTGGGTTCGGGCGTTTGGTACGGTACGGTTTGGTCCAGTAGTTCAGTTGTTTGGTTCAGTCACCAAGTTTGGGTTCGGTAGTTCGGTTCGGTGGAATTTGGTTCGGTTTGGGCGTTCAGAAAGTGGTATCGCGTGATCCCGTGATTGTGTCAGAAACCGGAAATTCGAGTGTGTGAGGAGCTGTGTGGTGAGTGTATATGTTATGGCTGGCTGGGTGTTTGGCGTGTTTTGACCGTGTTTGTGTTGGACTGTGTGTTGGTTTTGGTTTGACTGTTGGTTTGGCTGGTTGGAGAGTGTTGGTGGGTGACCGTTGGTGTTGGTGAGTGATTAAAAAAAAATGAAGAAGGTGACTAAATTCCGGGCCTGGGGAAAGACCAAGGTGGCGGAGCCGGTGGTGGAGGAAGAGGTTTCTGCCACTGCTGCTGGACCTTCGATGGTGGGGGAGGAGAAAGAGCCAGCGGGAACAGGAGGTGCTGCCACTGCTGCCAGGTTTGTAAACTTTTTTTTTACTTTGAGGACAAGAAGAATACTAGCCATTAGAGCGAGCTCACTGGCATGTGGGTGGGTGGTGGGCATCAGTCAGGCACAAACAGTGGGCATCAGTGGGTGGCAGCGGATGTCTGCCACAGAGAGAGAGGGTACTGTAGTGGGGGTGGCTCTTTCAGCAGTCAGGCACGAGCACGAGCACCCCCACCCAAACATGTGCCAGGCTAGCAAGGGTCTCCACTCTCCAGGTTCCATCCCCACACACCCCCAAACAAGGGCAGGATTTGCATGTGCCAGCCAGCCAGGGCTCCCGATTGCCATCCCTCCCCAGCACCCTAAAAAGGGCAGGATTTGCACGTGCCAGGCAGCCAGGGTTTCCCCATTGCCATCCCTCCCCAGCACCCTAAGAAGGGCAAGATTTGCACATGACAGCCAGCCAGAATCACCGTCTCCAGTTGCCATCCCTAGCACCCCAAGGAGGGAGGACTAGAGGCATCATCATAAATGCATGATGTTACTTAGGCGTTGTTAACTAACTACTTGTTTATGTGTTCCTGTTTCAGAGAGGGTGATGAGGAATCTGTTGCCGCTGGTGCCAGGTGCAGTTCATCAAGGCGGAGGTTGGACTCGCCAGTGTCACCCTGAGACAGTCAGCGGAAAAGATCTGATGTCTGGAGGTGGTTTGTGAAGGGTGACACATACGCCGTGTGCACAGTAAGGCACGGGGGCTGAAACTACATGGAATGGATTACCCTATGACCTGTTAGGAACGGAAGTCCCCTGCAGAGAGGGATTGGCCAAATGGCCACCCACCCACTTTTGGAGACAGAATGCAGGCAGGGCTTGACAGACTATTGGTCTGACACAGTATGGAACTTCTTATGTTCCTATCTTTTTATGTTCTTTAGATATGCAGCAAAAAATTCAGACTGGCCAGGGAGGAGACCACATCCAGCCTAATATCCCACATTGAGTAGCTGCACGGGGAGAAGGTGAAGTGGCAGGAGTCTGGTGTGGCCGTGGTGGAGCATCAGCACCAGAAGAAGGGGGGGAAGGCAACCCAAAAGACATGGCAATGCCATCAAAGCCCTTCCCCCTCTTCTGGCTCCGATGTGGAGTCCCCCGGGCCCTGGGAGTCTGCAGCGGCAAAGGCCTTTCGGGCCGAGGTGGAGAGGCCTACCCGCCACTTTATACAGGGTC
>QEPC01001717.1:7044637-7071016 GCA_003113815.1 Sphenodon punctatus | reverse complement strand
GGGGAAACACAAAGAACACAGGGAGGGGTACAAAACTGAAATGAAAATCAATCTAATAATAATCCTACTCTAAATAAATCCAAAACTTAAAACAGGGGAAGGGAATAATCAGGGATGGAATAAGAGGGAGAGGGAAAGGATTCAATGTAGGGGGGAGGGAGGAAGGAAGATTGAACACAGGGAACACAGGGAGGGGTAAAAACAAAAATAACACCTCAATCTATCTAATCTAAGTTAAATAAATGATAATATGGTGGTAAATGGGTTTGATGGGTGAAATAGGAGGAGGATGGCAATGGATTTGGGAGCTGGGAACTGCTGGGAGAGGAAGCCTTCTGAAACGCCTGCTGTTCAGGAACAGTGACTAGCTCAGAAGATGCTGGCAGGGGAGAGGGCAATGAGCTTTGTTACTTGCTGCGCCCGCCTCACCACAAGTCCCATTGGCTCCATGCAGCCTAGCCCATGGCCAATCGCAGACTGCGAAGTCAGTGGTCTGAGGAGAAAAGGGATGGTGATTGGGCAGGCTGGTTGCTACTCCAAGCCTCTCCACCCCTGGTGCTTGGAAGTCTGCTCCTCTGCTGACCCCCCCCCCTGTGCCTGCCTGTGTCAGGCAGTGGGTGACTGGTTGTGGTCACGTTTCTCCCGCCTGAACCACCTGAACGTGATCCGAACTGACCGAACTGTTAGGTTATTTCGGAGTTTGGAATCAAGTTTGGTTCGGTAGGTTTGGGTTTGGGTTCAGTCATCTGAACAGCTGAGTTCGGGCCGAACTCCGAACTTCTGAACCGCGTTCACCCATCCCTAATATGTGAGACTGTATAACATCTTTACTGCTTACATGGCACACAAGTTAAGGCAGAAGCCTTAACTTACAATTTCTGTGCTTTTTGAAGCATGAGTGAATTTGTAAGAGCTGAACTCCTCTCTTAAACCAAAGAATTTCTCTGTTTTTGAAAGGGCGATGAACTAAATTCCCCTGGCTGTTGCACGACCCACCTGAGTTTTACTGGCAGCCAGCCAATGAATTTCCCTTTCAGCCCAAACATTGCCAATTCCACCATTGGGGATTTTTTTTTAGGACCAACCGTGTCAATTTCCCAAGCAGGGAGAGGGGGGGCTGCAAGGGGATATTGCTTTGTAGATGCCTCTTCACCAGAACATTTCCTTTGCATCTCCAAGTTTTCTCAGTTATGTGCCTGAATAAATTCTATCCATACAATTCTTCAACACACATGACCACATACAGTCTCTCTCCTGACACCATCCCTTCTTCCAGTGAGTTTTCCTTTCAGCCCCAGCTTTGCCAGATTTAACTGGTGGGGGATAGAGGGGATGGTAGGACTCATAGAGAGGGAGATTGCTTTTATGAAGTCTCTGGGCCAGGAAGAGGTGGGGCTAGGGATGTGAGGCCACATTACATCTAATGCTGTATGGGAGAAAGTTGGACTACATTTCTCACCATGCTCCCAGAGAGCTTTTGAGTAAGCATGCTCAGACAAACTGCATTCAAACATACAGCAGCAGAGTTCACAGCGTCATGTTGGGCTCCCTCGGTTTTTAGGTGAGTTTGCTGACCCCCTTCCCTGCCACCCGCTGTCCTCTGCTTCCCTTCCCTGCGACCCACTGCCCTGTTACCTTTCCCCACTGCCCTCTCTTCCCTTTTCCTGCTCCCTGCATCTGAATTTCTGCACATTCACCGAGTTCCCGAGGAGGGGCCTGAAAACTTGGGCCTGATCCTCAGAAACTCCGAAATGCTTGTAAAGGTTTTTTTTAAAATGTGCATTCCTAGTGCACATGTTGTGTGTACACACACAGGGTGTTTTCAGACTGGAGAGTGGCCCGCTTTACTCCACTTTACCCCATGGGTCACCATCCTGTCAGTTTGTGGGGCACCAGATGTTTGCCCAGGAAAGATCCTGGCCATGGTGGCTGCTAGCCTGGGCTGTGACTTGGGAAAGTCTCCAACTCAGAGCCCAAGATAGCCACCATGACAGCTGGGATCTAACTGCCAGACTGGAAATAAAGAGGGCTATCAGGTTTGAAAGCCCACTTTACTGGACCTAATCCAGAGTCCCTGCTGGTACTGGGTGCCGTGGCAATTGACATTGGCCACTATGGCTGCCCTTCAGGGGAGGCAGGCCTTGGGGGCAGCATGGGGGCAGAGCAGACACTTCTGTGCATGTCCCTGCTCTCCCCAGTGGCCTGGCCCCTGTAATGTTACTTCAGGGGGCCCACCTGACCCTGGCCATGGTGACAGCCTGTTTCCAGACTGGGTAAGTTCGTGGGGGTCCCCGAGCGCCATCACATATGAAAACACCCACAGTTCCAGTTTTGGTCTGCACATGTGCCTGAGGTCCATGCATGGACCTTATTGTATTGACTAAGTTTATTTATGCAGCGCAAGAAAGTGGTTGGGAAACTACAAGAGTTCTAGGTTAAATGTCATTAACATGTCCAAAGGTTTGTGCTTAAGGTAAAATAAAAAAACCAAAAATACTACCAAAAAACAAAATACTACCAGCAAGTCTGGGAAGGATGAGACATCTTTAAGAGACACAGGGATCAAACCCAGTTGTTAGTAAGTCTGAGGGAGGGCACAGCTTGCTGAAATAAATTTGTTACAGGTTAATTGAAATTGGAAACTTATGTAGAGACTGGGATTGTATGGATTAATACAACATGGAGCTCATTTAAGATTTTTTTTTATGTATTAATGGTGCCTACATATTTTATACTTGTTTATATGTAGATATGTGGGTTTGTGAATGTTCTCTTTTGGCTTATGCCGTAAATAAAATCTTATCTCTTCCATGGACCTTGGATCAGGGCAAAAGTTAGGTAGAGAAATTAATTGTAAATTTGCATTACTACATTGCAAGATTGAGATTATTTATTTGCTTTAAATTTAAGTGGTTTATTTATTTATTTATTTATTTTATTATTTTATTACATTTATTTGCCACCCCCTCATGCCCATGGCATCTCGGGGCAGCTTACAACACCAATAAAAACAATTTAAAACATCTACACAATTGTAAAACTTCTAAAAGACACCTAAAAACCCACCACCCCTCCCCCATGATTAACACACACCCCTCTTCAGAAGGCCTGGGAGAACAACCAAGTCTTGCAGGCTTGGTGCAAAGCCAAAAGACTTGTGTCCAGAAGGGCTTCCTCCGGGAAGGAGTTCCATAATCACGGCCCGGCCACCGAGAACGCCCTCTCCATTCTGGCCCCCCATCTTACGCAGGGGACCTCCAAGAAGGCACCCCCATTGGTCCGAAGGGGCCGCCCTGGGGCGCAGAGGGTGAGGCGGTCCATGAGGCATCCGGGGCCAAGACCATGTAGGGCTTTATAGACCAAAACCAATATCTTGAATCTGGCTCGGTACGTTATAGGCAGCCAGTGCAGCGTGCGGAGCACAGGTGTAATATGCTCTCGCTGACTCGTCCCTGTCAGGAGATGAGCCGCCACATTCTGCACTAGCTGCAACCTCCAAGCCAGCATCAAGGGAAGCCCCACATAGAGCACATTACCGTAGTCAAGCCTCGAAGTGATGAAGGCATGGATGAGGGTGGCCAGGTCAGGTCTGGAAATGTATGGACGCAGTCTTCACCACCATCTCCACCTGCCAATCCAGGTGGAGACCCGAGTACAATAACACCCCCAGATTCCAAACCTGTTGGGCTACGGGAGGGTGGACCCCCTCTATGAGGGTAGCCAGCACCTCCCCTGCTCTACCCACCACTATCACCTCCATTTTATCAGGATTGCGCTTCAGTCTGCTCTGCCGTAACCAATCCACCACGGCTCCAGACACTGGGACAGTACTGAGACAGCAGGACCTGGGTCAGTTGAAAAAGAGAGGTAAATCTGGTGTCATTGGTGTATTGGTGGCAACACACACCAAACCCTCTCATGATCTCCCCCAAGGACTGCATGTATACATAGTAATGGAGACAGAATTGAACTTTCCGGAACACCACAATCCAGGTCCCAGGGGCTGGAAGACTCAGTCCCCAGGACAACCCTCTGGCTTCTCCCCAAGAGGAATGATGGGAACCATTCAAGGACAGTCCCATCCAGACCTCCCAGGGTTCGCAATCATCTCAACAGCAGCCCATGGTCCACTGTGTCAAAAGCAGCCGAGAGATCTGGCAGGACCAGAAGTGTTGAACATCCTGCATCCATCTCCTGGTGGAGATTGTCTGCCAAGGCCACCAATGCTGTCTCTGTACCATAGTCGGGGTGGAACCCAGATTGAAATGGGTCAAGGAAACTGATGCTGTCAAGATGAGCCTGCAGTGCAGTGCCACCGCCCATTCAATAAACTTCCCTAAAAAGGGAAGGTTAGAGAGAGGTCGGTAGCTGGCGAGTGCGTCCACATCCAAGGATGGTTTCTTCAATAGGGGGAGCACCACAGCCTCCTTGAGACCAAGGGGAAATCTCCCCTGCTGAAGGGACGCATTGATTACCCCTGCCAGCACTATCCCCAATGTCTCCCTGGAAGCTTTCACCAACCAGGAAGGGCAAGGATCTAATTCACAACTGGTGGCTCTGACTGACCCCAGGATGTCCACAGCATCGGCTGGCATCACTTCCTGAAACTTAGCTCAGAAAGATGGACTAGACGGGGCCTCCATCACCTCATGCTCCATCTCCACTGTTTCTAATCCAGCGTCGAAGCTGCTCTGGATCTGAGCGATCTTGTCTGCAAAGTAGATAGCAAACTTCTCACAGCGGGCCTGGGATAAGTCCCTGTCCAGGCAGAGGGAGGCTGGACTGACCAGCCCCTGCACCACCCAGAACAGCTCTGCTGGACGTGATTTTGCAGACGCTATGAGGGCGGCAAAGAATTCTTTCTTTGCCATCCTCACAGCCTCAACATAGGACTGCAAATGGGCCCTACGGAGAAGTCGGTCGGATTCAGCACAAGTCCGATGCCAGCATTGCTCCACACGCCTACCTAGTCCTACCTGCTTCATACACCACAGCCCCTCGGTAAACCATGGGACCATGCGGCGATGAGACAGGGACAGGAGACGTCTCAGAGCCAACCTGTCAATGGCCTCTCCGAGCAAGATATTCCATGCCCGGATGAGTTCATCAACATCGCATCCATCAGGGTCTAAGGTTAAATTCCCCAGGGCTTCTTGGAACCGTTGATGTTCCATCAACCTCCAGGGGAGGACCATCCTAACTGGTCCATTCCCCTTCTGGAGGTGGTGCACTAAGAGATTGGTCTGTAGGAGGTAATGATCCATCCATGACAAGGGCATAACCCTCAGATCCCCCACTACCGGATGACCCACCTCAAGGCCAGAACAGAACACCAGGTTGAAGGTATGTCCCCCCACATGGGTCTGGCAGTTGACAACTTGGGAAAAGTCCATGGTTGCCATGGCAGCCATGAACTCTCGCTCCACTCCTACAAGGCGGGCATCAGCATGGGCATTGAAGTCCCCCAGGACCAAGGCCCTGGAGGAGTTCAGCACGTCCGCCAAGACCAGCTCTGCTAGAGTGCCCAGGGATGCTACTGGGCAGGAAGGGGCCCAGTACACCAGCAGCACCCCTAAATTGCCCCCAGCCAAGTCAAACACCACATGAAGGGCCTCAATCCTTGGAATCTCTGGACCTGGATACCTCCTAACAGGCCATTTCTCTTTAAAAAGTATAGCTACACCACCACCCTGGCCCCCAGTGCGGGGCTGGTGCTGCACGGCATACCCAGCTGGAATGAGATCAGCCAAAATTGGCCCCGCCTCCTCGTCCAGACAGATTTCCGTAATACATGCATGGCCCGCAGCTTCATCCAGGTCAAGTCCTGGATTACCGGGGCCTTATTTGCCACAGACCTTGCATTTAGCAGCATCAAGCCCCCACAGGCAGACCTTAGATCCTGCTCCTCCTTCACCTCAAGTGGGGGGGGGGGAGAGGCTCTTTTGAACTCCACAAGGGACCTAGATCCCCTGGGAGCTCGAGCCCACACCCCCATGGACCATACCATCCCCGCCCCAGGATGACCCCTATGGCCACTTCTCTCTTCCCGTGCACACCATTCTGACCCCCTCCCACTGGCTGCTCCCCCTGAAGTCCCAGATAAGCCACCTTTCCCCAAAATATCCTTCCCCCCACCTCCCCCATTCCCCCCATTCCCTGGGACTCCCCCTCTCACAGGGAGTCCCCAGTTGTTATCCAGATGTTGCTCCCCATCTCAGCAGGGCCAGCGTCCCCCCCCTCCAACCACCCCCCCTCCCAGGGACTGCCGCTCTAACTGGAGGTCCCCCCTTCCCCCCTATTTCCTGGAACTTCCCCTCTCACCGGGAGTTCCCTTGAGCCATGCCCCCCGTCTCATCGTGGGGCAAGACCCATCCCACTCCCACCCCACCCACCCCTCTCCTATAAACCCTTCCCCTCCCTATCCCATTCCCACCTCCTCCCCACCCACCCCCCACCCCATGGCATTCCTCCACTCACAAAGAATCCCCTCCCCAGGACTCCCCTTCTCACAGGGAGTCCCCCCCAATCCTTCCCAGGGGCCCCCTCCCCTCCTCTCACCAGGGGGGTTGGCCCTATCCACCCTAACTCACTCCCCCTGCCCCCCCACCCTCAAGCCACACCCACCGAACCCACCAAACCCCTTAAAACCACAAGTTAAAAACAAGATAAAAGCCGCCCACCCCTAATCCCCCCAATCCCACTAAGGGCCACACGCTGACTGCAGTACAAAATAATGGTAGCAGCCAACAATGGGTCCAACAGCAGGTCCAGCAACAGCAGTGGCAGCAGTGATATTGGCGGGGCAGCAGCAGCAAAGATGGGTCACACGATAATAGGTGTGGTGTCTGTTGAGAAAAGGGGGCCCCAGGCACCCCGGCCCAGCCAACAGTCCAGCCAACAGCCGACACCCTTTGGCTGTCGCCCTTCAGTCTGCCATCCAAAGGGCCCCACCCTGGATGTTATTACCTGGAGAGGGGGAGGGAAGAGCAGTGTGACAGGAGGCTCCTCCAGTTACAGCAGCCCCCTATCCCCACAGCAGCAAACACAGCCTTCAGTTCCCAAAGGGCCCCGCTCTGAATGTTATTACCTGGAGAGGGGGAGGGAAGAGCAGAGTGATAACAAGCTCCTCCAATCACACCAGCTCCACTCCCCACAGCAGCAGACACAGCTTGCTGTGTGGATGTGTCAGGATTCTGATTTTTGCTATTGTCTATATGCTCTGCAAGTCTATATGCTCTGCTCTGTCTAGATGCTCTGCTACATAAACAAACAGACACCTTGGTTTTCTTGCCTCTCTCTCAGTGCTGATTGCTTCAGGAAACACCTATATTTAAAAAAAAAACAAAAACTTTTCACATGCCATGATTATCATTATCAAGCTTTTCGAATATTCATTTAGTCTTTGCAACATAGCATACAAGGATTACAATATACATTTTTAAATGAAACCCAAAGGCAAGTTTAAATTTAAACTGCATTACATTCATGGTGAAAGACTTTAGAGGCTTGGCTTTCACAGGAATGTTGATATTAAATGTGTTATTAAATAAAGAATGATGAACACATAAAGTCAAGTTTGTCAATGAGGGTATGTGAGCTTCGCTTCCTTTCCTTGCAAGTTAATGAAATTTGCTTCAAAACCCATCTCTAATGGTGCAAAGTAGTTCTGGCACCAGATAGGATGATGCCACTGTCTTAGTTCAGCGGTATTAAGCAATCATGCAAGTATAGCACATTAAGAAGAGACTTACAGGACTAAAATACAAAACTGTCTGCCAACTTGTTAAGCAAATGAGAGAATGCTTACAAGCAGTTTGTTTTCTTGGAGATAAACTACACGTTAGGAAATGTTTTCTAATTTGGAGGCACTCAAAAACTATAATTAGGAAGAACTGTAGCAGGGGGGTGTCCCAGGGCCACACGGGGCACTGGGGTCACACTCTGGGGAACTAGCTCACCCCACTGCTACGCTGATTCAGCCTCGAGCCTCGGCTGAATCCCTCTATTTATGGAAGGGGGTACCCTCTCAGGACACACCATACAGTCCAGAGAGTATTAGTCCACATCCAGAGAGTATTAGTCCACAGTCCTGTATTGGACGCAACCAGTGTCCAGTGTACCTGGGGCTGCCGGCTCAGTCACCTACCCCTGCACGCCCAGGTCAATCTCTGCAGACTCAGGAGCAACCCGATATCAACCTCCCTGGTCCATCTAGCCAGGCCTCCAAGCCCCAGGCTCTGGCCAAGCCTTCCTGAGGCAAAAGGCTCCCTCCTGGGCACAGCCTCTCCCACTTGCCTGGGTCCCTCTGGTTTTCCAGCCCTCAGCACCCTGGATAGCATAGAGCAGGGAGATGTTGCTCCTTCGGCTTCCTGGCAGAGACTCCCTTCTCTCTGCCTTGTCTCTCCTTTTATAAAGGCAGAGTGCATCCTCTACTCATGGCCAGGCTTCCTCTACTCTGCCTTAAAGGGCCAGTGTCCTGCCCACTCTGTACCAGGGTTTCTCAGCCTGTTTCCTCACCAGCTAATCCCCAGCTATGGGGCTGGCTCTGCCACACCCATGGACATGTTCAGTCCTCCAGATGACCCATGCAGTCACCTTCTTAAAGGGGCAGCAGCTCCACAGGACTACTCCCTACTACAAGAACACATTAGTAGAGAGTAGGGGTGGGACTTCAGGCAAAAAACCAGATACCGGTTTTACCAGATACCGGTTTCCCCAAAACCGGTTTACTGGATTACAACTGGTATACCGGCACCGGTATTTTTCCATTCATTTCAATGGGGAACTGTCCCCATTGAAATCAATGGGGGAAAAAAACAATACCTCCCCCCTCCCCCTCCTAGGCTGTGCGGGTGGAAGGGGGGACACCCCCCACCCACCCCGCCCAGCCTGGATTTTTGTTTTAAAAAAGACTCAGAGGCGAGCCNCGCCGAGCCTGGATTAAAAAAAATATTTTTTTACCCGAAGTCCCTGCTAGTGCGGGTTCTGGGCTGCTGCCATGCCGGCAGCGGTGACCCGAAGCCTGCACCAGCAGGTACTAGGGTGATCCCTGGGGTGGCGGGTGGTTTAACACCCCACCCCAGGGATCACCCTACCCCCAACACCCAGGGATCACCTACCTTTTGTACTCTGGGCAGCGGTGGTGGTGGTGGCGATGGCGGCGGCTGCAGCACAGCAGTCCAGCGGCTTCAGTGCTGGCTGGCTTCAGCGCTTTACTAGGCCTTCTGGGGAAACCCTGCCACCCCCCACCCCAGGGATCACCCTAGTACCTGCTCGTGCAGGGTCCGGGTCGCCACTGCCTGCACGGCGGGGGCCCAGTGCCCGCACTAGCTGTGACTTTGGGTAAAAATAAAATTAAAAAAAATCCAGGCTGGGCAGGGTGTGTGGGGGGGTGTCCCCCCTTCCACTGGTGCAGCCTGGATGGGTGAAGGAAAGTGGGTTTTTTGTTTTTTTGTTTCTTTTACATTGCGGCCATTCATTTCAATGGCTGCAATGTAAAAAAATCTGGCACGGGGAACTGGTGCCCCCAATTACCGGATTAATCCAATACTGCCGGTACAGCAAAATACCGGCAGTATCGGATATCGGGGGAAACGAAATTCCCACCCCTAATTAGCGAGCATTCTGTCAATTTAAAGTGGACACAAATCAAAACCAGAACATTGAACTTATATCCCTTCAAATGTCTGTGGACCATGTGTAAGATCAGAATTCCCATCTTCAAACATACTCCATTTTGGTTTGGGTTCCAAATCTCTACAGTAATGTTTGATGTGAGCATGTCCGCGCAGCCATCTATCTGAACTGGTAACGTTCAGATTCAGGCACATTTTAGTAGGGTTTCTTCAGCATTAATCTAGACATTTTTAGAGGTGCCCATTACATACTTGGTGAAATCTTGGCCTCAATGGGAATTTTGAAATTGACATAAATGGAGTGGGATGGAGTTGAGAATGAGTTTGTATTCGGTAGTTGACATAATCATAATCAAGGATTACTGCAGAATAAGTGATTTTAAGAATGTAACCCACATCCAGGGACGCATGTTCACTGTACAGTGTCTCTGCGTCTCTCGCCTTGACCATAGACCCTCGACTCTCTTGCCCCCCTCTCCTCCCACCCCGTTCGAAGCCCCAAACCCCATCCTTAGCTCACCCCTACTATCCGCTACCTCCACTCCTGCACCTAGGCTGCTGAACGCCTCTGTCGCAAATCCTACTCCCACCCTGACTTCCTCCACTACAAATTCTCCCTCTCCTCTCTCTCTTCTGCTATCTCCTTGGCAAGGCAACACTACTATGCCTCCCAGGTTGAATCCTACTCTCGAGACCCTCGACACCTCTTCTCCACCTTTGACTCCCTTCTCCCCCCTGCCCCCTCCACCCTCTTCCCTCTCTGTTCAGGACCTTGCGTCATTCTTCACCTCAAAGATTTACAAGATCCACCAGGACATTGCTTCTCACCCATCTCCTCTCCCCGCTCCCTCACCATCTCATCCCCCTCCCCCCACTCTCCTCTCCTCCTTTCCTCCTGCCTCCCTTGAGGAAATCTCTCTGCTCTGTTCCAGCAACCCCTCCACCTTCCCTCACGACCCAATCCCCTCCTGCCTCCAAACCTCCATTGCTCCCACTGTTGCCCCCCCCCTTCTACATGTCATTAATCTCTCCCTCTCCACTGGCTCCTTCCCCTCCACCTTCAAACATGCCACTTTCTCTCCCATCCTCAAAAAGTCCACCCTCGACCCTTCTGACTCCTCTAGTTACCGGCTGGTCTCCCTCCTACCATTCGCCTCTAAGCTTCTGGAATGTGTTGTCAATGTTTACTCCCGCTGTCTGGATCTTCTCTCTGCCAACTCATCCCTGGACCCTCTCCAATCTGGCTTCAGCCCCCTTCACTCCACTGAAATTGCCCTTGCAAAGATCACCAGAGATCTACTGGTTGCTTAATCTAACTGCCTCTACTCCATTCTTGTCCTCCTTGACCTCTCCACTGTCTTTGACACTGTTGACCACTCATTCCTACTTGATTCCTTTCGCTCCCTAGGCTTCTGTGGCTCTGTCCTTGACTGGTTCTCCTCCTACCTCTCTGACCACTCCTTGAATGTGTGTCTTCCCAATTCCAGCTCTTCCTCCCTCCTCCTCTCAGTGGGGTTTCCCCAAGGCTCTGTCCTGGGCCCTCTCCTCTTCTCTATCTACACCCTGTCCCTTGACAAACTCATTGCCTCCCATGGCTTCCAATATCACCTTTATGCTGATGACACTCAGCTCTATCTCTCTACCCCGTCACTCTCCCCTTCTGTCCAAGCTCGCCTCATCAACTGTCTCTCTGATATTTCCGCCTGGATGTCCTGACGTCAGCTCAAGCTCAACATGGCTAAGACTGAACTCCTTATCTTTCCTCCCTACCCTTCCACCCCCTCTTCCCTCCCCATCCTTATTGACGGTGTCACCATCCATCCTGTCCCCCAAGCCTGTAGTTGGGCTTTGTCTTTGACACTCACCTTTCCTTCAAACCTTACATCGACTCTGTTGCCAGATCCTGTCGCTTTGACCTCCATAACATTGCTTGGATTCGCCCCTTTCTCTGTGTCTCCTCAGCCCAAACCCTCGTTCATGTCATGGTCATCTCTCACCTTGACTACTGCAACCTCCTCCTCACTGGCCTCCCCCGCTCTCATCTGTCCCCCCTTATTTCCATCCAAAACTCCGCTGCTAGGATCATCCACTCGGCCCGTTGCTTTGACCACGTGCAGCCTCTCCTCTCCTCGCTTCACTGGCTCCCCCTTCCTGCATGCATCCTTCACAAACTCCTGGTATTTACTTACAAACCGCTTCACAACCTGGCTCCCCCTTACCTCTCAGCCCTTATCTCCTTACGCACTCCTGCACGCACTCTCCACTCCTCCTCTGTCCCCTCCCTTGCTCTCCGTCATCTCCCCTGCTCACCTAACCACATTCATCCCTTCTCCCTTGCTGCCCCCCATGCCTGGAACTCC
This sequence comes from Sphenodon punctatus, assembly GCA_003113815.1. NCBI lineage: Eukaryota > Metazoa > Chordata > Lepidosauria > Sphenodontia > Sphenodontidae > Sphenodon > Sphenodon punctatus. The sequence continues at coordinate 7,059,021 of QEPC01001717.1, read as the reverse complement.
CTCCCTGCCCACATTTACCTCGCCCCCTCCCTCCACACATTCAAATCCCGCCTCAAAACCCACCTCTTCCTTGCTGCCTTTCCCAACACCTGTTAGAACTTCCTGCTCAATGCTTACTGTCTGCCCTCCCCGCAGACTCCTGCCTAACTGGAACCAAGCCAAGCACGTGCACCTGAGACTTCACATCCACTTGAATGTTTTTATTCCTTGTTTCCGTGTCTTCCCCCTCCGTGTCTTTTAGATTGTAAGCCGTAGGCAGGGACCGCATCTATCTCATTGTTCTTTAAAGCATCAGGTACACAGTTTGTGCTATACAAATGCTAATGCTAATGCTAATGCTAATGCTAATGCTAATGCTAATAATAATAATAATAATAATAATAATAATAATAATAATAATAATAATAAATAAATAATTTAATATTAACCAGAGGTTCCCAAACCAGAGGTTGGGATCCCAAGTGGGGTTATAACATCCATGAGTGCGTTTGGGTTACCAACTGATAGCTGATATAATTTGCGTGTCTTTACCATTGCCTGGGATCATGGAATTATATTTAAACCTCATAACAGGGAAAAATGTGGGTACCATTGTCTTATACCCATACAAAAGTATGGAACTGCAAGCATCCTATATAACATTATAAGATACTAGAAATGTAACTGTGTTAGTCTATAGTTATAACAAGAACAGAGAGTCCAGTGGTACTTTAAATACTAACAACTATTTATTAGTGCATAAGCTTTCATGTACATCGATAGAGCCAGGCTAGTACCCTGAAGCAACCTGCTACAAGACAAACCTAACAAAGATGATGACAGAACACCTCTGGTTGTCACCTACAGCTCCCCCAGCTAAAACCTCTCACACGCATCATCTACAACCCATCCTGGAAAATAACACCTTCCTCGCAGAAGCCCTTGGTGGTAAACTTGTCCATTTTTACAGGCAGTCACCCAGCTTGAAGAGACTACTCATCCACAATAATGGCCCATCCAACATAAACACTGACCCAGGGACCAAACCCTGTAACAAAGCCAAATGCCAACTCTGTCCCCACATCTGCATGGACAATATTTTCACAGAACCTAACAACATCAGCTACACCATTAAGGACTGCTTCACCTGCACATCCTCCAATGTGATCTATGCCATCTCCTGCCTGAAATGTCCTTTTATTATTATTATTATTATTATTATTATTACTACTATTATTATTATTATTATTATTAATAACGGTTATTATTATTATTATTAATAATAATAATAATAATATGGGGGTGATTAATAAGATGGGGTGATGGGGGAGATGAAGGAAGGGGAACAGAGGGAGAGACAATGAGTGTAACATTCACGAGCCTGCGAGGTCCCAGGTGCACACGTTTGGCTTGGTTACATCGAGAATGATGACTGGTTGGTCCACGTGGTGAGGATATGAGTACACAGACCTTAGGTAACAGATTGTACGGGATGGTGGGTATCAGCAGGAGTTAGGTGAGGGGACCGAGGAGTCAGGAAGGGCAGAGAGGAAGAGGTGGGTCTTGAGGAGAGATTTGAAGGTACGAAGGGAGGGGGTGAGGTGGATGTGGGCAGGGAGGGAGTTCCAGGCATGGGGGGCAGCTAGGGAGAAGGGACGAAGATGGTTAGGGGAGCAGGGGAGGTGTGGGAAGGCGAGAGAGGGGACAGAAGAGGAGCGGAGTTCACGGACTGGAGTACGTAGGGAAATTAGCACAGAGAGGTGGGTGGAGCAAGGTTGTGAAGAGCTTTATAGGTGAAGAGTAGAAGCTTGTGCAGGATTCATTCAGGAATGGGGAGCCAGTGAAGAGAGGAGAGGAGGGGCTACACATGGTCGAAGCGATGGATGAGGTGGATGACCCTGACAGCAGAGTTTTGGATGGAGATAAGGGGAGAAAGGGGAGGGCGGGGGAGGTCAATGAGAAGGAGGTTACAGTAATTGAGGCAAGAGATGACCAGGGCATGAACAAGGGTTTGGGCACAGGAGAAAGAGAGAAAAGGGTGAATCTTAGCAATGTTATGAAGGGAGAAGCAACAGGATTTGGCAACAGAGTCGATGTAGGGTTTAAAAGAAAAACATTTTACAAACAAAAGGTCTGGGAAAAGTTCTATGCAGAAGTTCAAAGAGCGAGATGTTTAAGATCCGGGCGAGTGATTTAGACACACAGAAAGTTCAGGATGTAACAGCAAACATGCAGAAGAAATGTGTGTGTAAAAACACTCTCTGTTTCTTTGGGTTTGAATCGAGATCTGGGTTTCCTATCACATTACATAAAATAATTGTACCTTTATACAGCTGTTTTACCCTTTGTAACTTTTTGTATTTTTCAGCCTATGTTTTCCATCCAGTTCTCCTAATGTATGGGACATCCCCTTCCCTCCCCACCCCCTCCACTCCCCACACACATATGGGTTGGGAGGTGATTGGAACTGATGGGTTTTCCCTGTATTTTTAGATCTGACTGACACCCACCTACATTCCTCCACATCTCCTTATTAATGGGCCATAACCATGTATCTGTATGTTGGGAGGGGTTTCTATCTGATCAAGTGGTTTTGTCTTTCAGTAATATGGATGGGTGAACAGATCGTGGTTCGGGTTCGTCCGTTCGGTTCGGCTGCGTTTGGTTCGTCCATTCGGTTCGGCCGTTCGGTTCGGCTGCGTTCGGTTCGGCCGTTCGGTTCAGCAGTTCAGTTAGTTCGCCGAGTTCGGATTTGGCTGTTTGGTTCAGTTGTCCGAACAGGCCGTTCGGTTAGGCCGTTTGGCTGTTTGGTTCAGTCGTTCGGGAAATGTTGCTATGGGTGTTTTTTGGTTTTTTATATGGTTTTTTGGTTTTTTATTGGGTTTTATATGGTTTTCTTTTGTTTTTTATTTGGTTTTTTGTTTTTATATGGGTTTAATATCTAATATTATATCTATCTATCTACACTAAATCTAACTGCTATTAACTATTCTAAATGCTATGAACTAAATGGATTATCTAATAAGTACAGGCAGATAATTAGTTTCGTTTCTTGCAAACCTTTCCACCCCTGGTGCCTGGAAGTCTGCTCCTCAGTGACTGACACCTCCCTGTCATGTTTGATCTTCCAGTGAACCTTTTTTTGCCACCCAAACTCACCTGAACACGATCCGAACTGACCAAACTGTTTGGCCATTTTGCCATTTGGTGTTTGGTTCGTTCGGTATGTTCGCGTTCGGGTTCGTGTTCTCTTTGCTTCCTTCCTGGATCTCTGGGAGGCTTTTGATTCTGTTGAACTCCAAACTGCTGAACCGCGTTCGCCCATCTCTATTCAGTAAACTATTTTCTCTCTGAAACTAATCTCATCATTTGTAACCATATAAATGGTAAGACCAACAGCCTATCCATTCCGTGCATCTGAGGAAGTCAGCTTATTCTGATGAAAGCTCATGCACTAATAGATATTTGTTAGTCGCTCATGCACTAATAGATATTTGTTAGCCAGTGGACTCTCTGTTCTTGTTTATAACATTATAAGAGTATGCTGTAGTCTTTTAAAACTACATCTGTGTAATGCATCATGAATGCAATCTCTACTGAAGCAATGGGAGCTGTACATAAATATAGAACATGATGTCTCACTGTTGGCATACATATACAAAAGGTTCCCAAACAATGGGTGTTTAGATAAGCTCCTCCCCACCCATCATGCGTGTTGCAGGGCTGCATAGGGCACCAATTCGACCCTGAAACATGCATGATGGGTGGGTAATGGGGAGGATGGGTGGGTAATGGGGAGGCGCTCAAGGTGCGCCTTGAGCCCGCCAACTACAGACCGATCAGTCTGTTGAGCACGGTCGCCAAGGTATATGCTAAATATCTCTTGGGGAAGCTAACAGTATGGATCAAAGAGCACAATATTATTAATCTGGAACAGGCAGGGTTTCAGAGCAGCAGATCCACTGCTGAGCATTGCTTAATTCTGTTTCACCAAAAAATACAAGGCATTGAATCGGCATCTCTTTGCTTCCTTCCTGGATCTCTGGGAGGCTTTTGATTCTGTTGACAGGAATTTACTCTTGGTAAAGTTAAATAACCTCCAGATAGATTGGAGGCTTCTGGGTTTGATTCAAAAACTGCATGCTGATTCTTCTCTGTTTGTTCATCATCATCATTGTTTATTGCGTGGCTCCTGGCCATTGCTCACAAACAAACATGACATTACATATATAACATGTATTACAAAATAAATTGATAAATCTACACAAATATAAATTGCTAATCAAGCAAAATCTTTTTAAAAAATTAAAAAACAATCAGCTATAGCAAAAAACTTATCCAAACTAATTATCGAGTGCTCTGGGTCAATTAGTTCATGAAGAGAACCAAGGAGTCATATTGCCCGAGTCAAGGGGATTCATCCCCCAAAATAGGCCTAAATTTTAGAAAATTTCCTCTGTAGTGAAAAGCCTGCATAAGGAATGCAGCTACATCTTTAATAACCCATGGATTGACACTGTCTAGTAATAAAGTTAGCAAGGATTCGTCCGATCTCCCTGGTAACTTCTGGAGGAAAGGTGCAAGGAAATTTTCCCTGATGGAGTTGTAAAGATGGCAGTGTAACAACATGTGGGACACAGATTCCACAGATTCCTCATCAAAGGGGCACAAACGCTCAGAATACGGAACTCCCTGCTTCCTGCCCTCAGTGACCTGAGAGTGCATTGCATTTACACAGGCGTAGAAGATCAGAACTTTGACCCTCTCTGATATAGGGAATTCTAGGTATTTTGGGACCAAACTCTGAGTGGGAGCCCAATTAAGATAAGAGCAAAGATGTTGCAAGGCTCTTACACTACCTACATCCTTTTGCCACCCTATGATTGCAGCTCTACTAAGGATTTCCTTGCGTACCGCACCAATAGGTTTATGCTCCAGATATTTTTTGGATAACCCAAGGGAATTGATGTGGGTTTCTATTATCTGCATCCAGGGGGAAAGAAAAAGGTCCTTAGTGACCTCTTGTAATAGAATCGAACAACATTGTGTATACAATCTTACCCAAAATTTCAGAACTTGTGCCATAGCACGATCTTGAAGGCTGGTGCTTCTTGTTTCCAGCCTGAAGGCTGCAGTCAGGGTACCAATGGGCCTCCCAAAAAGTGCCGCCAGAAACCTAGACTGAATTATATTAAGTCTGTGTGCTTGGGCGGGAGCCCAGAGTTCTGCTCCATACATGAGCTGGCCACCAATCTTACTATTGAAGACTTTCAGCGCTGGAGTAATGGCAAGTCTACCTAAATGCCTAAAGAGGCCATAAATGGAACAGGCCGTACTTTTAGCTACCAGAATGGCTCTGGCAGTGTGCTTGCTCCAAGAGCCAGATCTATGGAACAAAAGACCTAGGTAGCGGAAAGAATCCACCTGCTGGATCGCTGTTTGTTAGATTTAAATCGGGTGGAGCAGTTATGAAGGAAATTCCTGTTCGGCGTGGAGTGAGGCAAGGGTACGTGTTGGCTACGGCTTTGTTTAACCTATTCATGAACAATGTCATTTCGCTGATGAGCCAGTCGCACTTCTTTCCTCCCAAACTAGCATCTCACCCCATTGGATTCCTTTTATACGCAGATGATTTGGTTCTGCTCTCTCAGACCCAGGTTAGTCTTAAAAGGCAATTGGAGGCTGTTTTTACAATATTGCAAAATGAACCAATTTAGGATTAACTATAACAAATCCAAAATTATGGTGTTTTCCAAAACCTGGCCCAGGAAGATAGTTTTTTGGGTACTTGATAACCAAGTTTTGGAGCAAGTAAAAGTCTTTAAATACCTCGGACAATTTTTATTATAATGGGTCATGGAAGGAGCATTATTCCAGAGCCACCCAGGTTGGAGGGGGTGTCACTTCTGCGATCTACAGGTTTTTTTCTAGTACTGGTAGAATGGAGTATAAACTTGCCACTCAAGTAACAGTAAGGTTCAGTCCCAGGTTTTGTATGGGGCTGAGCTGTGGGTTCCTATGTTCCATGTTAATCTAGATAAGGTCCAGTCACGATTCTTGGCTCTTCTGGTAAAGTCCCCTAGCGGGACTGCCCTTGTGGCTATTCGGATGGACTTGATTCTTGAGAGTTGGGCCCAAGTAGCTTGGGCTCGGGTGTACAGGTTTTGGAATAGAATTACCAGAGATAACGGGAGTGGGTTGTTATCCTGGTTAAAGGAAGATCCTTTCACCAGTAGGTGGTGAGCTGAAGTGGAATCCCAGCTAAATAAATTGGTTTTTTCCCAAGGGTATCTCCTGATAAGAATTTTGCTGTAGCAGGGGCTGAGATCTTCCAAAGGCGGAGGGATATCAACTGTCAGAATGAAATTGACAGGATTTGTGCTGCTCCCCATATGGGAATCTACTTTCAAATCTAACCCAGTCTTCTTAAAATGGCAATTATTTTTCTCTTTCCTGCTCTTCCCGGGGGAAAATGCTTCTTTTTGCAGCAAGGTGTAATGCACTGCCCACCAAGATTTTGGAAGGCCATTATGATGGGGCTCCTTTCCAGCAGCGAATGTGCCCTTTTGACTTTATAGAGGTAGAATCCCTGGAGCATGTTTTTCTTCGCTGCCATTTATATGATGATTTAAGAACTACTTATCTTGCTGTACATCTTACTAAATTTATCGGTTGCACTGATTTTTTTCTCCTCAAATGGCTTCTTGTTGACCATCTTGAGGAGTGATCTGATGGGAATTGACTTAGATTTTGTTTATGTTTGATGTCTTTTACTGTTTTGTACTCCTGGTGAGTTTATGTTCGATGTATTTTATTGGACCCGGCCAAGCAATGATCAAGGTCACACAATAAACTTTCTGAATCTGGGGAGGCGCTTGTCTAAAAACACCCTATGGCTCAGGATCTCCAAGAGGCAGAAAGGGGAGGAGGGGTAGAAATTGTACCATCGTCAGATAAGGTGACATTTTAAATATTTTGCCTGACTTTGCAGCTGTCTGGGGTCACAAGATTAAATTTCAGTCTAAAAATGGTGTATCACAGGAAAAAAGTCGGGAACCACTGGCATATACACACACTGTAGCCACTGTCATGAAAATAGCAATTGACATTTTTACTTTTAAACTCTATCATGCCAGTGACTTATGTTTAATTAAATCAATTTTGTTTCTCTGATTACCTGTATTATTCTAATTCTATTCTATTCTATTTACTGTTATTTAAAGAGGCGGCAGCATAATTTATCCTTCTGGTAAACTCAGAGGTCCCATAAATATACTCTAATATGGCAATTTCCTTCCACAAGAGCCAGCTTAATGCTGGATCAGAAAATCACAGTAAATCAAGGCTCTTAGTTTGCTGCTGAACGAAGGGAACTGGGAATCCAAAGTCTTTTTTTCACTTCCCCATCTCTAATCATATGATATGACTTTATGGCGAGTACACTTTAGTTGCTCCATGACACATTAACTGTTTTCATGTCCTTCTCAAAAGTTAAATGAGGACGTACATGGAATTAAGAAGTAAATTGATTTCATTTCCTTTTATTCTGTTCTCATCCTATTGGAACCCTGTACATTTTGTGAATGCAAGATAGCTAAGGCACGTGGACCTCGGATAACAGCAATGCACTAGTCATGTGTGGAAAAGATAGGAATAGTTTAAGCTCTTGGGTGGCAGAGATAATAACCAGACAGGTCTCATACAATGTACCACTAGAGAGATAAGAATGTTAATGAGGTCACCGAGCGGTTGCACAACTTTAAAAGGACATTAAATTATGCAGATAGTGCTCCTAAAGAAAGAAAGATGAAAGAAAGTTTAAAAATAAGAAGCTGAATTTTATCCTCTCTGTTAACATTTGGATTTTTAATTATGGCAGAGAAGAAGCCATTTGCATTACTATGGCTCAGGTAGTGTTGGAATTTCCATTTATGACCCCATTTTGTCAATGGTTTGAAATGTACTGCCTATACAAATTTACTTATGACTGAGACTGTACAAAAGGTACATATAGTAGAAAAACTGGATGTATGTGCACTTTTACAGTCAAAATCGGATTTATTTTTTATGTATATCTCATTCTAAAGTAACTTCCTTTTAGAATATGGAAAAATCAATGCTTTTGCTTTACCGTTTGCCTGTTTTACCTCTTTGGTCAGCTTTGCCTTCCTTAACTACAAAAATCTCATCTTTTAAAAACTTGTCAATTGGGTGTAGATTTTCTCTATATTTCTCCTACCCATCAATATTGATTTCCCCCCTAATTCCACTGACAACGTTGAACAGATGAGAGTGATGAGAAATATCTTGACTCCGAGATCTGAGCCTGTGAGAGAAACTCCACCTATCCTGTAAATGGCAATACATTTGTGAGAACAGGCATCACTGCAAGCATGGACATAGCTTCATTTGTACATTTAGGGGGACATAAGAATACAAGTGCCATCCTGGGTCAGATCAATGGTCCATGCCCAGCATCCTGTCTCCAAAGGTTACCAACTTCAATTGCTTTAGAGAAGTGCACAACAGATCATAATGGAGTGATCTGGTTCCTGCTTTACATTCCCAGCCCCCAAAACGTACAGACCATCTCTCTACCCTAGCCGAAATGGTTCTTCTGGGAGTAGTCATGGCCCCAGTCACCTCATACCTCACAGTCCCCACTCCTTTATGGACTGCACCACAGCCTTCACCTCACTGAGGTTCACATGCTATGGCAGATTTAATACCGGGGCACCAACCCATCAGGCTCCACTCCTAATGTACATCCCATTCCCCCCCTGCTGCTGCTTCCTGGTGCCTGGTTCATATAAACATACATCCCCGATCCCTGTTGGGCTGGTAGCTGTTGGTGCTCTGCTGAAGGCCCCAGGAGGCAAAGCAGAAGCAGGAATGTCCACAAACAGGACATGACCCCTGGTTGTGAAAAGTGGGACAGATGTGGCCAAAGGAAAGCTGAGTGTATTCAGAGTTAGGGCTGCAGGGGTGGGGAAGGAGACCTGAAAAAAAAACAGGTCTGTAGAGCGCATCTATTTGTGCGCCGACAAGCTCAATCATGCACAAGGCACCTTTTCAGACATCATCTGGGTGTGCATTCTTCACCTTCGCATCAAGCCGCCAGCACTTGTAAGTGTTGTTTACCGCACGTCTAAAAGAGCTCTTAGCCTCTTCAAGTCATAGTCAATGACAGTCTGCAAATTAATCAAAGGCGATTCTTAAAGGGGCCATAATTGAGTTTCATCTTCACTGTAGAGCTTCTTTGTATTAACTTTCCAGCTCTTTTCCTGACTGGCTTCCTGGATAGAATTTCAAAGGAACACTGAACATAGCTATACAATGTGCATGTGTTCTGTGAGTATTGACAGGTGGCTTTTTACCTGTAAAAAGCCACCTGTCAATATTATATGTTATATGCTCTGCTTTCCAAGTTGACCGAAAAAAAGGAACCATAATGAAGTACTCATACACAACTGTACACAACACTGCCAGAAAGAATGCATCAGTGCAACGGCTAGCCCTCAAAGATTCTCTCAGTCAAGTAATCTAGCAGACTATTCCTTTTCCTTGTTACGCCTTCTACTACACACAAGCCTTGCTTTGTGAAGCTACCAATTAATTTTTTTTTCACTCCATCTGAAGTATTTTCTCTGTCTTTTCTTTCTATACATAACTTTGCCTTTGTGTGCTTATCAGCTAATGAAACTGATATCATATAAGTTGATAGGGCATATATTTTGGGGCTGTTGAACTGTGGCTATTGCTTTCTGGAACTTTAAATTAAAATTTCTCCATTACAATTATTTTCAGCAGATGATTACATTAACTTTTATAACAGTTAAACAGATTTTAAATTAATTAGTTTCCAAGGAGCTCAGAAATTAGTGTAGGATTTTCAGTCAATGAAATAAAACAATACAGCAACATGATCCATTTAGGCACTGACTTTCCAGTTAAAGCTGTTTAAATTGCATTACTGCCCAATAGCACTTGATGATATACTGCAACAAAACACATTGTGCAGGATCATAAAAATACCATAAAAATGTTAACACCAGAGATACATTTAGCCCAGTAAATAACCAAGGGTTGAAAACAGACCATGCAGAAATAGTTGGTCATTAGCATTATTTTACAGAACTGGACAGGACAGTATAGAATTGGAGGAGAAAAAAATAATATTTTCCATATTTTGAATACATTAAAATGTAGGTTTTCCAAAAAAAAATTCTTCTCTCCAAAGAGTCAAGAGGCAGAAGCAAATGATACTATATACGAAAATGATTCTTAGAGGTTCTGAATAATACCATAGTGTGCCAACTTTCTTAACCCCAAACTTCTTCCCTAGAGGATCAAACTTCATTTTTCTTCATTTCCAACTCCTTCAGGCTTCTATATCTTTCAAAAAATATTTTTTTTCTTTCTTTGAAGATTAAGTTTCTTCCAAAAGTTCATTAAAACACAATATTTTGTCTCCTTCTGCAGTTTCAGAAAAAACCCTCCATTTAGTATTCTCAGTAGCATAGTGAAACTGAAGTATAATTACTTTTTTCTGGTTAAATGTTAAACTGATGGCATTTTAAAGCTAAAATCTGGCAGTGTAAACCATGTTAGCCACTGATGCATTAAAGAGTGGTTTGGCTACTGCACTAGTTACCTCTAGTACATTAAACCTGCTCAGTTGTGCCAAGGACAGCATTAGAAAATTCCACAGTTTGAACAAATTGACATTCTTGGTTTGTCGTGTCTGCTTCTCTATGAGAGACAAAGCTAGAGAGTTTTGCTTAAACAGAGCCAGCACCTCATGTGATTTTTGTGTTTTACATGATTAGTTAAAAATGTAAGAGAATGTCTCTACTTCTGCACAACTACTACACATATGCTTCACATGCTTGCATGCATCTTAGTTCAGCTAAAAAGCTCTGCAAACCTCATCAGCTTCAGTTCACAGAAGAGGCCTTCCTGGCCTAGAAATCTGGCCAAAGCAGACTCTTAGCCTATCTACGTCTGGCACAACCGCACCCAAGGCGGGTGGGCTCTTCTGGGCCTGAGCTTGGGCCTGATGTACCCAATTTCAGGGATGTACTTCTGGTTTAAATTTACATCTGTATTGGATCAGTATCTGCAGTTTATGTATTTAATTATTATGAATTATGAATCCGTATTTAAATCAATTAGAAGATCTAAAAGAATGAAAAATATATTTTTTTTTAAAAAGAGTACTGTGTATGCCCAAAATGGTGTTTGGACCATTCTGCGCATTTGCACCCTTTTTTAAAATGGCAGCGGCAGGACCATTTTGGAAAAGGGCAGCTGGTCTGTGCATGCACAAAATAGCCACTGTGCATGTGGAGACTAGCTACCGCTTTCCAAAATGGTGGTGACACCGCCGCTGCTGTTTTGGAAGAGAACGTACATACGCAGAACAGTCTGGCAGCCACTTTGTGCAAACACATGTAATGATTTTTATTATAATTTATAGATTTTAAACCAAACTGTAACAAATGTGTTGCAGTTTGGTATGGATTAATCTGTAACTGCCCATTATCGACAGTTACAGATTTAATCCAAATCCCCACCCCTAGTGACCATAATACACTATAAAATGCTGTAAGGCGTAGGAAATATTAGAGAGGATGATATAGGAAGTCATTCTCCAGCCGCTTTCTAAAATGGCTCCACCACCCCACCTCCTACAGACCACTGTGATGTCAAGGAGTTCCATAGCAGGCGAGATGTCCCATAGATGTGGAATCTAGTCTGGCCGTAGCCCAAAGGGCTAGGGTGGACCATATGGCCATTCTGACCAGGTCCCGACAGGATCAGTTAGGTCTCATTGGTACGTTTTGGGCCCCAGACATATACTTCATTCATTAATGTGAACATTGTTTTTGGAGTGTCAGTCCAGGAAGGAGTGTCAGACCATGAAGGCTAATTACCACTTTGCTTTGCTAGTATTACAGCATATAACTTTGTTGAAAGCAAATTTTAAATGTCACATGACTTTAGTCAAAAATCATAAACCAAGCTAAGTCAAATGTATCGTTTGAGGAAGATGATCTGAAAATTAAGATTGTAAAGGAAGAAACCTTGGTGATTTTTCCCATTGTACAGAAGTTTATTTGTGAAGGTTTTGCTGAGAGATCAGATTAAGAATATAAGAACATAAGTAGTGCCATACTGAGTCAGACCATGATCCATCAACCCCAGCATCCAGTCCTCTGACAGTCACCAATCTCAATGGCATGGGAGAAGAACCAACAGTCACAATCGGCAATCCATTCCCAGTTGTTCACTCCCACCTCCCACTATGAAATTCATCCCATAAGCTACTTGGTTAATAGCCATTAATGGACCTACTCTCTAAGAACTTATCAACTCCTTTTTTAAACCCAGCTATGCTACTGGCCTTGACAACATCCTCTGGCAACAAATTCCCTCAGTTAATTATGCGTTGAGCGAAAAAGTACTTCCTTTTATTTGTTTTAAATCTGCCCGTAGCTAGTTTTATGGAGCGTTCCCTAGTTCTAGTACTATTTGAGAGAGTAAATAACCATTCCCTATATACTCGTTCCACACCACTCAAGATTTTATTAAACCTGTACCATGTCCTCTCTCAGTCTTCTCTAAGCTGAAGAGACCCAGCTTGTCACGTGTCTCTTTGTATGGAAGCCATTCCATATCCTTTATCATTCTTGTAACTTTTCTAGTTCAGCTATGTCTTTTTTGAGATGGGGTGACCAGAACTGCACACAATATTCCAGGTGCATTCGCACCATTGATTTGTATAGAGGCATTATGACATCCTCAGTTTTATTCTCTATCTCTTTGCAAATAACTCCCAACATTCTGTTTGCTTTTTTGACTGCTGTTACACACGGGGCTGAGGATTTCAGTGTATTGTCCACAATCACTCCCAGATTCTTTTCCTGAGTGGTAACTCCCAGCTTAGTACTAGGGATGTGCGAACGCGGTTCGGAAGTTTGGAGTTCGGATTGAACTCGAGTAGTTTGGTTGACTGAACCGAACTTCTGAACTGAATTTGAATTCGACTGAACTGTTTGGTCGTATCCAAACCAGTCTTGAAGGCCAAAAACAGGCCAAAACCACCAGTTTTGAATGTATGAACTTGGTTCGGAAGTTTGGAATTCGACTGAACTCGAATAGTTTGGTGAACCGAACCGAACATCCAAACAGAACTCGATTTTTGAACCGAATAGAATTTCCAAACTTGATTCTGTTTGCACATTCCTACTTAGTACCCAGCATTGTGTACTCATAGTTTGGATTATTTTTCCCTATGTGCATCACTTTGCACTTGTCCACATTAAATCTCATCTGCCATGTAGATGTCCAGGCACCCAGTCTTGTAAGATCCTGTTGCAGTTCTTCAGTCTGCTCATGTTTTAACTACCTTGAATAACTTGGTGTCATCTGCAGATTTGATCACCTCACACTTAACATCCTTTTTCAGATCATTAATGAATACATTGAACTGCATGGGTCCCAATACAGATCCCTGGGGCACATCACTTTTTTCATCTCTCCATTGTGAAAACTGACCATTCATTCCTACTCTTTGCTTCCTATCCTTTAACCAATTACCAATCCATAGTAAGACACTACCTCCTATCCCATAACTTCTTAATTTTCTCAAGAGTCTTATGTGGGACCTTATCAAATGCTTTTTGGAAATCCAGATACACTATAACTAACTACCATGTCTCCCTTGTCCACATGCTTATTTACACCCTCCAAGAACTCAAAAAGATTAGTATGGCATGTTTTACCTTTGCTAAATTCATGTTGACTCTTCCCCATTAAGTCATGTTTATCAACATGCCCAGCAATTCTGTTCTTAATGATAGTTTACAACATTTTGCCCAGCACATACGTCAAACTTACTGGTCTGTAGTTTCCAGGATCACCTCTGGATCCCTTTTTAAATATCAGTGTTACATTTGCCATCCTCCAGTCCTCAGTGGCTGATTTTAGCAATAGGTTACAAATTAGGTCTGCAATTTCATATTCGACTTCTTTAAGAACTCTGGGGTGAATATTTATTTATTTATTTATTTATTTTCAGACATTTTTAACCCGCCCATCCTGCCTCAGGCAGCTCTAGGCAGTGCACAATATCGAACAATTAATAATATTAAAAACAAGTTTTAAAATATACAACAAAGGGAGGTATAAAAATCCCCACCCACCCACCACCCTAACCTGTTTCTTCTACCCTTTGGTTCCGCTCATTCCTCTCAGGGAGGAACCAATGGGTAGTGTTGGGGGAGGAAACATCGTGCCCCCGCGCTTTACCATGTGGCGTTCCGCAGGGTTCGATCTTGTCTCCGCTGTTGTTTAACATCTATATGCAGCCCTTGGGGGAGGTTGTGAGAAGGTTCGGGGTG
>QEPC01001717.1:7006729-7043819 GCA_003113815.1 Sphenodon punctatus | reverse complement strand
ATTTTTGGGTTTTAGAGTGTTTGTCTAGCCCTGTTAATTAATTATTTTTATAATATTTATGGTTTATTTTAAATTGTTTTTATTGTATTTTTAAAATTGTTGGAAGCTGCCCCGACTCCCGAGCTGCTTGGCAGGAGGGGCGGGGTAAAAGTTTATAAATAAATAAATAAATAAACAAGGACAAGGCAGGGCCTCCATAACCTCCAATTGCCCTACTGTAGAAAAATGCAGCATCAAAACCATCATGAATCTGAATGATTTTATCTGCAAAATAATCCACGAACAAGTCACAGTGGGCACTAGATGACTCCACTCCAAGGTGGAGGGAGGCCAGACTGACCAGCCCCCGCACCACCCAGAACAGCTCTGCTGGATGGGATTTAGCAGACGCTATAAGGGCAACAAAGAACTCTTTCTTTGCTGTTCGCATAGCAATGGCATAGGCTCGGAAACTCGCTCTGTGCCACAACCTGTCGGCTTCAGCACGTGAATGATGCCACCATCGCTCCAACCACTTTCCCTCCTGCTTCAGCACCTGCAGCCCCTCCAAAAACCAGGGAGGCCTGTGGTGCTGCTGCCTCGGAAGTGGATGCCTTGGAGTTATCCAATCAATGGCCTCCGTCAGCAAGACGTTCCACACCTCGACAAAACCATCAATGGGACAGCCATCCAGATCAGAGGGTATATCCCCCAAAGCATCCCGGAACCACTCCTGTTCCATCTGTCTATGGGGGTGGATCATTCAAATAGATTCCACACCCCTCCGGGGGCAAACGTGTGCCAGGAGAGGGGCCTGCAGGGGGTAATGGTCCATCCATGACAAGGGCATAGTACCATCTGGTCCTGGTGATGTGTTAGTATTTAGTTTGTCAATTTGCTCTAGGAGTTCCTCCTGAGTCACGTTGATTTGTGACATCTCTTCCAATTCATCACTTACAAGGTAAGTTTCTGACCTGGGTATCTCCCCAACATCCTCTGCGGTGAAGACTGAAGCAAAGAACTCATCCAGCTTCTCTGCAATGTCCTTTTCCTCCCTAAGCATCCCTTTCAGCCCCTGGTTATCGAACAGTCCAACTGACTCTCTAGCAGGCTTCCTGCTTCTGCTGTACTTGAAAAAGATTAGTTTTAAAATCTTTAGCAAGTTGCTCCTCAAATTCCTTTTTGTCCTGCCTTATTAACTTTTTACATCTATGCTCTTCCCTATTTACCTCATTGGGACTCTCTTTCCATTTTTTAAAGGATGCCCTTTTGGCTCCAATAGCCTCCTTCACCTCACCATTTAGCCACACAAGCAGATGTTTGGTCCACTTCCTACCTTTTTAAATTTGTGGAATACATTTAATCTTAGCTTTCAAGAGGGTGTTTTTAAATAGTCTCCACTCTGCCTGTAGACATTTAATTCTTGCAACTGATCCTTTAAGTTTCCCTCTAACTAGTTTCCTCATTTTTACATAGTTCCGCTTTCTAAAGTTATATGTTACCGTAGTGATTTTGGCATTTCCCCTCCTGTGAGTATTTCAAATTTGATTATATTATGATCACTATTGCCCAGCGGCTCCAGCACTGTTACACCTCGCACTAAATCCTGCAGTCCAATCCAGAGTGGCTCCTTCTCTTGTTGGTTCCAGGATGAGTTGCTCCAGGAAGCAGTCATATATGACATCTAGAAATTTTATCTCTGTATCCCGCCCTGAGGAGACATTCACCCAGTCAATATGAGGGTAATTGAAATCGCCCATTATTACTGCGTTTCCGAGTTTAGTAGCCTGTCTAATCTCCCTTAGTATTTCACAGTCGGTCTCACTGTCCTGTTCAGGAGGCCGATGGCATAGGCCGACCACTATACACTTCCCAGTTATACATGGAATTTCTATCCACAGAGATTCCAGATTACCGTTTGCTTCCTTTACAATATTAATGCTGCTTGACTCAGTGTTGTTTGTCTCTTACATATAGCATCACCCCACCACCAGCTGAATCTACTCTGTCATTTTGATATATTTTGCATCCTGATAATACTGTGTCTCATTGGTTGTCCTCATTTCACCAGTTCTCTAATTCTCAGATTCATTAATGAGAAGGGACGTAATGATCCCAACATCCCTTACATGTTGTTGGGGGAGAGAATGTGGTAGAGGGGATAAAACATCTGTTGTCATATCCCCCAGGCATCCTATGTTTTAGGAATTGTTGTGATGCTGTGCCAGGGTTCATAAATGCTGCAGGGGTAGGCCGCAGGGTGGGACAAGGATACTAATTACATCTGCTCTAAGACTGATATCATGTCAATTTCACATCTTAATTTTCCACCTGTACATATTTCTTCCTACCATGGTGTTGACTAAACACTAGGGGTGTGCAGTTCATTTTCATTATATTGATGACAATAATAGAATTCTTCATTTTTGTTATCGTTATTACAATAATGATAACGAATAGGGGCAGGACTTGGCTGAAAATATCGGATACTGGTTGTACTGGATAGCGGATAGTGGAATAACAGAATACCGGATTAAAACCAGTATACCTGTACCAGATTTTTTTCCAATTGAAATAAATGGGTAAGTTTTCCCATTGAAATCAGTGGAAGAAAAAAGTAAAACTGAAATTACATGTAATATATAGACAAAATGTACAGATTCAATGACAGATTCACTTGTGTTTTCTTAATTGCTAACCACAAGACCATACTTTGTACCCAGTAGCCCCAACAGCCCCCAGTATCCCCCACGGCCAAGCCAAAGCTCCATAAGTTCACAGAAGGGGAAAAAAAAAATCAAAGTTACTATTGGCCAGCTGAGCTCAGCCAAGTGTCAACCCCCAATCACATCCCAACCCCCTCTAAAAATCTTAGGGAACCTTCAGGATTGGATGCCTTGAATTCAAAAAAAGGAACCAATGCAAGGCAGGCAGATAAAAAAAGGTGCCAAATGTAACAGTTTGTTTCACAGGGAGGGGGCAGGGAGGGACTCAACAAGTGGTAAACAAAATCTGTGCCCAACTACTGCCCAACTGCCAAAAAAGTCCTTTAAAAAAATCAAGATCCGAGACCAATGCAAAAAACAGGTACCGCCTGAAATATTAGATCTCGGTTTTAAATCCGGTACTGCCAAATACCAGCAATATCGGATCTTGGGAGAACCGGTTTTCCCACCCCTAATAAGGAAGATAAATAACAAAATCAGTAACAATAACAAAAGTAGTTATTGATTTTGTTATTGCCTAACAGGTGTTTTTTTGAAGGAGCAGACATCTCAGAGCTAGAAACAGTATTGAACTCTTGAACTGGAACTGTGATTGGTAGGGATGGGTGAACAGAACCAAGTTTGGAAATTCTGTTCAGTTCGGTTTGAAAATTGAGTTCGGTTCAGAAGTTCGGTTTGGTCAACCGAACTATTCGAGTTCAGTCCAGACTCCGAACTTCCAAACAGAGTTCGGAAATTCAAACCCCATTGAACTTAGTGGAATATTATCTTATAGGTATGGGCAAACAGAACCGAGTTTGGAAATTCGGTTCAATTTGGTTTGAAAATTGAGTTTGGTTCGGAAATTTGGTTCGGTCGACCAAACTGGTCAAGTTCAGTCCGAACTCTGAACTTCCAAACTGCGTTTTCCCATCCCTAGTGATCAGAGGGGAAAGACCTGATAGATGTAGGGATGTGCGAACATAATACAGTTCGGTATTTTGGGTTCAGTCGTTCAGTCTGGGAACTGAGTTCGGGTTCGGTCATTCGGTTCAGTAGAGTTTGGTTCGGTTCAGCCGTTCAGAAATCAGTATTGGTATCAGTCTAGGTATCGCGTGTGCGTGGTCCCATGATTGCATCAGAAACCGGAAATTCAAGTGCATGCAGAGCTTGTGTGGAGAGAGTGTGTGTGTTGTGGCTGGCTGGCTGGCTGTTTGGTGTTTTGGCTGTGTTGGACTGTGTGTTGCTTTGGTTTGGCTGTGTTGTTTTGGCTTGTTGTGCTTGGTGGATGTGTTTGGTTTGGCTTTGTGTGCGTTTGAGAAAAAAAATGAAGAGGGTGAAGCTGAACAGGAGGGAAGATGGTGAAGCCAAGGTGGCAGAGCTGGTGGAGGAGGAAGAGGTTGCCGCTGGACCTTCGGTAGTGGAGGTCAGCTCCTCATTAGAGGAGCAAGAGCTGGGCACAGGAGGTGCTTCCAGGTTTATAAACTTTTACTTTGAGGACAAGAAGAATATTATCGTTTAGAGTGAGCTCACTGGCATGCAAGTGTGTGGGTGGGTGGTGGGCAGTCAGGCACAAACAGTGGGGATCAGAGGGTGGCAGCGGATGGGCAGGATTTGCATGTGTCTTATTTCTGGGTCTGCCAGAGAGGGGGTGGGGGGTAGGGTCTTCTGGCAGTCAGGCACTAACCAAAGCACCTACCCAGAGACGTGTCAGCCAGGGTCTCTAATTGCCAACCCTAGCTCCCCAAGAAGGGCAGGATTTGCATGTGTCATATTTCTGGGTCTGCCAGAGAGAGAGAGGGTGGGGTGGGGGCTCTTCNAGGAAGGCAGGATTTTCATGTGCCAGAAAGGGTCTCTCCTCCATTTTCCATCCCATTCCCTAGCATCCCCTAGCACCCCAAGGAGGGAGGACTAGAGGGGCATCATCATAAATGCATGATATTATTTAGGTGTTGTTTATGTGTTCCTGTTTCAGAGAGGGTGATGGTGATGCCACCCCCGCTGCTGGTGCATGGACCACCAGAATCCCAGCAAGGCAGAGGTCACCGGACCTGCTGCCAGAAAGCAGGCAGATGAGGTCTGTGGTCTGGCAGCACTATGAGAGGCCAAAAGAGGGATTCGCCATCTGTAAGGTAAGGCACGGGGGCTGGAACAACAGGGAATGGATTGGATTGTTGCCCTATGACCTGTTAGGAAGTCCCCTGCAGAGAGAGATTGGCCACCCCACCCACCCACTTGTGGAGACAAAATGCAGGCCGGGCTTGACAGACCATTGGTCTGACACAGTATGGCACTTCTTATGTTCCTATATTTTTATGTTCTTTAGATCTACACCAAAAAAATAAGAAGAAGCAGCCAGGGGACCACATCAGGGCTCATTACTCACAGCAAGAACCTGCACGGCATCGAGGTGGCACGGTGGGATGTCTCCAGCTGCAGCTGCAGGTGCAGGGACTCCAGCAAGGAGGAGCATTGCTGGAAGCAAGGGGGAAAGGCCCGGCAGAAGCACCACCACCAGTGGCCTTCCCCCTCCAGCTCTTATGAGGAGCCTCCAGCCCCCCAGGAGGAGGAGTCTGCAGCAGCAAGGGCCTTTCGGGCCCAAGTGGAGAGGCCTACCTAGGAGTTTCTGGAGGTCCAGTAAAAATATGCAGACGGGTAAGGGTCCAAGCCCTTACAATGGAGAACCAGCTGGTGGGACAGTTCAGGGAGCTGAAGGCACAGCAGTGGAAGGTGGAGGCTTACTCCAAGTACCTCCGCTCGGAGGTTGCTGATGTGGAACTCTACCACCAGTTGGTCTCCAAATGGCAGGAGTCCTTGGCGTAGGCCCTGAACTATGCCCATCAACACGGCTTTCAGCTGAAGGAGGACTTGATGCCCGCCCCTTGCTCCCGCGCACCCATTTCCCCTTTCCCTCACATTCCCCCACGTGCCCCCACAGACCCCTAAGTTAGTTTCCCCTTTGTATTGTATGCTTTCTGTTTGATAAAGTTGAATGTTTGATTGTTTGTTTGTAGTTAGTTTTAAAAGTTTTTAATATGAAAGTTAAATTTGTTACCTTATCAACTTTGTTTGACCTGTTCAATCTTTTATCCCTCTGTTGCCGCTTCTGGCAGGTGGCAGAATCTCATTGTATATACAGCTTGTCATATCCCTACCTGACAGCAGCAGCACATGTAGGGTACTATAATTTATTATTAGCCCCAAGATATGCCAGCAGGATCTCAACTTGCAGACAGCCCCCCAGGAGGGGCAGGGCTTGTTTCTGTGCCACTGTGCCACTGGGTGTGCCACTGTGCTAGAGAGAAAGAGAGAGAGGCTCTTTGGCACCAGGCACCAGGCACAGGCAGTGGGTGCTGGTGGTCGGAGGGGCACTTTCAGCAGCTTCAGTGAGCATCCGTGGGAGGGTACGGAGGAGTAGGCTGGTGGGTGGCAGGCTTGCGAGTGGGCACCGGTGTCCACTGGCCAGTCAGGCACGAACACTGCAGAATCAGAAATCAGATGATGGATCTTAGGATTGGAGTGACTGTTGCTTATAGAAGCAGTGGATTGGAATGACACAGTCCCCCATGACTGGAATGATGGTCCTAGAATCTCGATGATGGTTCATGGAACTGGCATGACTGCTTCAGGTACAGTGGAATGACAGCCTATGAGAGTTGAATGATGTCCCTAGAATTAGTGCTTCATTGGGCACACTTCATTCAATCGTGCAATAGGTGGTAGTAGGTATAGGAACACACACAGGCAAGCAGGCACATATAATGCATTGTGTTATATTTCCATCTCCTTCTGGTAGGTTTGCTGCTGGGTGTGGGAATCGAGCATGAGCACAAATAAGAGCTCTTCCTGGTTCTGGCAGGTGGAAGCTTGAGCTGGATACACCTAACACCTCACCCCGGCCTCCATCCCCATCTCTCTCATTCTAGCGGGGAGCCTCTCTCTCTCTGGCCATACAGTGAAGGTGACAGCATGGGTGGAATCGTGTCTGTCTCTCCTAGCAGTGGGAAGACTTACTTTCTCTCTCTTGGCAGCAACCTGGGCGGGCAGACAGTGTGGTATGAGAGGCAGGACGGTGGGGTGAGGCAGACTTTGAGCTTGGCAGCAACCTGGGTGTACAGACAGGCAGCATGGCACAAGAGGCGGGCAGGCAGGCTGGGGCAGGCTTATAGCTTGGCAGCAACCTGGGCAGGCAGACAGGCACCTTGGCATGAGAGGCAGTAAGGAAGTCAGGCTGGGACCTTGGCAGGGCACTGAGATAGGCTGGCGAAGACTGTGCAGCACGCAGACAAGAGAGAGAAAGAGCCAGTCAGATAGGCGGGCTGAGATCATCTAGCCAGAGGTCAGCTGGCAGGCTTACAGTTTCCCAATGCCACCCTGAGTCATGAGGTTGGTCAGATAAGGTGGCCAAGACTGTCTAGTATGAGAGAGAGAGAGAGAGAGGGCACCAGGCATTGGGAGGGAGGGACAACACCTCAGCAACAAAGCAGCACTAGCCCAGATTGAGGAGGAGGAGCTCCCCATCCCAAGACTGCCCCTGACATGGGATGGCATGTGCCACTTCACCATCAATCCTTGTCCAGGGGCAGCTCAGGGAATCCCAGCAGTGGAAGGTTCACATTAATGAACAGCAACTGCTCCACCAACTTGGTCCCCAGTCTCAGGTGGTGCGGGGAGCAAATGTCCCCCGCCATGGAGAACACCCACTCACTGGGGACACTGGTTGGTGGGCAGGACAGTATACCCTTGGCCACTTTTGACAGGGCCAGCCACACGTTGGCCTTGCTGGCCCAGTCAGCCAAGGAATCACTGCTGGCATAGATACAGGGCTCCTCCTCAAGGTAGGTCTCCACGGCTGCTGAGGTGCAGTCATACTCCCTCTCGTAGCTCTGACTGGGCACCACCTCCATCACTGCCCTCAGCCATGCTTCTTGCCCTATTATGCACGGCGCCATGCTCCCCAGAGTGGCCTGCACGTAGGCCGAGATGCTTCTGCTGCTGCCAATAGGGGTGCTGCTGCTGGTGCTGCTGCTACAGCTAGGGCTGGGGGCAGGGATAGACCCACCTGGCTCAAAGGGGTGGCTGCTCCCACTCCCACCATCCCCAGGGGCATCCTGCTGCATAGCCCACTCTGCATCCCAGACCCTGTCCACTAGCACACCTTTCTGGAGGCCATAGAGCGCTGTTTCATGTGCCATGCTGCCCTTGACCCTGGGGTCCAGCATTGTTGCCAGGACATATTGCTTCCACTGCAGGAGCTCATCAAAGCGTGCCCTCAGCACTGCCTTCAGCTTCCGCACCAGGTCAAGCAACTCATCGGAGAGCTTCCTGCCCTGAGGGCCACAATCCCACCCCCCGAGAATATCGTCCAGCCTCCTGTGGAGACTATGGACCAGAGGGGTCACTTGGCTGAGGGTGGTGGTGGAGCTTCTCACAGTCTCCATCATGACCAGGAATGGTCTCAACACAAAGACCGTGTGAGACAGGATCTCCCATTCCGCCCCATCGTACCCTTGAGGTGCCCCACTGTCTGTCATCATTTGAACCTGATGCAGGGTTGCTTTCTGCTTGAGAAGCCACTCGAGCATCAGGAAGGTGGAATTCCACCATGTGGAGACATCCTGGATGAGCTGGTGCACTGGGGAGCCTTGCTCAGCCTGCTTCCCCCAGAGGAGCTCGCTGCCCTTCACGCTCCGGTTGAAGAACCCCGACAGCTTCCTCCCCCGCTCAGTCAGGGAGCTAAGGGTGCCTGCCCCAATACCCTTATCCTGAAAGCCCAGAGCATCCCTGACCACCAGGTGAAGGGTGTGTGTGGCACAAGGGATGCTGGTGAAACCCCCATCACGGACTGCCTTCAGTATATTGGTCGCATTGTCCATCACCACACACTCCTTGGTGAAGGGCACATCTGGCTTGACCCAATCTCTCACCATGGCAGTCAGGGCTTCCCCAATGGTGGTGTGGGGGTTGTCCATGACTTGTGCCCATAGTAGGGCCCACCTATAGCCTGCTTCGGGACCCCTCCTGCCACTAACCAAAGCTGCCTCTGGGTCCTGCCACCAGTGCACTGTTACCGCCAGGTAGGCATGCTGGGCATTCCTGGTGGACCACAGGTCAGTGGTGAAGTGGACAGTGGCCCCCAGCCCCTCCCAGCTGCTCCCTCACCCACTCCTTCAAAGCCCTATACAGATCTGGCACCACATTCTGACTCAGTGTGGTGCGGGATGGCAGCTTAAACTGGGGGGCCAGGAACCCAATCAGCCACTTGAAGCCCATGTCCTCTACAATGGAGAAGGGCTGTCCATCAAATGCACTCATTTCGCCCAACAGGCACCTGACCTTCTCTTGATGGCCACGCCACCCTCCAGCTGCCGATGGCCTTGGCAGCTGCCCCCACTCCAGCCCCTCCATGGTGGACTGATGCTGCTGGCGAGGCGCCTGCTGCTGTTCTCCCCTCCACCCCCCTAGCAGGAATACTGCTACTGCTGATAGAGGCAGCAGTTGGTGCAGGACGCTTGCCCGCTGAAGGAGGCAGGCGACTGGCCGCTGGCATCCACTTCCCCTGCCTTCCTGCTTAGCAGCAGAGTGCTGTGGCATGATTTCAGGTGCCTCGCCATGGCACTTGTCCCAAGGTTGGTGAGCACCTACCCACGCTTCACCAGCTTATTGCGCACAGTGCACTGCACCTCCCTGCGATCATCCACCTGCATCAGCTTGAAATGTACCCAGAGGATTTCCTCCCCCCTCCTGCCTTCTGGCCCACTCCGGGTGACACACTGCTGCTGCCAGCGCTGCTAGGAAGGCCAGAACTTGGTGGTGACACAGCTCTGGGATGAGGGACAGCCTGAGCCATCGCCTCAGCTCCAGATGTCTCCTCTGTGGGACTAGTGTCTTCTTCTGCCTCACTCTTCTCAATCACTGTGATGTCCTTTGAAAGGGAGAACTGGAACCCTGAGGCTTGACTGTCCACCATGCTAGTGCCACTCTCCTCCCTGTGCCCCCTAGAGCTGCTGCTGCTGCTGCTGCTGCTACTCCTCCCCCTCATGCCATTGCCCGGGGATTGGGCCCTGCCTCTAGCAGCCAGGGTGGGATCCACCAACCCTGGACTGCTGGGGATCACCTCAACAATAGGGAACATTGGTGGTCGTGGAGGAACATTCAATGCACCTGCTCCTGCAGCAGCAGAGACAGCCACAGCCTCATGTACAGCTGCAGGGCTACCAGTGCCCTGCGTGGCATTGGAGGATGCTGACAGGAGGCACTGCTGAACCACCCCAGACTAGTGCCACTGCTTCTGGGAGCCTCTGAACCCTTTCTCCCAAAATCATGCCTGTGAAGCTTGGGGCGTGGTGATGGGCTCTGGCTTTTGTTGCTGCTGCCTGCTGCCACTCCACTGGCATGGCCCCTACCCCTACCACTACCACCTCTGCTACATGCCCCATTGCCCACCTTACGGGCAGCAGACTGGCCTCTCCTGCTTCTCTTCTCCATGTCTTCAACAAAAATGCACACAAATATTGTTTTATATAAAAAAATGTATTCAAATGTGTCTAATATTTTCTACACTAACTCTAACTATAGTATTAACTATTCTAAAATCTATGTAAGTAAATATGATATCTAAAGGCATAGTCCTACAAACACACTCTAAAATATCAAAACTGAATAACTAACTACACATTAAACACTATCTCTATCTATATAACTAAGCTAACTCCTACAACTATATATCTATCTATAGTAAAACACTCTCTCTTTATATATATATATATATATATATATATATATATATATAATATTACACAGGACTGGGGGGGGACACAAAAAACACAGGGAGGGGTACAAAACTGAAATGAAACCTAAATCAATCTAATAATCCTACTCTAAATAAATCCAAAAACAGGGGAAGGGAATCAGGAATGGAGGACTATATAGAGGGAGAGGGAAAGGATTCAATGGAGGGGGAAGGAAGAACACAGGGAGGGGTAAAAAATAAAAATAATGCCTAATATAATCTAAATAAATGATAATATATAGGTAAATGGGTTGGATGGGTGAAATAGGAGGAGGATGGCAATGGATTGGGGAGCTGGGTGGTACATAAACTACTGGGAGAGGGAGCCTTCTGAAAATGCCTGCTGTCAGGAACAGTGACTAGCTCAGACGGTGTTGGAAGGGGGGAGGGCAATGAGTTTTGTTACTTGCTGTGCCCGCCTCAGCGCAAGCTCCATTGGCTCCATGCAGCCGAGCTCATGGCCAATTGCAGCCTGCGAAGCCAGTGGTCTGAGGAGAAAAGGGATGGTGATTGGGCAGTCTGGCTGCTACTCACAGCCTCTCCACCCCTGGTGCCTGGAAGTCTGCTCCTCAGCTGACTCCCCCTCCCTGTCACTTTTTGCCTTCCAGTGACACATTTTTGCCACCCTAACTCATCCAAACTTGATCTAAACCAACCGAACTTTTCAGTCGTTTCAGAGTTCAGTATCGGGTTCGGTTCGGTCAGTTCGGGTTCGGGTTCGGATTCGGTCATCTGAACGGATGAAGTTCTGGCTGAACTCCAAACTTCTGAACCGCTTTCGCACATCCCTAGATGGATGCAATTGCTGGCCAATGAGCAGTGTAAGCAGGTCCCAGGCAGTTGCATGGCACCGTGTGATTGCTCAATGCCTCCTGCCTCCAAGAACCAATCATGGGGGCTCTGGGGAGGGCAGTGCAACCTTTTATGTTGCAGGGCCAGGCTGTTTGCCTCTTGTTCTGTGTTAGCTTTTCTTGATGTGTCAGGTTGTATTTACAGAACTCTGGTGCTACTTATACTAAAAAACTTCCCCCAGCCTTCAGTGTTATGTGGCAAAAAGCCTTTTGCCCCTGCCTTTGCCTCTAGGGGGGCCTTAGCAGGACAGTGTTTCATTCCTGCATAGGGTGGGACCTGGCCTCCTTTCTCTTGTGAGCACATGACAACCTAGCCACATTTCTGACATTCGTAAACTGAGTGACTGGTTTGTCACCACATGGCGTGGCAGAGACCTCCCTGCCTTGGACTGGGTCATAGTGCAGGTGACCTCCCATGGACCAATCTCAGCAGAGGGGGTGTAGTGGGAAATTGAGGAAAACCATTGTAAACTTGGTGGAGCATAGTGGTACTCTTATCTCCTGCTTGGACCTAAAACGTAGAGAGCGATACCCACGTCTGCTTTTGCCATGTATGGAGCACATATAACCTGTTTGTAACCTGCTTCTTATGAGAAAGGGCTTGGAATTTGTTATCAGTGTTTTGAAATAAAGAATTGGAAATTAGCAGTGAAAGTGGCCAGTAGTTATGACTAAACGTAGGGGAGGATTTTGATTAAGGAGCACCTGCATAACATAGAATTTATTATGACAACTTGTTTGTAAAGTAACACATGGGCAGATGCTTGTTTAGGTGATAATGATTTAGCATTAAGTTAATATAAAAAGAAGGAAAAGCCAGGTGTCAATTGGATCTCACTGATGGACTGGGAACTGCAGATGGTGCCTCAGACCAGATGGGCCAAGGAGACCATCCGCCACTGCTTGGGGTCCCTGGTTGGCAGAAGGGATGTGAGAGGCTTTCACTTTTAATTTTTTACTCTTACTTTTATGCTTTTGTATTCAATAAAATTGCTCTTCTGACACCACCTGCTTCAATTTGTTGGTCTGATCCAAACTCAATTAACCCATTTCAAGCCAGGGGGATAGGACCTTAAAAGGGATCACCCCTTCTTTGCTCTCTTGCCTCTTCCTGCCTGCTCTGACATCTACAGGATCTGGACTTCTGACAGCTCGGAACTAAGGACTGGGTTCTATGTAAGTTACCTGTACATAGAGTTATATGCCACAAGATTGCCTGCCTGAATCAGTACACTTTAGGCAGTTGCAGATTGAAAAAGGGTCCTCGTATCCCTCAGACTGGACTCTGTGGCTTGCTCAATTACTTATCTTGCTTCTTACCCTTTTGTGCCTTTTTGAACCTGTTTTACCCTATAAATAAACCCTAAGCTTTTTCTATTCTTAACTCCACTGGGTGTGTGAGAGTTTACCTGCGAAGAACGCCTCCCTTCGCCTGGAAGGCATAGCTACCAAAGAGGGAGAAAGGAATTCCCCTATGGCTCTTTTAGCTCAGACAGGTTTTGACCAAGCTAAGCACCTCTGGGTGGCTCCAAGGGTCCTACCTCCTGGAAGGGGGAGAGCACTGGATAAAGGGGACTAGGGTGCCTTGGGAACTGTGGGCTCATAATCCTCTGGGGTTCACATATCCTGGGTTATGTGGATCCCCTCTGATTTCTGGAACCTAGGTGGTGGCAATGAAAACTAGGTTTTTCTGGGGTTTGTCAGCTGTGGGGACCCCAGGTTAGAGAGTTGGACAAGCACAGTGAGGTGGGTGGCTCAGCTGTATAGTGCCCCCTTGCTGCGTTTCACCACACGTTCTATCTTACCTTTCCTTATACCTTTTATTTTCCATTTTCCCTTCCCCTGTCTGTCTCCCCCTGGATAGATAGATAGATAGATAGATAGATAGATAGATAGATAGATAGATGCTTCAAAATTATATATAACATCATTATAAGATAGGAAAAGGATAGGTCCTTAGATAGAACACATAGCAGACAGAAGCTTATTGATATAGATACTTAGATAGGAATATATTGCATATAGTATAGGCTATTTGGTGTAGGTGTGGGTTTGGGTTAGACATACATATTAGTAATTTTTCATATTGTCATTGTGCACTTATTATTACTACTGCATTAGCACAGGCTGCATAAGCAGGAGAGGCTGGGTATTTTTTTATTATTATTATTATTATTATTATTATTATTATTATTATTATTAAAAACATTTAATATCCCACCCCTCCTGCCAAAGGCAGCTCAGGGTGGCTGAAAATATATAAAAATATAAAATTACACATAAAATCACCAACAACAACATAAAACATTAAAACAGGGGGAATAGGAAAAAAGAGGGAGACATCCCTCTGGGAAAAGAGGAGGGAGGGGGGAAATACCCCACCCTTACCATCCCCTATAAAACTAAAAACCCACCCTCACCCATCTCTCTTGCCAAAGGCCTGGCAGATAAAAGAATGAATAAAATTTTAAAAAACTATAATGAGAAAGGGGGGCAGGAGTTCAACTTCTGAGAAGTCTGGGGCAGGTGTCTGCTGGCACTTCTGCCACTGGTGGCAGCCCAGAACAGAATCAATACTGGAAACAAGATCTTCATTATCACTTAAAATTGATACCAATACCGATGACAACACAGATAACAAAACAGGGGATGCCTATATTAATCAAATGTCTCTCATGAGGCCCGTCTCAGGGAAATAGGGCTTTCCCCAGAATATTTGTGCCATAAGCACTCCACTGTGGCCAGGAGGGAAGTAATGGGGTGGGTGCAAGGTACAGACAGACAACTCCAGGTGGGCAGGCTTGATCCGTCTTCCCACATTCAGGATTATTTGGGGTCAACTCGCTAAATATCTCACTGTCGATAT
The DNA here is from genome assembly GCA_003113815.1 of Sphenodon punctatus. Taxonomy (NCBI): domain Eukaryota; kingdom Metazoa; phylum Chordata; class Lepidosauria; order Sphenodontia; family Sphenodontidae; genus Sphenodon; species Sphenodon punctatus. Next base: position 7,029,626 of record QEPC01001717.1, on the reverse strand, counting down.
TTCAGCGAGAGCCAAATATGCAGTGCTCGTTTTAATGCTTTTCCCTCAAATGTGCCGAATTCAGGGTATCCCCTTTAGTGAACGTCTTTGTCCATTTGACCATCTGACAGCGGAGATGGTTAGCCAAAAGCTTCTGTCTTGCCATTTGTATGATGACGTGCGACTTAAGTTTTTGGGCTCCATTTTTGGAAAATACCCTGGAAGGACAGACTCTTGGCTTCTTGCCCTGATTCTGGGCAGTTCTGATCTCAATATTATTAAAAATCTGGCCTTCTTACTTTTTACAGGTGTTCAAGATTAGGAAGCCTTTTGGGGGTTTTATTGCTCCTTCACCTTAATTGTGGCAAAATACCATTTCTTTGATGTTAAGATGTCATGTTATGTTGTTTTTAGGCTCGCTACAAGGGTGACTTTTGGAATCGGATTTGTATCTCTTTTATACATTTTTGTATTGTGATGAGCTCTTTTTGCTATGGACAATGTATTGATTAATGTACATGTAATATATCCCCTTTTTGGTTTGTAGGGAAATTTGATTTTTGGTAAATTATTTCATGGTATTTTATTTTTATGTATGTGTCCTATACTGTATTTTATGCAATGGTCATTGACTATGCAAGAAAACTGAATTGAATTGATAACAAAAAATGCAATTTTGTTAATAACGATAACAAAAACAAGTTTTAATAACAAAAATGAAAATGAAAAATGACATGGGTCCTTAGTGCACACCTCTACTAAACACCAAGGTAAACTCTTTGGACATCATGCATGGACTCCAAGCTAAAAGAATCCATATGTTTTATCCATTCCATAGCAAAGGGATGGATAACAATGTGTGAAAGTACCCTCGGTCTCACCCATCCATCAAAGAAAGGGATTTTGACTGTCTCTTCTCGCAAGAGAAGAGACAGTCAAAATCCCTGCAAAACATGGGAACACAAATTCTGCACTGCAGTAAAAACAGGCAAGTAATAACCATGCATATTCGGCAAACTTTTGTGACTATTTAAAATTCAGTGCATCTTTCTTACTTCCAGAAATCTGAATAATGGGCCTTGGTACCTCTGAAAAAAGATCATCTGTCCTATTTAGGTTCTTAATATAGATATAGATCTTGATACCTAGTTCTTAATATAGATCTTGAAACTTATCTTTAGGCATGCCTCCGAGTGATTCTTTTTTGATAATAATAAAACATGCCAGTGCAACTCAACTCCAGCTTTATATTTAAACTACTTATAGAAAAATGTAAAGTGGTAGAAACTGGTAGGTACTGCTAAAGCTTCCTTTTTGTAGCGTTGAACAGGGGAAAACAATTCAATTTAATGTGATTTCAGGACACCTAATGGGTAATTTCAGACGTTACGAAATCACCATTGATCACAGTGGATCCCGTGTGGTGGCAGCGAGTCCATGAACATCTGTTTGCTCTTGGCCAGATGTTCACCACAGTGAACACCCAGCTGGGATCAAATTGACCACGGTTCTGGACCTCCAGCCGGCTGGAGGTTGAGAACCGTGGTTAGATTGGCCATGATCTGGGATAAGCCAAACATAACATCTGTTACCTATGGCACATCCTGGATCATGGTCCCGACCATGGTACAGGATTGGGCGCAGCGGCCACAATGGTCGCTGCGTCCGCCCATCTCCCCAAGGGCAGGCATCTGAGGGAGCGTGGGGAGGCGGGGCTGTGTGGCTGCACATCGCATAGTCCCGCCCCCTCCCCATGCAGCCCATCCCCCTCCCCGATCCCTGTTAGCGATCAGGCCAGCACGTCTAAAGGACGGGCATTCTGATCACGAACCGGGATCCAAGATGGATCCAATACCGGGATCTAAGATGGATCCCGGTCCAGGGTTCAGCGTGGTGGGCCAAATGGCCCGTCACATCTGAAATTACTCAATATCCTGATAAGCTTTACAAATATTGCCAAAATATTTGGGCCCCACATATCTGAAAAACCACCTGTCTTTACATGCCCTGCTGCAGCCCCTGCGATCAACTGGGAGTACCTCCCTGTGGTTACTGTCGGTTAGTCTTGTTTGTACGACAAGGGCTTGCAGGGAGACGTTTTCAGCTGCTGTCCTAATGCTTTGGAATTCCCTTCCCTTGGAGGTTTGTTTGAGCCCAAGTCTGAGTGTCTTCCGGAGGCAGTTTAAGACTTTTTTATTTGAAAAGGGATTTGGTGGGCGGGGATAAATTGAGGATTGGGATGGTTTGGGGGTTCAGAAATGGGGTGGTGGTATTGGGTGGGGTTGTGGGGGGTTGTGGTAGGGTTGGGGAGGTTTTAGAATTTTTTAAACTTTAATGTTTTTATGATTTGTAAGCCGCCCTGAGACATTGGGAAGGGCGGCATAGAAATTTAAATTCAATAAAATAAATAAAATGTAGCTGCGGCAGGGTGGCCACTTGCTCAGGGTAAGTCAGTCAGGATCGGGGACCAAAATACAAGAGTCTTCTTTCAGGAATTAGCTCTTAAAGTCCCTTTATTTATATACATCCATGATATGTCTTTATCCACAGTATATTCCCAGGCTCCCCAGCCTTGGCCTCGCTCACTTAGCTTCTAGGTAGGGATTCATTCCCAAGTGACAGCCCCTTAGCCTCATCAGCATATCCAGCCACTCTGAGTAACTCCCATGGTCCAGGCAGCCATCAATCTCTTCTAGCTATACTCCCTCCAAGCTAGAGAACCCTCCCTGATATCCTGCTTCCTTGCTCTCTCCTCTAGCACTGAGCCACCCTCAGGCTTGAGTTCACAAGGGCTGGTTAGAGCCATGCCACCATGCAGCTGCAGCTCCTCATTAAGCACTGTCTCACCCTTCTGCAGCACCTGCTGCTCTGCCAACGCTACTCACACACAAGCGCTAGCTGTTTTAAAGGGCCAGTTACCTCAAAAGGACTCTGGCATTCTACAGTAGCAAAAAGACTCATCAGGCACTTGGAATAAAGGAATAAAACCTACAGAGATAGCATTACAGACTTTAGGGCTTGATTACTGTTGTTAAAAGAGGACCCTGTATTCACTACCATCAGATATCCAGCACTTCTGAAAATCAAACCACTTATCATATTAAATGATTAAATGAAGGTCTAGATGCTTAACTTTATTTCATTTAATTCATTAATTCATTCATTTCAATTTGTAACCTTGCCCTTCCCAAGAAGGCTCAGGGTGGCTTACATTCTATAAAACCATATTAAAACAGCTAAACAATCCCTAGCCCCTCCAACGTTTTCCCTATCCCCACCCCCATCCAATTCCACCAATCGTTATCCCTGCCTGCCAAATGCCTGGGCAGTCAAAAAGGTCTTAAGCCTAGTATCTAAATATCTAATCTATCTATCTATCTATCTACACAACTAATATCTATATCTATACCTGTCCTCTTTTCGACGTCAGTGCAAGACCTGGCCGTTCCGCCAGGCTTTTGGTGAGGGAGATAGGTGAAGGTGGGTTTTTATTTTTATGGGGGGTGGTAATCCTCCCATATATATCCGGACCACCTTACCTTTCCAATCCTTATTCCTTACCATTACAATTTACCTTTTTCCTTCCCCTGCCTGCCTCCCCCTGTACACATATATATAGAGATAGATATTATAGTTTAGATATTAATATTAGATGATAGATTAGAGATAGTGGATATACCTCTGTGTTATCCTTTTCCCTTCCCCTGTCTGTCTTCCCCTGTCTATATATTATATAGCTATAGATGTTAGTTGTATAAATGTAAATTAGATATTAAGATACTAGGCTGTTTTATTATATATATTAGGATTATAGGAAAGGAATATTTTGTATTATACATAGGTTAGGTTTAGCTTAGATTCTAGCTCCAGATCCTAGTAGGATGCTGCCAGTCATAAACAATATATAGGGATTATAAAGAGAAAATGACTGTAAACAAAAATGTATTGATTAGCTGAACATTTCAGCTTCCACCCTCATGTTACTTCTCTCTACACTAATATCCCACATAAAGATGTCATTCAGACTCTCAAGAATTTCTTGGATAGCAGAACTTCAAAAGAACCCCCCACGGAAGTTATCATCTCATTAGCCACACTTGTCCTGACCTGCAACAACTTCACTTTCAATAATAAACATTACTTACAAATACAAGGTACAGCTATGGGCACCCGCATGGCTCTATCCTATGACAATTTATTTATGGGCAACCTTGAACAAAGTATCCTTGAAGATTCTACCCACAGACCGCTAGTGTGGTACACATACATCAACGACATCTTTATAATCTGGACAAATGGTAAGGACAGTTTTGAACAATTTAAGAGTTATCTAAACTCTATCCATCCTACTATAAAGTTCACATTCAGCTGCACCATGGAGAACTCTTACATTCCTTTTTTAGATGTCCTTCTCAACATTGAGCAAAACAAGATTAACACTGATCTTTATAGTAAACTCACTGATGCTCACCTATATTTAAATTGGAGTTCTTGTCATCCAAAACACATTAAAAAGAACATCATTTATAACTTAGCTCTATGTGTTAGGCACATCTGTAACTACAATGTCAATTACCTCCAACACATCAAAGAACTCAAGGAACATCTTGCCAGAAGCTATCCTTCCCATGTCATAGATTTCAACATCTGCTGGGCGTCTACACAAACAAAAGAATCCTTCCTCTACAAGGTGATGATTAAAACTCACAAAGAACGCCACATCCCCTTAGTGGTGGATTTTCATCCTGCATCTCTGAAGTATCACCTGGCGATTAAAGAAATCTACCCCCTAGTAGCCAATTCACCACGTCTTGAAAAAGCCACCAACCTTCCTCCCTTGTTATCTTTTCTCCAGCCTCCTAATCTATATAAATTACTTGTGAGATCTGAATTAAAATCACCAGTCAACAACCCTGGATCACATTGCTGTGAATCCAAACGTTGCATTACATGCACCCATCTCAAAGAAACTACCACTTTCAAAAGCAGCACTGCAAGCAGGACCTATAACAACAAGCAAAACATCACCTGCACATCAAGCAATATAATTTATGTGATACAATGTATACATAATGGATGTCGCATGCAATATGTGGGGAAAACCACCATGGACCTCTGTACCAGGTTCAGAAATCACAAGTCAGCCATTGTCACTAAGAAGGGTGGAACAGCTTGTTGCTAGACATTTTAACTCAGAAGATCACACACTCACTGACCTAGACATCATCCCTATAGAAAAACCTTCCAACCCAAAACTACTGGACACCAGGGAAAACTTCTGGATCTACAGACTTGACACCCTCGTGCCCAACAGCCTCAACTTAGAAGATAACACGTGAACCCCTATCTTTTCTTGTATGTGCTACTGCATTCCTTGGCTCACCTTAGAACTCTCTTAACCCTCAGAGTTCTAGAACTGTCAGCTGTGCTCACAATACACTTTATTTCAAAAATCAACTGAACTGCTGATAAGGGCGGAAGCTGAAACGTTCAGCTAATCAATAAATCTGTTTACAGTCATTTTCTCTTTATAATCCATATATATATATATATATACTAGATATTGTGTATACCAATACTAATAATGTTACCAAAAACAAAAACTTCATTTGAAATCAGTACTGATACCGATAACAACAATGATAACAAAAAAACAACATTTTGTTAACAAAAACAAAAATGACGCATTTTAATAATGAAAAATGAAAAACAACATAGGGCCCTGGTGCACACACCTAGTAGTCTAGCCTTGAGGTTACGAAGGTGTGATGGTTTGGTGTCTTCTCACATACCTGGGCAAACCTCCCAGGAGCCAGTGCATCTGACTGGTTAATCTCTCTTTTGTCTAGAGGGAGTGACCCCTCTGAATCCGCTTTTGAAATGTGGTCAAAACCTGTTCAGCAGGTTTTATACCTGGGCAGAGAGAACTATGGGCAGTTGAAGTAGGGTCAGATAATGTGAGGCAGTTGGGGTCTCTCGCTGGAGCAGAGGGCTGGTGTGCAGCTTGGTAGAGCTGACTGAGCCCAGAATGGACAAACAAACAACTGAGCATGCTCAGAATGGCCTATATGGCCCACATCCCAGAGTTAGCCCTGCCATGGGATGGGACGTCTGGAGGGTGGGAGCAGATGTGACACCACCATGGGTGGCCATGCTGGAGTTATCTTGTCCTCCTGTGGCAGCGTCACATTTGAAAATACCCAAAGATGGTGCTGGCATGCTGACACTGCCAGCATCATCTTTAAAAAAGTCCGAGCATGCTCAGAAAGGACCATTCAGGTCCTTCTGAGCATGCTCAGTTGTTTGTTTGTCATTGTTGTTGCTGTTGTTGTTTTTACTATCAAACTTACAAGCTGGGAAGAGACCACACGTTGCATGGGACCCCTCCAGAAGGTAATTAACCCACACCTGCTAGGTCCCCTGGCACCCTAAGCACCCCACGCCTGAGATCCAGCTAGGCCACCCACTAGGCCCCCACTGACCGGGGGGGTGGAATAGGCCAGTGGGGTCAGAGAAGGGGGACCAGGGGCCTAGCGCTGACCTCCACCCCCAACCTCCCTGCCCTCTGGCCCCTTTCGTTGCACTTGGCTGAGGTTTAGCCAAATCCCAAAGTTCTGGGGCCCTTCCTCGGAATTTGAGAAATTGGGGCTGAATGCACCGGTCCTCAGTGTTTCCCAAAGAAAACCAAGGATCAAGTTTCAGCACTAGTTGTTTTCCTTTATCCCAGTTCCATGGAAGCCTCGCAAAGGCACTCCTTTTGAAGAGGGTGTATAAGACATAACGAGTGGGTCCTGCGATTCTAAATACAAGTTAATGATGGATTATCAGACGGATTCTTTCAGTCGTGTCTGTGTGTGTTATGGTGGGTTAAAGGGAGGTTCTTCAGGGTCAGCAGCAGAAAGTCCTTCCATCGAACAATTGTAATGATGAGAGGTAGTGGAATTTCAGGATCTTCAGAAAGATGGTAGTGGCTTCTAAACGGATCTCTGGAAATCTGCAGATCTCAGCAGCTGAACCACCTTCCCTTTCTGAGACAACAAGAAACACCACATCAGGGAAAGCCTTGGACCTTACATTTTGTTTATTAGACATTAATGAGCACTGATACACATGAAGATGTTGCTGATTGTGCTAATAATAACCTTAGGAGGGAATGCAATATTATGTAGCTTAGCCAATTCACCTTCAGTTCCAGGAAGACTTGAAACAAAACAAGTAGCAGAAGTTGGCTTCCTGACCTTTCAAATTTTCAATTGCTATTTGTTTTGGAAAGGGGTTTAAATAAGCATTAAGGTTTAACAAAACTTGCTTTCTTTGCTGATATAATTTATTTCTTGTTAGACCAGCTACTCATACTAATTAAGATAAATTATTTCTAATTAAGAGAAACCTGGCATTTTCAGGTTGGTCTGAAGACTGAATTCTAAACATCTGCAAAAAAAGAAAAAACCCACAGGAATCACAATCAGATAAATGATATTGATTCTGCAACTGTCTGGCTTGAGGTACCGGGTATTCATTAATCATATTGCTTTTCATAATAAGCTTTCAGGAACCTAACAATAAAATGAAAAATAGCGTGATAATTGAGAGGACAGTGGAAACGAGAGGTTAATGGGGCTGTGCCCACAAATAAAAATCCATACATTTTCCAAACCCCACTGCACAGTCTGTCTTTTGAACTGATGTTACACTATTATGTATAGTTGTCCTTCATGTCCATAGGTGACATTGCTAATGGTGTCCTCTCATGCGCATGAAGGTTTGACTAAGATGACCAACATGCGAATGACCTTGCAACTGAAGAGTTTTTAAGATTGGGCACTACCACACCTGTCATTAGGCTGCTCACACATTGCTACCAGTACTCCTCTCTCACAGCAGAATTCATGCATGAATTGTTTGCAATTGTGATAGGCTGTATTTTGTCATCCATAGTGCCTCATCCATTCTTCTAAGCTCTAGTGATACATGCACAAGGTACAACTAGCAACAAGGTTTTGGGTACCATTTATGGCTGTCAATGGGGAATCAGTCCAAGCGCTCAGTAGCAACACATGATTACTATTCCTGCATCTGCTTACTGTGTAATTGTAAAGTGTATTTACAATTCTTCAGCTGCCATAGAACAGCTGAAGAATTCACTGCTACCCCAGTACCTAAGTCATGTAACACCCTGATTAAGGGCCCCTGTCCAAATATTGCCGGTCAGTCTAACATGAGCAGGATTGACCACATTTTGACCATCAGCCAAAACCATATCAAAAGATAAGGATAAAGCCACCAGTTACCCATTTTCACAATATTATTCTGGCAGAAAGGAGAAGTGAGGAGGCCACCAATATAAAGGTATCAAGGTCAGGACTGCTTTAGAATGTATGGGTCCCAGGAGAAATATAAAATGTGGGTCTCCTGATAGCCCCAGGCCCTCCTCCACTCCATCAGATCCAGATGTAAGCAGCCAAATTCACCAGACAGTATGTTTCTGATGAATATTTGTTTCAGCTCTAGTATAGAACTACCTTTGATTCTAAGGTACTGTATCTTGCATCAGGGTCATTGGATCTCTTGAATAACTGAAATATCATTTGGTTTATAAAATAATTTAAATTTTCCAAGATATGAGTTAAGTTAACCTGGTTAACCTGGTCTTTTCCTTTGTCACACTATCAAAACAACAAAGACTATAATGATAAATACATACCTTTGGCAATTATGTACTGTCTTCATTCCTTTTTATCCAAAACAACAGGATTCTATAAAAACTCATTGCCTCCCATGGCTTCCAATATCACCTCTACGGTGATGCCACTAAACTCTCTCTTTCTTAGGGATGTGCGAACGCAGTTTGGAAGTTCGGCGTTCGGACCGAACTCAGTCTGTTCAGACGACCGAACCGAACTTCCGAACCAAACCCGAACCGACCGGACCAAACTGGAACCGAACTACAAACTGACCGAACAGTTCATTCGTGTCCAGTTCGGTTGAGTTCAGGCAGGAAAAATGTGACTGGAAGGCCCAGGGAGGGGGTGGCAGCTGAGGAGCAGACTTCCTGGTACCAGGGGTGGAGAAGCTTGGAGTAGCAGCCAGCCATCTTTCCTTTTCGACTAAGAACACAGGCTTCACAATCTGTGATTGGCCAGGGGCTAGGCTGCACAGAGCCAATTGGGCTTGCGGTAAGGTGGGACCAGCAAGTAACAAAACTGTTTGCCCTGCCCCCCTTCCAACACCTTCTGAGCCAGCCACTTATCATTTTAGCAGCGTTTACAGAAGGCTCTCTGACTTCCAGCAGTTTGCATCCCTCATCCATTCCCAATCCTCCTCCTATTTCACCCATCCAACAGATTTACCTCTCTATTATAGATTAGTTAGATTATATTAGATAGATTTAACTGTTATTTTTATTTGTTACTAGGGATGGGCGAACAGAATGCAGTTGGATGTTCGGATGTCCGGTCGTTTGGTTCAAAACCCGAGTTCGGTTCGATGATTTGGTTCAGCCGGGTTCGGGTTGGCCGAACTTGGCCGGTCAGTCAAAAACAGCATTATCGAAACCAAAACCAAAACTGAAACCGAAACTTACTATTTTTTTCCCATGGAAAGACGTTTTCCTGCCCCCGAACTCATCCAAACAAAACCAAACTGTTCGGTCATTCAAAAGTTCGGTTTGGACATTTGTTTTGGATGTCTGAACAGACCGAGTTTGGTCCAAACTCCAAACATCCAAACCATGTTTGCCCATCCATATTTTTTTACCTTTTCCTGTGTTCTGTCTCCCTACCCTCCATTGAATCCATTCCTTTCCCTCTCCCTCCATATTCCATCCCTCATTCCCTTCCCCTGGTTTTTGATTTATTAGAGTAGGATTAGATTGATTTTGGTTTTATTTCAGTTTCTGTACCCCTCACTGTGTTGTTTTGAGCTGTCTGTGTCTCTCCCCCCCCCAATGTAATATTGTATTTTCAGGCTGAAACTTACATGTACAGCCACTGTTCATTATAAACAGGGGACTGCTGAAGTCCCAATTTTGAGGAAACCCTGCCCAAGCTCACCTTCCCTACTGCCTCTCATGCCACACTGCCTGCCTGCCTGCCTGCCTGCCCGCCCGCCCAGGTAGCAAAGCTCGAACCCTGCCTCAGTCTGCCTGCCTGCCACTCATGCCACACCACCTGCCTGCCTGCCTGCCCTGGCAATCAATGTCTGCTGATGCTAGTGCCAATGGCCCCCAGGTCTATATGCTGTCTGTGCCAAGGGTTCTGTACCCTGGCAACCAATGTCTGGTGATGCTAGTGCCAATGGCCCCCAGGACAGGCCTAGATGCTATCTGTGCCAAGGGGTCTGTACCCTGGCAACTAATGTCTGCTACTGCTAGTGCCTGTGGCCCCCAGGCCTATATGCTGTCTGTGCCATGGCATCAAGAAACAGCTATTCCAATCCCAGGACCCACCGTCAGGGTTCTGGGGCCAACGTTACTGGCAGGGAGGGCTGTGTCCAATATCTAGAAGCTGCCACTCTAACCCCAGCCCAGGACCCACCCTCAGGGTTCTCGTGCCCTGTTCATTCTGCTCACGGGGCACTGTCATGCCACCTTTTCTTTACACAACCTGCTGTTCATGGCAACAGATAGAGACACACAGAGAGAGACAGAGAAATAAGAGAGAGAGAGAGAAAGTCTCCCCACTGCTAGAAGGAGAGACAGACACTATCCCACCCATGTTATCACATGCACTATATGGCCAGAGAGAGAGGCTCCCCGTTAGAACGAGAGAGATGGGGGTGGAGGGGGAGAGGTAAGTGTATCCAGATCAAGCTGCCACCTGCCAGAACCAGGAAAAACTCCCATCTGTGCTCATGTGCCCGATCGATGCCCATTGCATACATCCAGCAGCAAACCTACCAGAATGAGATGGAATATATCAATATAACACAACATATTATATGTGCCTGCCTGCCTGCCTTCCTGTGTGTGTTCCTATACATGCTGCTACCACCTATCGCTTGATTGAATGAAGTGTGCCCAACCATGCACTAATTCTAGGCACATAATTATTATTAAACTCACATAGGCTGTCATTCCATTGTACCTGAATCAGTCATGCCCGCCCATCCCAGGAACAATCAGCGAGATTTTGGGACCATCATTCCAGTAATGGGGAGCTGCATTCCATTCCACTGCATCCAGAAGCCCGGTGCCCACACACCAGTCTTCCCACCCCCCCAACAGCCTACTCCTCCGCACCCACCTGTGGATGCCTGCTGAAGCTGCTGGAAAAAAAAGCCCCTCTGACCACCATCTCCTGCTGCCCGCTGCTCACTGCCAAGGAGCCTGTCTCTCTTTCTCTCTGGCACACCCACACAGACACAAGCCCTGCCCCTCCTGGGCGGCTGTCTGCAAATTGAGACCCCGCGGCTGGCACATCTTTGGGTTAATAGCTTCCTTTATACATGTGGTGCCAGCCTGCCAGGTGCTGCTGGTAGGGATCGACAAGCTGTATGAGATTCTGCCACCTGCCAGAACTTCAGCACAGAGGAGGGATAAAATATTGGACAAGTAAAACAAAGCGGGTAACAACAACAAATAGAACTTTTATAAAAACTTTTCAAACAAAAAAACAAAATCAATAGCAACTACAAGAACACATTTATAAAACCTAAACCAAACATTTATATATATGGAAAAAAAGACAACTTAACTTATGTGGGCCTGTCCCCTAGAACATGGGGGAAAGGTGAAAGGGGCAGATGGGCCCTCCTCCATTTTGTACCCGTGCTCTACAGCAAATTGCACAGCCCCTGCCACGGATGCCTGCCACTTTGAGACCAACTGGCAGTGAAGCTCCACGTCATCAATCTCAGTCTGGAGGTACTGGGAATAAGTCTCCATCCTGCGTTCCTGTACCTCCAGCAACTGAAACCTCTCCACCAGTCGGTCCTCCATAGTCAGGGCTTGCTGCCTTAGCCCATCCATATACTTTTTCTGCTCCTCCAAAAAGTTCTGTGTCGGCCTCTCGAGTTCAGCCCGGAAAGTCCTTGCCGCTTCAGACTCCTCCCAGGGGACTGGAGATGGAGAGTCCTCAGTGGTGCTGGAGGAGGGGGAAGGGCTGTGCTGGTGGCGGGAATAGTGGTGCTTTTGGGTTGCCTTCCCCCCTTCTTCTGGCGCTGATGTTCCATGCCAGAGGTCACCTGCCTCACCGGCAGGTTGTGTACTTTCTCTGTGTGTGCGATTAGGCCAAATGTGGTCCCCTCTCTCTGCCTCCTGAATCTTTTGCTGCAGGTCTAAAGAGCATAAAAAGATAGGAACATAAGAAGTGCCATAGTGTGTTCGACCAATGGTCTGTCAAGCCCTGTCTGCATTCTGTCTCCACAAGTGGGTGGGTGGCCAATCTCTGTCTGCAGGGGACTTCCGTTCCTAACAGGTCATAGGGCAATCCATTCCCTGTTGTTCTAGCCCCCGTGCCTTACCATGCAGACAGTGTATCTTTTGTGCTTCTCATACCACCGCCAGACATCAGACCTTGTCCGTTCACAGTCTGGGGGTGGCACTGGCATCCTCCACCTCGTTGTGCTGCATGGCATGGCACCAGCACCGGCATCCAATTCCTCTGTTAAACAGGAACACATAAACAACACCTAAGTAATATCATGCATTTATGATGATGTCTCTAGTCCTCCCTCCTTGGGGTGCTAGGGATGCCAATGGAGAGACCCTTTGTGGCACATGCAAATCTTGCCCTCTTTGGGGCGCTAGGGATGGCAACTAGAAAACCCTGGCTGGGACGTGCATTCCTGACCTTATTTGGGAGCGAGGGATGGCAACTGGAAAGACCCTTGCTGGCACACGCAAATCCTGCCCTCCTTGGGGTGCTAGGGGATGCTAGGGATGGCAAATGGAGAGACCCTGGCTGGGATGTGCAAACCCTGCCCTCCTTGGGGTGCTGCTAGGGAGGGATAGCAATGGAGAGACCCTGGCTGGCACATACAAATCCTGCCCTCCCTGGGGCACTAGGTATGGCAACTGGAAAGACCCTGGCTGGAACATGCAAATCCTGCCCGTATTTGGGGGTGCTAGGTAGGGATGGCAACTGGAGAGTGAAGACCCTTGCTAGGGATGGCTGGAAGGCACATGTTTGGGTGGAGGTGCTGCTCATGCTCATGCCTGACTGCTGGAAGAGTCCCCCACACTACAGTTCCTTCTCTCTCTCTGTGGCAGGCATCCTCTGCTACCCGCTGATTTCCACTGTTTGTGCCTGACTGATGCCCACCACCTAGGCACCCACCCGCATGCCAGTGAGCTCGCTCTAATGGATAGAGCCTTTCTTGTCCTCAGAGTAAAAAATAAGTTTACAAACCTGGCAGCATCACCTCTTGTTCCCGCCACTTGATCCTCATCAGAGGAGCCGGCCACCACCACTTGCTCCTCATCAGAGGAGGCAGCGACCTCCTCCTCCTCCTCCTTCTCCTCCTCCTCCTCCTCCTCCTCCTCCACCACCACTGGCTCCAGGAGCACCATGCTGCCCCCCAGGCGTTTAATTAAGACAACAGTCTTATTCATTTTTATTTTTTTTTAAACAGACACTCCAACACTCAGACCAACAACAGTCAGCCACCAACACTCACCAACCAGCCAAAACAACACAGCCAAACCAAACACAAACAGCCAAAACATATGAACTGAACAGCCAGCCAGCCAAACACACACTCTCTAGCCACACAGCTCCACATGCACTCGAATTTCTGGTTTCCGATGCAATCATGGGATCTCGCAATACCTTTTTCCGAACAACCGAACTGAACTGAACACGACCGAACCAAACGGCTGAACCCGAACTCGGCAAACGACTCAAACCCCTGAACCAAACGCCTGGATTGAACCGAACTGAACGACTGAGCCCGAACCACGATCTGTTCGCACATCCCTACTTTCTCTACTCCCTCTCTCTCTCCATCTATTCAAGCTCACCTCACCAGCTGTCTCTCTGATATCTCTACCTGAATGTCTCAATGTCAACTCAAACTCAACATGGCTAAAACTAAACTCCTTATCTTCCCCCCTCATCCTTCCTCTCCCTCTTCCCTGTCAATCCTTATCGGTGGGGTCACCATCCTTCCCTTCCCCCAAGCCCATTGCTTAGGCTTCATCTTTGACTCACTCCTTTCTTTTAAACCCTACATCGACTCTGTTGCCAAATCCTGTCACTTCTCCTTCTATAACATTGCTAAGATTCGTCCTTTTCTCTCTGTCTCCTCTGCCGAAACCCTTGTTCATGCCCTGGTAATCTCTTGCCTTGATTACTGTAACCTCCTTTTCACTGACCTTCCCTGCTCTCACCTTTCTCCCCTTATCACCGTCTAAATTCTGCTGCCAGGGTCATCCATCTCGCTCGTTGCTTTGACCATGTGCAGCCTCTCCTCTCCTCTCTTCACTGACTCCCCCTTCCTGAATGAATCCTGCACAATCTCCTAGTCTTCACATATAAAGCTCTTCACAACCTTGCTCCCCCCTACCTCTCTGTGCTAATTTCCGTCAGTACTCAAGTCCGTTAAATCCGCTCCTCCTCTGTCCCTTCTATCTCCCTCCCACACCTCCCCTACTACCCTAACTGCCTTTGTCCCTTCTCTCTAGCTGCCCCCCATGCCTGAAACTTCCTCCATGCCCACATCCACCTCACGCCCTCCATTCATACTTTTAATTCCTCCTCAAGACCCACCTCTTCTGCTCTGCCCTCCCCAACTCCTCGCTCCCCTCACTTAACTCCTGCTGATACCCTCCATTCAGTACAATCTGCTGCCTGAAGTCTGTGTACTCATATCCTCACCACACAGATAAGCCAGCCATCATTCTCTATGTATCCTTACCAAACCAAGTGTGTGTACCTGGGACCTCGCATCTTTGTGCATGCTACACTTGTTGTCTCTCCCTCTGTTCTCCTTCCTTTGTCATCCCCCCCTCTCAGATCGTAAGCCCTAGGGCAGGAACCTTGTCTATTCCATTAGTTTGTAAAGCACCAGCTACATTGCTGGCACTATATAAATGCTTGATAATAATAATAATAATAATAATAATAATAATATAATAAAGTCCTACTAAAAATCTTTGCTTCAGAAATGAAACATTCAGATATTCCTAAAACTGATGGTGCTTTGTCATAAACAAAGGATTTCCCCCCCCCCCCCCATTTTACTGATTTAGAAATGACAGGAAAAGTTGCTTTTCCGAAGGATTATGATGTGATCATACATTTCCACTTAATCTGAGACAGGACCACTATGAAAAAAATATTAGGCTTCTAAGAAAAGATTGCCCTTGATTGACTGTTCAGAAGCTGCAGCTGGTGCAGAATGCGGTGGCTCAACTCCATTCAGGGATGAATCACCGGGAGCACATTACACTGGTGCTCCAAAGTCTGCACTGGCTGCCTATAGCTTTCCAAGCACAATTTAAGGTGCTTATCTTGACCTTTAAAGCCCTAAATGGTCTGGGCCCAACTTATCTGAAAGATTGCTTGTCTTACCATGTCCGGCTACAACCCCTGTGATCAGCTGGGAGCGCCTTCCTGTGGGTGTCATCTGCCACTCTTGTCCGTACGACGGGGGCATGCAGGAGGGTGCTCTTGGATGCTGTCCCAACATTGTGAAACTCCCTTCCCCGGAGGTTCAACTGAGCCCTGAGCATCGTTCAGAGGCGTTGTAAGACCTTTCTTTTTATTAAAGCTTTTGACGGGTGGGGATAAGGAGTGGATGGGAGGCTGTTGGGAGGTTGGGATTGGATTGACTTGGGTTTTTACTGTGTTTTATTTTTGAGATCTTTTCATTGTTTTATACATGTGTGTTATAAGCCTCTCTGAGCCTTTGGGGAAGGGTGAGGTATAAACGTAAATAAATAAATAAATCCTGGCAGGGTTGTCAACCAGTCCAGAAATGTGACTCCATAACAAACCGGGCCCAAGGTCCAGCCCTGTGAGCCGTGTGGCTGGCCCAGTGTCAAGGGTCACCATGGCAGCCAGCCATGACATCCTGTTATTGGCAGCCATGGTGGGGAGGCAGAGAACCAACCACAGTACAGGAGTGGAGAGGCCAGCCAAGCATCACTCACCATCCCAGGTTGGGTCAGGCTGCAGGGCCATCTGTTCCCAATGCAAGAGATAACCCGGCAGGGGCTAGCCCTCCCCTACCCCCAGGAGGGATGATAGTCACCTGTCACATGAGTTAACATTAGGGGTGTGCACCAGGGACCAATTTTGTTTTTTGTTTTCATTATTAACATTTTCATTTTTTTATTTTTGTTATCAAGAATTTTTGTTTAAGTTTCATTTTCTTTTTCCATTGGTTTCAATGGGAAATGGAGTTCTGGTTGTAACTTCTTCATTTTTAATCTACTTTTCAAGAAATTTGGCAACTTGTCCCCCTCACCGAAGGTATCATTCCTGCCATATTTCAAAAAGATTGGATAAAGGGTTCCAGTTTAATAAGCAATTTAATGTTGTGGTTTGTGCACACGTTTCCAGTTCTAATGTCTTTTTTCTCCATCCAATTTGGATGAAATGTTAGCTTCTTGTACTCCTAAGGCAAAGGATCATTCCTGCTAAGTTTCAGAAATATTGCATAGGGTCCTGATTTTATAAGCAATTTAATCTTTTCATGGTTTACACAAACTTTCCCAGCTGTAGTGTCTTTGTTCTCCATCCAATGTGGATGAAATTTGGACAAATTATTCCTCTCACTCAAGTGAGTATCCACGAAAAGTCTCATAAGGATTGGATAAAGGGCCCCAATTTTATAAGCAATATCAATTCCATGATTTTAACAGAATGTGTAAATTTCCTTAACTCACTTGGAGGTGTTGTCTCTGTCTAAACTATAGAGGTTTTACTAGATGCAGAGATCTTCTCTTTGGGGCATTTGTAGAGAGAATTAAGACAACAGGAGGAGGTGGGCAGAGCAGAGAAGCATGTGCCAGAGCAGGGCCAACCCCAGGGTTTGTGAGGCCATGTGCAAAGTCTTGGTGTGGGACCTAATTTGCATACTTAGGCCCCACCCAATTATGCAAATGTGTACATTTGCATAAAATTTACTGCCTTTGGACAGGAAGGATTCCCATTCTCCATCACTCTGAGCAACCATGGAGAAGCATGGCCTCCCCATGCTTCTCCCCCCTCTCCCTGTTTGGCACCCCTTGGCTGCCTTACCTGGTGCTCAGTCGAGTGACCATAGACAAGCATGGACTCCCAGTGCTTCCCCACCACCACCTCCCCAGCTGAGTGTCTACCACCACTCCCCAGGAGTGGTTCCACTGCAGGGGCAGCCGGGCAGACAGTGAGGCAGGCACAGAGCAACTGACTGTGTCCACTGCCTTACTGGAGGAGAGGGGTGAGCTTAGCCAGACTGGCCTCCAGGGCCTGTTGCTTCTTGCTGCCAATGCCGCCTGTGTCTTGTGTAGGGCTGTAGCAGAATATCGCAGCAGTAGCTATTTCCGGCAGAAACAGTGTTTCCGCAATTAGTGGAACGGCATGGCAGAGGCTTTCATTCCGCGGTTTCATTCCGCGGTTCCGCGGTTCCGCTTATTTAATTCCGCAACTTAGTGGAATCGTGGAAACATGACATTTTCGCTATTTCCGCAATTCCGCCAGTGCCAAAAAATAGCGGAATAGCGGTTTTCTGCAATTTCGGCAATTTTTCTGCAATTTTTCCGCAATTCCGCGACTTGCAGAATTCCAGCTGAATTAGCGGAATATCCACAGAAAAGTCGCGGTGTGGCGCAGGCAGTTCCGAAATGGCGGAACGGAATCGCGGCGCGGTAAAAGCTGCTGCCGCATCAGCCCTAGTCTTGTGCGTGCATGCATTGCAACCAGTCCACAGGTGCTGCTATCAAACACACCAGACACCCAAAATGCAGCTAGCTTGTTAAGCGTATTATGCCATGAAGAGAGAGAGAGAGAGAGAGAGAGAGAGAGAGTTCAGTTGTGCCCCATAACCAGTTCATGCTGCCCCCACCCCATAACCAGTTCATTTGCACCCCCACCCCCATGTAATCAATTCACACTGCCCCCCACCCATAACCATTTAATTTGTGTCCCCGGGGCAGCGTGAACTAATTATGGGAGGCGCAAATGAACTGATCATGAGGTGTGGGTTTAAAGATAGTATTCGTGTTAGCAATAACTTCATTAAGAAAAGCTAGTGAAATAGCAGCCATAATAATCTCAAAACCATATTTGCAGATTTATTTTCCAAGATAGACTAGATATTGCTTTGCATCCTAAATTCCTACCTAAGATAGTATAAGTAAGACAGTTGTGAGAATGTGGCCCTTTTTACACGGGCCTCTCCCACCCATGAATATGCATATTTCTGTGTTTTCATGGGTGGGGGAGCCTGGTGTGAACAATGCAGAGCACACATCCATGGTGAGTGGGGGTGCGTGCGCCCCTGCCAAACATGCATCCCCATGCACCCCCCACTCATCCCCACGCACCCCCCCACTCATCCCCACACACGGCGCAACCAGGTGAAACACCGGTTACTCTGTGGGTGTGGATGAGTGGGGGGTGAGTGAGGATGTGTGTGCAGCCGTGTGCATGCCGCGTCCATGCACTGGTGAGCCCACGGACCCCCAACCTGGTGGAGCCATGTAAAAATAGCATGTGAGGAGCCACTCAAAGAACAGAAGGTTGCTACCTTTGAGATGGCTCCTAACATTCTCACAACACCCACCCTTCAAGCCCTGCATGAATTTTTTTCCTTATATTTCTAGAAAGGGTTGGAAGGAATTGTCATTCTGAAGGGGGAGAGTGTTTTTTATACTGGAGGAGCTCGAGACCATCATGTGGTCTATTATTTGAATAGGGTGAGCATGCACAACCCAGTTGTGAGAATGTTGGGAGCTATCTCGAAGAACCTTCTTTACAAGGTAATAACCTTCTGATCATTCACATCAGGAGGAGTTGTTTGTAAACAAACAGCTTTATCTCCCAGCCGATCGGTGTCCCCGCTGCTGGTGCTGGTGCTGCTGGAGCACTACTAGGAGGCAGAGGCAGGTGAGGGATGGGGACCAGAGCCAGGGAGGGAAGGCAGAAGAATTATTGGGGGAGAAGCTGGCTGCAGCTGCCCATCCATGCAAGTGCGGGCCCCAGCTAGCCACGGGGCCATGTGCGGCCACACATGTGGCACATGCCTGGGGCCGGCCCTGTGCCAGAGGCACTGGCACAGGCTTCAGTCACTGGCTTCCCAAAGTCTGTGGGGACATATGTGGAGAGCAGATGCAAAGTTCTGCTTTTTTGAGCACTTGCAGTGAGGCTGAAGACTACGGCACACACAGTCACACACACAGAACACTGGGCCACACAAGATCTAGCCATGGTGGGGGCTGTGCAGTTTGGCAAAGCTTATATTTTCTCCCCAGTGCCTACCCCAAAGCTTCCCTGATTTCAGTGATTGGGTAATGGCAGGTTGGAAGCATCTCCAGAGAATGAGCCTATACCAGTGATTCTCTTATATTTGTTACAGTGGTACAAGCTAGGTTTGTGATGCCAGTTGTCCAGCAGATATGTCAATCATGTATCCTCATTCTGTGCTTTGCCCACCCCAACTCCCTGTTTGTTACTTGGAATTTAGAAGCATCTGCTTAGGAAAGAGCCATTAAGATATTCTCTTATGTCCTCTGTCACAGTGCTGCAGAGTATGTTTGAAATGCCAGTTGGCCAGCCTGGATGTGTCAATCGCGTGTCTTGATTGCTGGGATGCTGCTTCTCCCTCCCCTCTGCCTTGCTTCCTGAAGTCCTGGTTATGTTCTGAATTTTTGTTTTTCCCCCAAATGTTTAAGGACTAATATTTGCACAACGTATGTGTAAATCACAAACATTCAATTGCTTATAAAATATTAACCTTTTATTCAGTATTTCCAGAATGAAAGAAGGGCTCAGAATGAAAGCAGGGATGATCCCTCGAGTGAGGGGTACAATCTGTCTAAATTCCCTCCAAATTGGATGGAAAACAAAGATGTTGCAGCTTGAAATGTGTTTGCAAACCATGGGATTTAAATTTACTATGAAATCAGAACCCTTTATCCAATGTTTCTGAATTGTGTCAGGGATGATCCCTTGGGTGAGGGGTACAACCTTTCTAAATTTCCTCCAAGTTTCATCCAAATTGGATGAGAAGTAAAGATGTTACAGCTAGAAATGCATTACAAACCTTTATGATTATAATATTTGAACCCTTTATCCAATCTTTATGAAATGTGATAGGGCAATCCCTGCAGTGAGGGGTACAATCTTTCCACCATGAAAATAGAATGGAAAGCAAAGAAGTTACCACCTGAAATTCAAGTCCCAAAAGTTTCATTTTTTTAATTCTGAAAAAAAAAATATTCAGAAATTTCAGAACTATTTAACAGAAATAAAAATTGTATTTTTGTTGTCATTTTTATGAAAATGAAAACAAATTGCACACCCTGAGTTAACACCCATTGTTTTTAATATCCAAGAGTCCTTCCTTACTGGAGCTCTGGCTTTTCCACAGTCATTCCATCTTTCTTCCTTCTCTCTTGTCCCCACTCCCCATGAGCCCAGATACAGGTTTTAATAATCTGCTCATTAACTGACTGGAAGTTTTCCCCCACCTGTGCCAAATGACATGGTTGAGGTATGGGCTGTGAAAAAAACCTACCATGAGTCTGGTCCTACAAAGACTTTGTATTACTACTGCTACTACTACCTTCTTCTTCTGCTATTGTTATTACCCTATCCTGAAGGAACAAGACTCTCAATACAAAACATACTAAAACAAATAAAATAAATATGTGTGTGCTTAAATTCAGGCACAGTCTTGGCTGATAATCTTGATGGAGCATAGTACTTACTACGCTTTTACAAAGTCCTGATACTTCAACACACTTACCTTCAGAGGCTCCGATGTAGATTCTCTTTTCACTGTCCTAAGAATTTGATTGATAAAACAGTGTGTTAGACAGATCCTAGTTTTTAAACATTTTTGTTATGGATATCCAATATAAATCTTTCAGAGATTATTAAATGTGTTCCTTTTTTAACAGACTCAAGGGTACCAAAATGTAGGTGGTGTTCATAGACCAGCAAAACTGCACAACATTACCAAATTAGTTACGGTCACTTGGCACATCTCTAAAGGTGACTATTGTCATTTTCAATGCTCAGGAGCCTAGAAGCAAAAGATGGACAAAAGTGAATCACGCCTGGAATATTTGTCATTATTAAACAGATCAAAGTCAGCTTTCCTAAAGGTATATTTTTATTAATGGAGGGTGAAGGTAAGAAAAAAAATCGACAAACGTATGGAGTAAGCAGACATCAGAGTTCAGCCACTTATTGCATATTTTGGTTTGTTTACTCTTCTTCATTAACATTTATGTACTCCTGCTCGCTATTTTTATGTGTCATTAAACACCACAGAACTATGTTCTTAAAGTATAGGATTGTGTAATAACCAAGGAGTAAAATGTCCTTACTCTGTTTGTCTTCAGAGGATGGATGGTTAGGAGGGTAGACTGTAGTTCAGCAGACCTCCAAATCCCTGTTTTCATGTAGAATTCCTACACTATTATGGCAAGTTACTTATTGTCCCCGCAACCTGAAAGAAGGCACGTGACACTATTTGTGGAGTAAAAAAGGCCGCACCAGACTTTATTAGCCTTGTCGGGGGTAGGGGGCTATGCCCCTCCAGGTCCTGCCAACCTAACTATAACTTATAACTTGGGTAGAGTAAACTTAGGCGGTCTGATGTCCCTCAGTACCGCAACAATGTTAACTATAGCTGCCGCAATGTCACGCCTGTCGGGCCGCCCCCGGCCGGATCAGGAGGCCTTTCCTACCGTGACCCAAGGAAGGAATTGAGGGGAGCCAGCGAGGACCCTGGACCGCCCCTGTCCTGAGGCCCTTCAATCAACCCCCACCCCTTTCCTGGGTCCACCGTGATGCTGGCCGGTCAAGCTCTAGCATTCGGGTGTACCCCATCTCTTAAGGAGATGACCTGGCAGCAGACTATCCCTACCCCTAACTGTCTAACTCACAGGACCCCTGCGGTGCGATGCTAGTAAACTACTATTCCCTTCCCCCGCTTTCTAATTGCCAATCGACACTGTGAGGAAGGTGAAAAACCAACAGGATTTCAGCCAATTATCGTGCTGTCAAAATTCCTTCCTGGTTCTGAACTCAAGATCAGCAACCGGTGTAACCCACAGTATTGAAGGGTGGGTGGGAGGGTGTTTCTCCGTCGGTGCCTCGGCGCGAATGCAGAAATTGCCCCAGGCACAAGATGGTGGCTGTGAGCTCCTGCTCTCATGAGAGCTCGCTTCGCACCGCTTCGCTGTGCGCCCTCCCCCACGTGCTTTCCTTCAGCACAGGCGGGGGAGGAACAACAACCGCCACCCCCAAGCTGCTCCCCTTCGGAGAGGGCCGGGCAGGCAACGGGCATTCTCTTTGTGCCTCAGATCTCCATCTGTAAATTTATTTATTTATTTATTTCAAAATCTTGTTACCCCACCCCTCCTGCCACAGGCAGCTTGGGAAGGCTTACAATAAATAAACTCTACAACAATAAAACTAAAAACAACAACAGGATAAGAGTACTTTTGTGGTTCTCAGGAGGGTTTTAATGTCAAGATTATTTATTTATTTTATTTTATTTATTTTACAAATTTATATCCCGCCCCCTCCTGCAATGCAGCTCGGGGCGGCTAACAACAGTAATAAAAACAATTAAAATTACTTAAAATATAAATATAAAATACATCAATAAAACAGGGCTAGAAAACAATAATAAATAGATAAATGGGCGGGGGATTAAAATCACCCCCCCCACCCTCCCTCCCGAAGGCCTGGGCAAACAGCCAGGTCTTACAGTTCCGCCGAAATGTCAAAAGGCTTGGGGCCAGGCGAGCTTCCTC
>QEPC01001717.1:6972950-6996577 GCA_003113815.1 Sphenodon punctatus | reverse complement strand
GGCAAGTGGAAGGGTTGGAGGAGGAGAGCAGAGAGGAGATTTCCTTAAGGGAGGCAGGGGAGAGGGAGGACATGAGAGAAGGAGGGGGAGGAGGGAGAGGGGTGGGAGTGGGAAGAGAGGAGTGGGAAGCGATGTCGAGGCGGATCTTGTCTTCTATCGGAGAAGGAGGACATGAGAGAAGGAGGGGGAGGAGGGAGAGGGGTGGGAGTGGGAAGAGACGAGTGGGAAGCGATGTCGAGGCGGATCTTGTCCGGAATCAGATGCCAGTCCCAGCACTGGTGCTACGGCGATATGCAAGACAACGAGGTGGAGGTTGGACTCGCCAGTGCCACCCCCAGACAGTCAGCGGACGAGGTTCAAAGTCTGGAAGTGGTTTGAGAAGCAAGAAAAATACACCATCTGCAAGGTAAGGCACGGGGGCTGGAACAACAGGGAATGGATTGCCCAATTTCCTATGACCTGTTAGGAACAGAAGTCCCCTGCAGAGAGAGATTGGCCACCCACCCACTTGTGGAGGAGACAGAATGCAGGCAGGGCTTGACACTGACCATTGCTCTAATGCAGCATGGCACTTCTTATGTTCCTATCTTTTTATGTTCTTTAGATCGCCTTCAAAAGATTAAGGAGGCAGAGGGAGGGGACCACATCGGGGCTAATCGCCCATATTGAAAAGCTCCACAGCCTGATGGTGATGCAGCATGAGGACTTTGACATGGCCATGAAGCAAGAGCAACAGCGCCAGAAGAAGCGGGGGAAGGCAATCCAGAAGTGCCTACATGTAAACCCTTCCCCCTCCTCCAGCCCCGATGTGGAGTCCCCCATGCCCCTGGAGTCTGCTGAGGACAAGGCCTTTTTGGAAGATGTGGAAAGGCCCACCCGGAACTTTGTGACTGCCCTAAAGATCCAAGCAGCCACCATGGAAAACCAAGTTGTGGAACAGTTCCAGGTGGTCAAGGTGCGGGAACAGAAGGTGGAGGCGTATGTGGAGTACGTCTCAAAGTACGTCTCCACTGAGATGGTCGACCTGGAACACTTCCGCCAGTCAGTCTCCAACTGTCAGGCAGTCGTGGCAGGGGCCTTGGACTATGCCATCAAGCACAGCTATGAAATGCCGGCGGGTGTGATGCTCCCTGCCCCTACCTCCCGTGCACCCCTTCTGCCTTTGCCCCAACTTCCGGGGGGCAGGCCCAAAGAGTGAGTAAATACATGCATAAGTTTCCTTTCTACTTTAAAATGTTTGGTTTTTGTTTTATAATGTTGTTCTTCTTCTTGTTGCTGTTGTTTTGTTAATAAAAGTTATATTTGTTGTTATTGTTATGAGCTTTGTTTGAATTTTCCAATCTTTTATCCCTGTGTGCAGAAGTTAGGCTGGCAGGAGGCAGAATCTCATACAGCTTGTTGATCCCTACCAGTAGCACCTGTCACCACATGCAGCATAGTTAAGGTATTAACCCAAAGATGTGTCAGAAGCAGGGTCTCAACTTGCAGACTTCCCCCCAGGAAGGACAGGGCTTGTGTCTGAGTGGGTGTGCCACAGAGAAAGAGAGACAGGCTCCTTGGCATCAGGCGGTGGGTGCTGGTGGTTAGACAGTGGATTGCTGGTTGCCAGGGTACAGAACCCTTTGCACAGACAGCATCTAGGTCTGGGGGGTGGGGGACTTTCTCAGCACAGCAGCAAACATGGGTTGCCGGGACAGGCAGGCAGCGTGGCATGAGTGCCATTGCCATTCAGGCAGGATTTGAGCTTGGAACCTGGATGGGCAGGCAGGCAGTCACAGCTTCTTGGCATGAGAGGCGGGCAGGCAGGCAAGTGGGCTGAGGCAAGCTTGAGCTGGCAATGGCAACCTGGGCAGGCAGGCAGGCAGGCAGGCAGCGTAGCATGAGTGGCAATCGGGCAGGCTTTGAGCTTGGCAGCCTAGGTGGGCAGACAGACTACATAGCATGATTGGTAGCAGCAGCAGCCACTGAGTTTCCCGGGTACAGACCCCTTGGCTGGCATAGACAACATATAGGCCTGGGGGCCATTGGCACTAGCAGCAGCAGACAGTGGGTTGCCGGGGTGCAGAACCATTGGCAGCAGTGGAAGACATATGGTGGAATGACAGGTAGCCCTATCTGAGGAATGATGGCCCCAGACCCATGATATTGGGTCCTGGGGCTAGAGTGACAGCTTCTAGATATTGGCCACAGCCCTCCCTGCCTGTAACTTGGCCCCAGAACCCTGAAGGCAGGTCCTGAGGATGGAGTGGCTGTTTCTTGATGTGGTGGAACGACATCGCCCAGTGCAAGGAATGATGACCCCAGATCCATGACGGTGGGTCCTGGGGCTGGAGTGGCTTTTTCTTGATGCGGTGGAAAGACATCACCTCCGTGCGAGGAATGATGGTCCCAGACCCATGATGGTGGGTCCTGGGGATAGAGTGGAAGCTTCTAGGTATTATTATTATTATTTATTATTATTAAACATTTATAAAGCGCCAGTAACAACCTGGCGCTGTACAGAACATATAATCAGCTGCGGTCCCTACCTGTGGCTTACAATCTAAAAGACAAGGAGGGGGAGACAAGGAGAGGGGACAGCGGGAGAGACATGGGAGAAGACAAACAAACATTCAGGCGGATGCGAAGTCTCAGGTGCGTGTACTTGGCTTGGTTACAAGGTGGTCGGTAGCAGCAGTCAGCAGAGGAGGGCTGACAGTAAGAGCAAGGGGAAAGACTAGAGGGCATTGGGAAAGGCAGCATGGAAAAGGTGGGTCTTGAGGAGGGATTTGAAGGAGCGGAGGGAGGAGGCGAGGCGGATGTCGGCAGGGAGGGAGTTCCAGGCATGCGGGGCAGCGAGGGAGAAGGGACGAAGGCGGTTGGGCGAGCAGGAGAAGCGAGGGAGAGCGAGGGAGGGGACAGCGGAAGAGCGGAGAGCGCGCGCAGGAGCGCGTAGGGCGATTAGGTCCGAGAGGTAAGGGGGAGCTTGGTCATGGAGCGATTTGAACGTGAAAACCAGGAGTTTGAACAGGATACGTTCAGGAAGGGGGAGCCAGTGAAGGGAGAGGAGGAGAGGCGTCACATGGTCGAAGCGACGGGCAGAGTGAATGACCTTGGCGGCAGAGTTTTGGATCGCCACAAGGGGGGACAGGTGGGAGCGAGGGAGGCCAGCAAGGAGGAGGTTGCAGTAGTCGAGGCGAGAGATAACCATGGCATGAACAAGGATTTTGGCCGAGGAGACAGATAGAAAGGGGCGAATGCGGGCAATGGTATTAGCCACAGCCCTTCCTGCCTGTAACGTGGTCCCATAACCTTGTCAATGGGTCCTGGGGCTGGAGTGGCTGTTTCTTGATGTGGTGGAAAGACATCACCTCCACGAGAGGAATGATGGCCCCAGACTCATTACGGTGGGTCCTGGGGATAGAGTGGCAGCTTCTAGATACATATTGGCCACAGACCTCGCTGCCTGTAACTTGGCTCCAGAACCCTGGCGGCGGGTTCTAGTGCTGGAGTGACTGTTTCTTGATGCAGTTGAAAGACATCGCCTCCATGCGAGGAATGATGGCTCCAGACCCATGATGGTGGGTCCTGGGGCTAGAATGGCAGCTTCTAGATATAGGCCACAGTCCTCCCTGACAATAATGTAGACCCCCGAACCCTGGCAGTGAGTCCTCAGGCTGGAGTGACTGTTTCTTGATGCTGTGGAATGACAGGGTGCGTGTGAGGAATGATGGCCCCAAACCCATGATGGTGGATCCTGGGGATATAGTGGCAGCTTCTAGATATTGGCCACAGCCCTCCATGCCTGGAACTTGGCCCCAGAACCCTGGCAGCAGGTCCTGGGGCTGGAGTGACTGTTTCTTGATGTGGTGGAATGACATCGCCTCTGTCGAGGAATGATGGACTCAGAACCCGTGGCACAGACAGCATTGGCGGCACTGGCAGCAGACATTGGTTGCCAGGGTACAGAACCCTTGGCACAGATGGCATATAGGCCTGGCCTGGGGGCCATTGGCACCAGCAGACAGTGGGTTGCCAGGGTACAGAACCCTTGGCACAGATGGCATATAGGCCTGGCCTGGGGGCCATTGGCACCAGCAGACATTGGGTTGGCAGGGTACAGAACCCTTTGCACAGACAGCATAGAGGCCTGGGGACCATTGGCACTAGCAGCAGCAGACATTGGTTGCCAGGGCAGGCAGTCAGGTGGCGTGGCATGAGCGGCAGTCAGGAAGACTGAGGCAGGGTTCGAGCTTTGCAACCTGGGCAGGCAGGCAGCATGGCATGAGAGGCAGTAGGGCAGGCGGGCTTGGGTAGGCTTTAAGCTAGGCAACATGGGTGGGCAGACAGGCACCTTGGCATGGGAGGCAGGAAGGTGGACTGAGGCATGCTTTGAGCTTGGCGGCAAGCTGGGCGGCCAGAAAGACAGTGTGGCATGGGAGGCATTAGGGCAGGCAGGCTGGGACATTGGCAGCAGGGCACTCAGATAAACTAGCAAAGACTGTGTAGCGCGAGAGCCAGTCAGTGTCACATAGGTGGGCCGAGATCTTGTAGCCATAGGCCGGCTGGCAGGCATACAGTTTGTTTCCCAATGCCACCCTGCATCATGAGATCAGTCAGATAAGGCGCCCGAGGTCGTCTAGTATAAGAGAGAGGAGGGGGGCAGGGTGGGTGCCAGGCATTGGGAGGGGAGGGACAGCACCTCAGCAGCACAGGACCAGTAGCCCTATCCCAGATTGAGAAGGAGGAGGAGGAGGAGGAGGAGCACCGTCCCAAGACTGCCCCTGGCATGGGATGGTGTGTGCCACTGCACCATCACTCCTTGTCCAGGGGCAGCTCAGGGAATCCCAGAAGCGGAAGGCTCACCTTCAAGACGAGCAACTGCTCCACCAACTTGGCCCCCAGTCTCAGGCGGTGCGGGGAGCAAATGTCCCCTGCCACAGAGAACACCCGCTTGCCTGGGACACTGGTTGGTGGGTAGGACAGGATACCCTTGGCCACTTTTGACAGGGCCGACCACTCATTGGCCTTGCCGGCCCAGTAGGCCAAAGGATCGCTACTGGGATCAATGCATGGCTCCTCCTCTCTAGGTTGGTCTCCACTGCTGCTGAGGTGCCATCATACTCCCTCTGGTAGCTCTGGGTGGGCACCACCTGCCCCACTGACCTCAGCCACACTGCTTGCCCTTTTGTTCTGGGACCCATCCTCCCCAGAGTGGCCTGCACACAGGAGGAGCTGCTGGCACTAGTAGGGGTCCTGCTGATGCTGCTCATCCTGTTGCTGGTGCTGCTGCTACTGCTAGGGCTGGGGGCAGGGATAGACCCAGATGGCTAGAAGGGGTCGCTGCTCCCACTCCCACCATCCCCAGAGGCGTCCTGCTGCATGGTCCGCTCTGCCTGCCGGACCTTCTGCACCAGTGTACCATTCCGGAGGTCATAGACCGCTGTCTCATATGCCATGTTGCCCTTGATCCTGGGGTCCAGCATGGTTGCCAGGACATATTCCTCCCAGCGCAGGAACTCATCAAAGCGTGCACTCAGCCCCACTTTCAGCTTCCGTGCCAGGTCAAGCGCCTCATCGGCGAGCTTCCTGCCTGGAGGGCCACAATTCCGCCCTCCGAGAATCTCGTCCAGACTCCTCTTGAGACTATGGACCAGCAGGGTCACATGGCTGAGGGTGGCGGTGCAGCTGCTCACAGTCTCCATCATGGCCAGGAACAGTCTCAGGATGAAGACTGTCTGAGCAATCATCTCCTATTCCTCCCTGTTGTACCCTGGAGGTGCCTCGATGTCTGTTTCCGGTTCCACCTGATGCAGGGCGGCTTTCTGCTCAAGAAGCCGCTCGAGCATCAGGAAGGTAGAATTCCACTTGGTGGAGACATCCTGGATGAGCGTGTGCACCGGGGACCGTTGCTCGGCCTGCTTCTCCTGGAGGAGCTCGCTGCCTTTCACACTGCAGTTGAAGAACCCCACCAGCTTCCTCCCCCACTCGACCAGGGAGCTAAGGGTGCCTGGCCCAATCCCCTTCTCTCCCAAGTCCAAAGCATCCTTCACCACAATATGGAGGGTGTGTGTGGCACAATGGATGCTTATGAAACCCCGATCATGGACTGCCTTTAGTATATTGGCCGCGTTGTCCATGACCACACACCCCTTGGTGAAGGCCGCACCTGGCGTGACCCACTCCCTCACCATGGTGGCCAGGGCTGCCTCGAGGTTTCTTGAGCTGTCCATGACTTGTGCCTGAAGCAGGGCCCACCTGTACCCTGCTTCAGGATCCCTCCTGTCACTGGGTCCTGCCACCAGTTTGCAGTCACTGCCAGGTAGGCGTGCTGGGCATTTCTGGCAGATCACAGGTCAGTGGTGAAGTGGCCCCCCAGCCCCTGCCAGCTGCTCCCTCACCCACTCCTTCAAAGCCCTGTAGAGCTGTGGCACCACAGTCCGACTCAGGGTGGAGCGGGAAGGCAGCTTAAAGTTGGGGGCCCGGAACCCAATCAGCCACTGGAAGCCCTTGTCCTCCACAATTGAGAAGGGCTGCCCAGTCAGGGCAATCATCTCAGCCAACAGGCGCTTTGCTTTATCTTGGAAGTCAGTGCCACGGCACCCTGCCAATGGCCTTGACAGATCCCCGCACCCCAGCTCCTCCATGGTGGACTGACGGCGCTGCTGGGGAGGCTCCTGTGCTGTTCTGCCCCCTAGCAGGAGGAATACTGTTCCTGCTGCTAGAGGCAGTGGTTGGTGCTGGTGCAGGATGCTTGCCCACTGAAGGAACTGGGTGCCTGGCTGCTGCAGTCGGGAAACGGCTTGCATCCACTTCCCCTGACTTCCCGCTGAGCAGCAGAGCACTGTGGCATGACTTTAGGTGCCTTGTCATTGCCGTTGTCCCCAGGTTGCTGAGCACCTGCCCACGCTTTACCACCTTTTTGCACATAGTGCACTGCACCTCTCTGGGATCATCTGCCCGCACCTGCTTAAAATCATCCCAGACTGAGGATTTTTTTCCCCCTCCTGTCTTCTGGCCCACCCCGGGTGACGCACTGCTGCCAGTGCGAGGGGGAGGGGGAGAACTTGCTGGCTCTGGCAACAGAGCTCTGGGAGGAGGCTCAGCCATCGCTTCAGCTGCAGACATCTCCTCTATGGCTCTAGTGTCTGCCTTTGACTCACTGTCCGCGATCATGGTGATGTCCCATGAAGGGGAGTACTGAGACCCTGAGGCTAGACTGCCCATGCCCACCATGCTGCTGGCACTCTCCCTGTGCCCCCCCTCTATAGCTGCTAGTGCTGCTGCTGCTGCTACTCCTCTCCCTATTGATATTGCCCAGGGATCAGGCCCTGCGTCTAGCAGTCGGGGGGGTCTTGGAACCTTCACTTACAAACCAGAGTGGGGAAGGCAACTATGGCAGTTAGAGCTCTTACTAAGGCAATGTACCTAACTAAGGGGGTTCCCATTTCTACCTTCCTGAAAGTTTATCAAGCCAAGGTCCCTCCAGCCCTGGGTTTTGGGATGGAACTTGTCCCTTCTCCTAATATACTTCTCTTGGAGAGGGTACAGAATTTGTTCCTGAGACATTTGATACGAGTAGGTCCTAGCATCCCCGGGGCTGTGTTGAGGGCCAAAACCAACACTCTATCAATCCAGGCACTTTCCAGGATGGCATTTGTGAGGCATTGGGTGAGGTTGCTAAAGCAACAGGAGGCAACCCTTATCTTGGGTTGTCTCAAAGAAGAACTGTTGTCCTCAGGCCCTAGAGCCTATCCTTGGGTTGTTTATCTGGGGCAACTGATAAAAGAGTTGGGGTTTTCGTTTAGCTACTTTCAAGGGAAGAACTTGGTAGCGATAAAAGATGAGATTTGCGGTAGGATCCAAGATATAGCCCAACAGGATGATATGACTATTTTGTGGTCAAGGAGGGTAGCTCCGTGGTTGAGTCATATTAAGCTGTTTCCCTTCTTTGAACCCTATTTGGATAAATTGGCCAATCCTAGATTGTGGTGGGCATATACACAGTTCTGCTTCCAGCTTGTCCGGACGCGGTAACAGAGGGTAGACAACAACAGATCTCTCCCAAGCGGAGGCTTTGCTCTTGCTTTATGGGAGAAATTGAGTCTATAGACCACTTTGTTTTGAGATGCCCATTATTTGATGATCCGCGACTAGCATGGCTTTCTTCCCTGCTAGCCAGTGGCACTTCTTTTGAATCTGAGGAGTGTTATCAGTATCTGCTCATGTTGTCTCAGGAGGAAGCCGTTAAGGCCCTTGCTTCCTTTATTCTTCTGGCATCTAGAAGAAGGGCTCTGTCCCAGGAACGGTAGTGGATTCTCAGAACAGTTTTGTGGGTAGATTGAACAACAGTTTAATTTTATTTTCTTGTATATAGGTATTATCCTCTGTTAATTATTTTTGCTCATGGCCTTGTGTTTTGTCCTATACATGAGTATTTTACTAATTGTAAAATGACAATTGTTGCTGCTGTTATGTGATGTGAGATGTGTGGATTTATTTATATGGTTATGTATGTATGGTTGATTGTTAAGTGATATTGGTTGCTGACATGTATCGTTGTTAGGTATTAAGGGGCGGGCTCCACCATCTCTGAACTGCTGGGGATCGCCTCAACAGTGGGGGATATTGGTGGCCCTGTAGGAACATCAGAAGCAGCACCAGCCCCAAAACCAGCACCAGCAGAGACAGACACAGCCTCATGCCCTGCAGGACTTCCAGTGCCCTGCGTGGCAGTGGAGGAGGGCACTGCCAGGAGGTGACACTGAGACAATGAAACCTGGGGCCCTAAAGTAGGCCTGCTGAGTTTGGGGCGTGGTGATGTGCTCAGGCTACTGCTTCTGTCTGCTGCCATGCCAGGGGAGTGGCACTCCCCTGCCACGGCCCCTGATGCCTCTGGCACGTGCCCCATTGCCTCCCCTACGGGCAGCAGACCGGCCTCTCCTTCCCTTCTCCATTTCTCCCTCCAAAATAATGTTTTTATATTGTTTTTTTATTTATTTATATTTTTTTATTTAAATTTTTTATCTAATATTATATCTATCTATCTCTACACTAAATCCAACTGCTATTAACTATTCTAAAACCTATTGAACTAAATGGAATATCCTAATAATTAACTACAAAGGCCTTGTCCTACAAACACACTGTATCTCTATCTATCTCTATAACTAAGCTAGCTACTATGTATATCTATCTAGTAACTGTCTATCTAATAACTATCTATCTATATATACAATATTACACAGGGGGAAACACAAAGAACACAGGGAGGGGTACAAAACTGAAATGAAAATCAATCTAATAATAATCCTACTCTAAATAAATCCAAAACTTAAAACAGGGGAAGGGAATCAGGGATGGAATAAGAGGGAGAGGGAAAGGATTCAATGGAGGGGGGAGGGAGGAAGGAAGATTGAACACAGGGAACACAGGGAGGGGTAAAAACAAAAAATAACACCTAAATCTATCTAATATAATCTAAATAAATGATAATATGGAGGTAAATGGGTTGGATGGGTGAAATAGGAGGAGGATGGCAATGGATTAGGAATAGGAAGGAACAAAAACTGCTGGGAGAGAGGGAGCCTTCTGAAACGCCTGCTGTTCAGGAACAGTGACTAGCTCAGAAGGTGTTGGGAAGGGGGGAGGCAATCAGTTTTGTTTCTTGCTGCGCCCGCCTCACCGCAAGCCCCATTGGCTCCGTGCAGCCTAGCCCGTGGCCAATCGCAGACTGCAAAGCCAGTGGTCTGAGGCGAAAAGGGATGGTGATTGGGCAGGCTGGCTGCTACTCCAAGCCTCTCCACCTCTGGTGCCTGGAAGTCTCGTCCTCAGCTTACTCCCCCTCCCTGTCACATTTTGCCTTCCAGTGACACATTTTTGCCACCCGAACTCACCTGAACATGATCCAAACTGACTGAATTGTTCGGTTATTTCAACATTCAGAATTGAGTTCGGTTCGGTCACTTCATATTTGGATTCAGGTTCGGGTTCGGTCGTCCGAACAGGCAGAGTTCGCGCCGAACTCCGAACTTCTGAACCGCGTTCACCCAACCCTAATGTCTCAGGATAAGTCCCTTCAGGACCAAGCCCAAGCAGTACCAGTCTTCAGGGAATCAGCTTAAACATCAAGTCTTTATTTACAATCTTTACACAGTCTTCAGTCCATAGCCAGTATTTCTACTAAACAAAAGCCTTACTAATGCTGGGAATGCAACCCCTCTGGCATTCCAAGCCCTATCTACTCTAGCCCAACTAGGCCTAGTCCTCTGGCTGGCTACTCACTCTATTGGTATTCCTTCAGCACCATCCACAGATGTTTTCAGGGGGCTGCTTCCACTTCTGAGTACAAACATAGACTGACCCTCTGTCTCAGCCTTCTTTTATACTTCTTAGTGGGTGTCGCCAAGTCCCACTCTTGTCAGGCTTAAAGGACCAGTGTCCTGCCCCACTCTTTTTTCAGTCTTCTTTATGTTTTCAGTCTCTCTCTGGGCTGGCTCTGCTAAGCTCTCACCCAGTCACCACCCAACCTGCCTCGTGCTCAGGCTGCAATCCTCCATACTTAAAGGAGCAGCAGCCCTGCCAGGCTGCACTCTGCTACACTGAAATTCTTAGCAAACCCACTTCATATGTTACATCATAGATCAGTAGTTCTCAGCCTGCTCTGGTCCCGGACGGCTGCTAACCATATGTTCTGATGGCTGCAGCTCCCGGCTGCTAATCATCTGTTCTTCCCCCACAGGAGTCTCCAAGCCTCTAAACCAGTGGTTCTCAACCTTTGGTTGGTCCGTGGAGCACATCCACGGGGTGCACAAGAAACAATCTGCTTTTGTTCTGCATGCCCTTCTCCTAGCTGCCAACCATCTGATGTTCTGCCTACCCTACTCCTGGCCACGAAACATACATTCCAACAGATGAAGCTCCCAGATGCTAATAATCTGTTCTGCCTCCAAGCCACTTAACAGCTGTTGTGTGGCTCTGGAAGTCTTTCCAAGTTCTCTGGCCCTGGCAGAAGTGGAAACTAAGTTCCCTCACCCTGGCAGACAAGGAAGCACTGGAGAAATGTGCCAGGGACCACTAGGAGGCATGAGGGTTACCATCTTAGCAGTGAAGCAAGCAGAGGAAAGGGAGGGAGAGTAGAAGAGGGAGTGAGTCTGTTGTGCCAGAAGCAGGTTCCCCATTAGCTTGTGGAAGTTGGGGGAGGGGGAGAGAAGCCAGGACCAGCTCCAGCAAGCAGACCAATTTTAGATCTAGTCTCCTTGAACTCTCCTTTCTGAGCAGCAGATGATGAGCTATATAATTAATACAATATAAGAAATAATATAGCGTTTGCTACACAATATATTTCCAAAGGGGTCCCCTCCTGCATACAATTTTTTTGAGGGGTCCACAAATGAAAAAAGGTTTGAGAAACCCTATTGTAGTTACTTTTTAAATTATTAATGATCAGGTGCGTTAGAAGGAATTAACTGGAGTTACCAGCAATAATTTACAAAGATTTATTTATTTATTTATTTATTGCATTTATTAGCCAACCCCTCATGCCCATGGCTACTCGGGGTGGCTTACAACACCCGATAACAACAACTTAAAACAACAGTCAACACGGAAATTTAAAAACAACTAAAAGTCACCTTAAAAAAAAAAAAGATGAGTCCAAAATCAGGAAAAACCATAAACAATAAGACAAACTGTTACATTTTTCAGCAACAACCAACTAAATACTACTTAAAGTAGTATTTAACTTACCACTTAGTCAATTCATGCGTCGCCTGCATTAGACACACATCTGCAGAGACGTTAAGTTAGTCGAAAGGATGGACCGATCAGTAAGTTCTAGGGGTGTGCATGTCGTTTTTGTTATTACAATAATGATAATGAATATTGTCATTTTCATTATCATTATTGCAAAAACGAAAATGACAAATAATAATAACAAAAATAGAAACGAAAATGACATTTTGTCTTTGAAATAAAGGGGAAAAACTGAATATGGTATTTCCGGCTGTAACCTTTTTGTTTCTTATTCAATTCTGATGAAAATTGGGGAGATTGTACCTCCAATGTATGGCACTACGTGTAACAATGTTTGAAATGATTAGGTAAAGGTAACAGATTTTAGAAGCAATTGAACGTTGTGATTTTAAGAAACGCTCCATACACATTCATGGTTTCAACTTCTTTATTTTCCATCCAATTTGCATGAAACCTGTGAATTATTTCTCTCTGTCTCATCTGGCAAAACTCTTGTTCATGCTCTGGTCATCTTTCACTTCGATTACTGTAACCTCCTTCTTTCTGGCCTTCCCCTGTCTCACCTTTCTTCCCTCATCTCCGTCCAAAACTCTGCTGCCAGGGTCATCCACCTGGCCCATCGCTTCGACCATGCGCAGTCCCTCCTCTCTTTGCTTCACTGGCTTCCCCTTCCTGAACGAATCCTGTACAAGCTCCTAGTCTTCACCTATAAAGCTCTTCACAACCTAGCTCCCCCCTACCTCTCTGCACTTATCGCCCTCCATACTCCAGCCCGTGCACTTCGCTCCTCCTCTGTCCCTTCTCTCACCCTTCCATGCCTTCCCTGCTCCCCTAAGTGCCTTCGTCCCTTCTCACTTGCTGCCCCCCATGCCTGGAACTCCCTCCCTGTCCACATCCGCCTTGCCCCCTCCCTTCATACCTTCAAATCTCTCCTTAAAACTCACCTCTTTCGCTCTGCTCTGTCTGACTCTTTATCCTGCTGAGCCACTATTTCCTATACCTACGGTCTGTATACCCTTATCCTTGCCACATGGACCTGCCTGCTGTCATTCTCATCGTAACCAAGCCAAGCACGTGCACTTGAGACCTCGCATCTTCATGAATGTTAGACCCTCGTCTCTCCCTCTGTTCCCCTTCCTATGTCTCTCCCCCAGCTCCTGTCTCTCATATTGTAAGCCCTAGGGGAAGGGACCGTGTCTATTTTATTACTTTGTAAAGTGTCAGGTACACTGCTTGTGCTATATAAATGTTTGTTAATAATAATATTAATAATGTCCCTCCACAAGCTTAATGCTCCTGACAATTTTCAGAAAGATTGGATAAAGGGTCCTGATGGTATAAGACATTAACTTGAAAATATATTTCCAGCTTTAACATTTGTATATTCCATCCTGTTTACAAGATATTTGGCAGGAATGTGTCACATACCTTCCTTGTCATCTCTGCCAAACTACAGGACAATTTGATAAAGGAACCCAATTTTATAAGCAATTGATGTTGTCCACTTGAAGACCATTATTCAGATAAATAACAGCACATGCAGTGGCAGTCAGAGGCAGACACCTGGTACGGCGGGGGAGGGAGGCTGTAGGAGGGAGGATATGGAGCAACCCAAAAGACTGACAGACACATTCACTGGCCAATTACTGCATGCTTCTAGCTTTCCAATTGGCATCACAAACCGATCTTATACCACAGTGACACATAAGAGAATCCCTGGCATAGGCTCTTTCTCTGAATATGCTGTGTAGGCATATAAAATTGGGACCCTTTATCACATCTTTCTGATATTTGGCATAGATGATTGTGAAATGTGATATACAGCCCTGCCAAATTTCATGTACACTGGTTGGACTACAAATATGTTACAGTCAGACATACATTTATATGTTAATTGCTTATACCACCATTACCCTTTATTCAATTCTTCTGAAAGCTGGCAGAGATAGTAAATATGGGAAGGGGTATAACCTTGCCAATGTTCATCTACATTAAATGTGAGGCAAAGAAGTTACACCTAGGAATGTATATGAATATTTTTGCAAAATAAAATATTTCAACTGCTTCTGAAATTGGATTCATTTATCCAATCTTTTTGGAATTTGGTACACTTAATGCCTTCCATTGGAGGTATATTCCCTTCATGTTTCAGCCACATATAATGTAAAACAAAAACATTACAGCCAAAAATGTGTTTTCCATTGAAACCAATGGAAAACGAACACAAAAGCAAAAACAAAAATGACGATTCGATATTTATGAAAACAAAAATGACACATTTAAATAACAAAAATGAAAAACAAAAACAAAAATGGCATGGGCCCCTGGTACACACCTCTAGTAAGTTCTGGGATACATTTACTAAGAAAAATCTGATTAATTATCTGTTCATATTGGATGACAACTAATAAAGGCTTTTAATTGACCCATATCATTTTAATAAAATAATACATTATGAAATTGATTCAGTGGTATCTAACATGTTAAAAGGGAATATACTTTTAGCATCAGATGCACAACATGATTTTTTGTGCATGAAATTTTAGAGCCAGCCAGGAATAAGCTGGTGATAAAAAAAACTATAAGTCATAAAACTAAGAAAATGACATTTGATATTAAATACCAGCTCAAGATGGTGCAAAAGTCCCCCACAACCACCACCTACATCTCCGTTTCAAGCCTGAAGCCAAAATAAATGTATTTTAAACCACTGCTCCTACTGAAGATAATTCGTACTAAATGTACCTTTTGCTGACTAATCCTGAGGGAAAACCTAGACACAGGAATTAATCATTTTATTTGAAACCTATTTTAGCATAATTTGGGATTATTTTTGCTTGGTGAATTTTTCAAGAGCAAAATTGACAGTCAGACAACTAACTGCCTTTAATACCCAATGGGTGTAAGGCACTCAAAGTGCCAGTTTTAGTTTTAAAATAAAGTATTGAAATATTTCCATATACTAGTAGACTAGTTCTTTATTATTTTTGTATATAAGTAATATACAAAAGTAATTTGCTTTCCCCAGAAATTTTTTTGGGAGGGAGGGGGGTCAATGACCTGTTGCTGTGTCAGAAGGATTTGAACCTGAAAAATGTACGTGATATAACTTTCGTTTTTGCTGAAAAGTAGTTTTATTTAAGACAAGACAAAATCATCCCAAGAAAACCTAGCTTAAAATAAAGCATCTTGATAAATTTGTGGGGAGCATGAAAACTCTTCATAAGACAAGTCCATAAATAATGCATTGTTAGATCTGGCAAAAGTATACCATTTATTTATTTATTTATTTTCTTGTATTTATATGCCACCCCCTCCTGCACAAGCATCTGCAGCTAACAGAATTTTAAAAAACATAATTTGTTTTTAAAAGTCAGCATTTAACCCCACATTAAAATAACCCAATAATAAAACCACCAAACCCACCCTAACCCAAATCACTCATCCCATCTCCCTTGGCAAAGGCCTGGTGTAACAGCCAGGTCTTACATTATCTACGGAAAGAGGGGAGGTCTACGGCCAGGCAGACCTCCAATGGGAGGAAGTTCCACAGACGCGGAGTGTCCATTGAGAACGCCCTCCTCATGGTCAACACCCGGGAAACACAGGGGACCTCAAGGAGGTGACACCCAGCTGACCACAAAGGCCAATCCAGAATTCAGAGGGTGAGGCGGTCTTGCAGATAAGTGGGGCCCAGGCTATTTAGGGCTTTAACAGTTAAAACCAACACTTTGAATTGGGCCGGGAAGACTATTGACAGTCAGTGCAGAGAGTGGAGCACTGAAGTAATGTGCTCGCGATAACTCGTCCCCTTAAGGAAACGAGACATCGCATTCTGCACCAGCTGCAGTTTCTGGACCATCACCAGGGGTAGCCCCACATAAAGTACGTTAAAGTAGTCCAATCTTCAGGTAATAAAATCATGGATGATAGTGGCAAGGTCCGAGTCCGAGACATATGGCCTAAGTTGTTGTACCAGATGTAATTGGCAGAATGAGCCCTTTGCCACAACTGCCACCTAGACATCCAGGCAGAACTGTGGATCCAGGAGCACCCCCAGACTACGGACCTGAGATACGAGGGGAGGACAGACCCCATGAATGATGGGGGCCATCACTTCCCGGCTTTCCCCACAACTATCACCTCCATCTTGTCAGGATTTAACTTCAAGTGACTCACCCTCATCCAGTCTCCCACAGCTGACAAACACTGGGTAAGCACTGAGACTTCCAGGCCTGGGTCTGATGAAAAAGAGAGATATAATTGGGTGTCATCAGGATATGTTTTTATTTATTTATTTATTTATATTTATTAGTCGCCCCCCTCATGCCTACAGCATCTCGGGGTGGCTTACAAGACCATAAACATAACAATTAAATTCAATAAAAACATTTAAAACTCCAACAATTTTTTTAATCCCCCAATTTAACCCCACCTAACCCACCCTCCCACCCACCTCTCCGAAGGCCTGGGCGAACAGCCAGGTCTTGCAAGCCCAGAGAAAGGCCAGAAGACCTGGGGCCAGGCGGGCTTCCTCCGGGAGGGAGTTCCAAAGTCGCGGCCAGGCCACCAAGAACGCGCTCTCCATTTTTATAAGTCAACACTAACACCTTGAATCTGGCTTGGTACGCTATAGGCAGCCAGTGCAGAGTGCAGAGAATAGGTGTTATATGCTCCCGCTGACCCGTCCCTGTAAGGAGACGTGCCGCTGCATTCTGCAATAGCTGTAGCCTCCAAACCAGTATCAAGGGAAGCCCCATGAAGAGTGCATTGCAATAGTATAGCCTCGAGGTGATGAAGGTGTGGGTGAGGGTGGCCAAGTCAGGCCCAGAAATGTATGGACGCAGCCTCCACACCAGATACAACTGATGAAAGGCGGCTTTAGCCACCACCTCCACCTGCCAATCCAGGCAGAGGTCCATGTCCAAAAGCACCCCCAGACTCCAAACCTGCTGGGCTACGGGAGGATGGACCCCCCCTATAAGGGGAGTCAGAACCTCCCTCGCCCTGCTCACCACCATCACCTCCATCTTTTCGGGATTGAGCTTCAGTCTGCTCTGCCTTATCCAATCCACCATGGTCCAATCCCCTTCTGGCAGTGGTATGCTGAGAGGCTGGCCTGTAGGAGATAATGATCTGTCCATGACAAGGGCATGACCCTCACAGTCTCCACCAACGGATCACCCACCTCAAGGCCAGAGCAGAAGACCAGGTCGAGGGTATGCCCCCCCACATGAGTCGGGCAGTTGACCACCTGGGACAAGTCCATGGTTGCTGTGGCGGCCATGAACTCTCGCTCTGCTCCTACAAGGCAGGCGTCAGCATGGGCATTGATGACATCTTACACCAAACTCTCTGATGACCTCCCCCAAGGGCTGCATATGCTGATTGAACAGGAGAGGGGATAAGATAGAACCTTGTGGAACTCCACACGTGAGGTCCTGGGGTGAAGATGAATAATCACCCAGGATCATACACTGAGTTCTCCCAGCCATGAAGGAGCAGCACTGTTCAAGACCAGTCCTGCCCACCCCTTCCCGGTCCCACAACCGAGTCACCAACAACTCATGATCAACGGTCTCAAATGCAGCTGAGAGATCTAATAGAATCAACAGGACCAAATGACCCTGGTCCAACTCTTGGGAAAGGTCTTTGACCAAAGCCACAAGTGCAGTCTCCATGCCATAACCCAGACGAAAGCTAAACTACAAGGGGTCCAGGAAACTGATCTGGTCCAGATGCTCCTGAAGCTGGCGAGCCATCACCCGATAGCTGGCCAGGGCCTCAATGTCGAATGATGGTTTTTTGAGAAGGGGCTGCACCACTGCCTCCTTGAAGCAGTCCGGCACCCTGCCCTCCCTAAGGGAGGCATTGACTATCCTGGCCAGCAACAGCCCTAAAGTCTCCCGACTGGCTTTAACCAGCTAGGACAGGCATGGATCTAATTCACAATAAGTGGCTCAAACAATCCCAAGAACATCCCCTGGATCAGAGGATGACACTTCTTGAAATTCATCCCATAAAACAGGACAAGATGGGGATTCAACTGCCTTTGGCTTACCCACTGTTAAAAGTGTCATGTCAAAACTGTGATGAATTTAAGCAATTTTATCCACAAAAAAGTCCATAAAAAAGTCACAGTGAGCATTTGATAACTGAATCTAGGAGGAAAGAGGCCAGACTGACCAGCCCCCTCACCACCCGGAAAAGCTCAGCTGGACGGAACTTAGCAGATGCGATGAAGGCAGCAAAGAAAACCTTCCTTGCTGTCCTCACCACTACAGCATAGCTACGTAATCAGACTCTGTGTCGCAATCAACTTCAGTGTGAGAATGCTGCCACCATCACTCTAACCGCCACCCTTCTTGCTTGATCCACCACAGCTCCTCCATATACCAGGGAGACCTGCATTGATGGTGATTTGGGAGCGGAAGCCTGGCAGTCGTACAGTCAATGGCCTCCATCAACACAGACTTCCAAAAGTTCACGCGGTTGAGTGAACGGCCATCAAAATCAGAGGGAATATCTCCCTAGAGCATTCTGGAACCTCTCTAGTTCCATAAGCCTCCGGAGGCAAAACAGCCAAGCTGGCTCTGCACCCTCCTGGGGATCGATGTGTGCCAGGGTACTGGCCTAGAGGAGATAATGACCCCATTATCCACATAATGGCACTGTTGACACCTCCCCCACCAATGGATCCCTCGCCTCAAGGCCGGTGCAAAATATCATGTCCAGGGTATGTCCTCCAACATGTGTGGGCCCCACAGCTCTCTGAGACAGGCCCATGGTTGCCATGGCAGCTATGAATTCATGTTCCGCCCCTCCAAGAACTATGTCGGCATGAATATTGAAGTCCCCCAGGGCCACCGTCCTGAGGGACCTCAAGACCATCTCCCACACCAGTTCAGTCAGAGCGGGCAGGGAAGCTGCTGTACAGGTAGGTGCATGGTATATCAACAGCAACCCCACTCTGTCTCCAGCCAAATCCAACACCAGGTGGAGGCCCTCAATTCCCATTATAGGTTGCACAGGAAATCTCCTCACAGACTATATCTCAGCCCCCCTCCCCAGTCCCTCCAGCCATGGCTGAATTGAGTGCCCAGCTGGAACAAGGTCAGCCAATATAGGCCCCAACTCAATGTCCAGCCAATGTCCATAATACACACAAAGTCAGCCCCCTGGTCCAGGATCACCTCCTGGATCATAGCTGACTTACTGGCAACTGACCTCGCATTTATCAGCATAAAACCAGAGGCCCTCTGATTAATGATCACCTCACCACCTGACTGGGGGCCATTAAGCGACACTGATGTTAAATATCTGTCCCGTCTCAGCTCCCAGAAGGACCATAATTCTCCTGGATAATCATGACCCCTGTGGCTATGGAACCCCCGGTCCACCACCCCAGGAGGCTGTCACACCAGCCTCCCAAGGGTGACCCCCCCTCCAACCCTCCCTATCCTCCCCTCTTACAGGATGATACCCCTCCCTTTCAAAGGGGTCGTACCCCTTCCTTACACTGAGGGGGATGGCCCCTACCTCCCTAACCCAATCCCATTGCCCCCCATTCCCATAGGGAGAGCAACACATTTCCTCTACACCCCTTCCCCTACCCTACGAAA
Organism: Sphenodon punctatus; assembly: GCA_003113815.1. Lineage (NCBI taxonomy): Eukaryota > Metazoa > Chordata > Lepidosauria > Sphenodontia > Sphenodontidae > Sphenodon > Sphenodon punctatus. The sequence continues at coordinate 6,977,222 of QEPC01001717.1, read as the reverse complement.
CACCCTTAAACCACCACCACCCCACTACCTCTAATATCCCTCTATTAACCCAATCAAAACACACAGCACAAGGATAAAACCTAAACCACCCCTAATATTCTTAAAACACCACACCACACCTTAAGTACTCAACCCCCAGCCACTAGGCTCAGTAAGACCCCACACCTCCACTCCCTACGCCAAAGGGCCCTTTAGCATGACCCTGCAGCGTGCAGCCTATGGCATGTACCTGCAGTGCTGCCAAGCAGTACACTGCTTAAAGTCCCTTCAGCCCTGGACGTCTCTGGAGGTTATTCCCCGGCTCCGCCCCTTCCCCCTCACATCAGGGGACAGCTGTTACAAATGGGAGGGGCATGGGTCCCTGAACTGCTGCCCAGACAATTAGATGGTAGGAGGGGGGTTGCAAGAGGCAAGCCTCTCCATATCCTTCACCCCTCTCTCTTGTTCCCCGCACAGCATCCTGCGGCAGCTGATCAGCACGCTGCTTAAAGCCCCTTCAGTCCTGGAAGTTTCTGGAGGGGATTCCCCAGCCCTGTCCCTTCCCCCTCACAACAGGGGACAGCTGTTACCAATCTGGGGGAGGGGCATGGGCCATTGCCAATTTAAAGGTACGGGTATTCCTACTGATAGGCAAATAAATAAATAAATAAATAAATAAATAAAAAAAATAAAAAGTCAGCTAGTAGTTAATAACAACAACAAATTAGATAGAATACTATTGACTATGGATTTTCATAATGTCAAACATATTCATATGTGTGCTCGCAGGATAAAATGTATCAATTTTGGTGGGAAATTGATTTTTTTAATTTTGTTTTTTTAAAGATCTTTTTTTGGTTTTGACCAGCTTTCCCTTACAGTCTGCAAAACCAATTAAATGAAAACAAGGGCCATATGAACCATTATGTTGACTATGGGTATTTTCAGACATTACGAGATCAAGCTCAGTGGACCACGGTCAATCCCGCGGCAGGGCAAAAGCGCCCTGAACGTCTGTTCAGCAGTCGCCAGATGTTCACCACAGTCAATACCCACATGGGGTCAAATCAACCACGCTTCCAGAGCTCCCCGCCGGACCATCTCCGAAAGTGTGATCAAAGAGATTCCCAACGGGAACCAACAAAAAGTAACTTCTGGCCGGCAACCACCAGCTGGAATCAAAGGAGATGATTCCCAGCCAGGGACAAAGCACGCAGCATCGCTGCCAGGTAACGAACAACAACACAGGCAGTGGAGGGAGATTTAAAGGGCACACAGCAGCAGGGGGACGGGGCGGGATGGAGCGAGGCAGAAGGGAGAGGCGAGCAGAGGGTGAGAGAGCAAGGGAGGAGGAGGAGGAGATGGAGGAGGTGGTGGTAGAGGCACGGGTGGGGGAGGAGGCGGTCGTGCTGCACCTGGAGGTGGTGGAGGGACAGGAGCAGCAGCAGGAGCAGCAGCACCACCCGGGACAGGCTAACCCGGTGCCTTCTGATGGTTTTGACCATGACCAGGAATTGGCGTCACGTCTGTTGCGCTGCCCCAGCCCATGATCTGCCATCCTGATTCCCTGCCGTGGTCCCGGTCCTGTCACGTCTGTTCAGGCCTTTTTTTGACCATGGGGGGTGGTTGTTCAGTTCACCCCCGCCGGGAATCCACTGTGGTGAATCGGGACCGCGTAACATCTGAAGTCACCCTATGTTAAATATTGAAGTGCATGTTTAACCCTGGCAGAATATGCCCTGGTTCCAAGTAGAATAACAGAACATCAGAGTTGGAAGGGGATCTCGAGGGACATCTAGTCCAAACTCCTGCTTTTATGCGGCATGACTACAGCTACAGAATTCTGACAGAAGGTTGTTAAGCCTCTTTTTGAAAACCTCCAGTGATGGATAGCCTATGACCTCCTACGGCAACTTGTTCCATTGCTGTGCAGCTTTGTGGCTTTGGGTTTCCTCATGCTTTAATCCAGCCCTGAAAACAATGCATATTTATATCAACCAACCTTCCTTAATCCCACTTTTTCCCCCCGCCACCTGTATAGTGATTGGTATTCTACCTTCCCAGATAACAGCTGTTTGATAGCCATCACATTTCACAACCTCATTAACTGAGATTATGGCCCTTTTAAATGGGCCATGGCTGCGGGGGTGGGGGGGAAGAACACCTATTTCCACACACACCCATCTCCACCCGCCTCCGCACATGGAGCAACCGCTATTTTGGCCAATTGTTTCATGTGTGGGCAATGGGTGGAGGTGGGTGGAGATGGGTAAGTCGTAGGAGCATGCATGCAAGCTCACCCACCCGCCATGGCATTCGCATGGGAGGCACCCACACATGACTACGCAGCTGACCTGCATGAGCATGCATGGGTGTGTCTCCGTCTCATGTAACAAGGGCCTAAGATAAAGAAAACATGGTAAGGCATTGTTAATAATACTACAGAATTCTTCCTTTCTGAATGGCACAAAGTGCTGAGGTGAGAGAACAGTAGTAATTAATTCCTAATCCATGGCTACCATTAAATAGTGGTCCACTCCTATGTGAACTGTTTTCAGACCACGTAGTTCCATGATCATTAAGATCCAGTTGGACAATTTGTAAAAATCATTCAAATCTTAAAGCAAGAGGATACCAAAAGATTCCTTCAGTTTGTATCACCTCCTTTGATAATCTGCTCTGGGGGCCACTACAGCCAATCTCAGTATCCTTGTGAGATGGGCCTGTCAATGGTCCTTTTCACTTGGCCCAGGGGGGGCAGGGAATGGGTGTGTGCCACAGTGCAGGGGTGGTGGAAGGGTGGCCATTACGTGGGTGCAAACCCATTTCCACCCTGCCATTGTCACGGGTTGCTCCGTGCATGGGTGGAGTGTGGGAGTGCTCACGCACCCCCACCCACGGCGGTCACACGGGCATCCTCCCCCCATGCCCACTCAGTGGATCTGCATGGGCCATCTAAAAAGGGCCAATGAGGGAAGGAATTATCAAATGTAATCTTACCTCCTTCAGATACAAAAAAGATTAAAACCTCAACCTTTTCCTCTTCCACTGTGTGGCCTTCACCCTCTCCTGGCCACAGCAAGAAAATGTGTCCAGGTTTATAAATGCCAACCTTCCTTTTCCTTTCAAAATAACCTGCCTTACAGCTACTATATTACCCCATTTATTGTCAATCACATAGTATTAGGATAGCAATTTTTCAAGGAGATTTTCATGCAGCATACACTGATTTAACCATCTGTCAACGTAACTGGAAGAGAATGCCTGACTTAATAGAATCTGTACATCTGAACTATGGTAAATGCAATGGTAACTTTGCCCTTTGCTTTTCATAGGCCAGAGCCACATTCACTCTTGTATTAGATATTTTTTGACCCATGAAGATTTTCAGGTTGGCATCTAGACTCTGAGAAGGTAATTGTTGAAACCTTTCCCTTAGATAGTTATTCAGGCAGCAAAAATACAGGTACAACCTGTGATCATTTCTGTAACTACATGTGACTCTGTGTTTATGGTTCAGTCATAATTTCTTTTGATTTTATATTCCACATCAGGAAAGGAAATTCATTCATCTGTTCAGTCACTACCGTAGCAGTCTTGCTTTTAGTTTTTACCAGCTAAATTGTAACTGCTTCCCCTTAGCACACTTGCTTTTAGTTTTTACTGGTTCAGTTGTAACTGATTCTCCCTTCTCTATTTGTAATTTCATAGCCAGTACTTGTTATGCAGTCTTATGTGGTGCATATTTATTTCTTACATGAGTATGCAGAGCTTGATGATCAATCTCCCTGAATTTGTGACATTTGCGATTTTCATAATGGCTTACATCAGCATGCCATGTTACACATATACTGCATTTATTTTCGTCAAAAGCTGTAGGCAAATGATTTTACTATTGCTTTTTATTCTTTTTTTAAAAAAGAAAAGCCCACTTTAAAAACAAACAAAAACTGTTCAGCTGCACAAAGAAAATTCAACTTAACTGTATGTATGGATCACACACATTTCTTTACAGAAAAATGGAAACCATCATTTCTGGACCAAAAAACTCACAAAACTTGTGCAAACAATTTTATGTGCTCACTTGAGGGTGTGTCCCTTCTGGAACAGATTGCAGGATTTGTACAGCTAATGGGTGAAAACAGGCATGACACTAACCACCCTTTAACCACCCTTGGTGGTCATTTATGCATGTTGCAGGGCTGCATGGGGCACCAATACAGCCCTGCAACATGCATAAATAACCACCAAGGGTGGTTAAAGGGTGGTTAGCGTCATGTCTGTTTTCACCCA
>QEPC01001717.1:6956332-6966672 GCA_003113815.1 Sphenodon punctatus | reverse complement strand
CTGCACCTGTGCCCCCTCTGCCTGCATCGCTGGGCCTGCCTGTACCTCCTCCGCCTTCTGGCCCGCCGCTGTCGCTGTTTCTGCCTCCGCTCTCTTCCGCTTCCCTCCTCTCTCCATCCCGCCACGCTTGCTTGCTGCTGCTCTCGCTTTAAATCTCTCTTCAGTGGTTGTGTTGATGCTGGTTGCCTGGCAGCGATGCTGCGTACCTTGTCCCCGGCTGGGGCTCGTTTGGTTTGGTTCCGCTCGGGGATTGGCGTCCAGACGTTACTTTTCCTTGGTTCCCTGTGGGGGTTCGTTTGACCACGCTTCCCAGGACCTTCCCCCGGCTAGCCCGGGAAGCGTGGTTGAAACTGACCCCATGTGGGTATTGAGCGTGATGAACATCTGGTGCACGCCATTCAGACGTTCAGGGCCCTTTGGCCCCACGGGGGGGTTGAGCGTGGTTCAGTGTGGTTGAGCGTGATCTCGTAACGTCTGAAATCACCCAATGTATTAATCCCCTACCGGGACGACCCTGTTACGCCCTAACAGATGTGCCGGGGGAACCCCGCAGGGAATCGGAGAGGGGGCGGGGCTGCATGGTGCAACATGCGGCCACATGGCCCTGCCCCCTCCATGCACCCCGCCGCCCGCCCTCTGGGGAGACGGGCAGGCGGCGTGGCCAATGCCGCCTCAGCGTCTGGCCGAGTTCATCATGGCCCGGAATCCCGCCGGGGATTCTGGGCCGTGATAGCCGACCAGACATTGCTCTTTTTTTATGCCCACCTGGAATCACTCTCACCACGCTTCAGCTGAATTTCATGCCGGTAGTCCGGGAAGCATGGTTGAAATTGACCCCATGTGGTTATTCAGTGTGGCGAACATCTGGCGGCCTCTGAACAGATGTGCAGGGCAGAATGACCACATGTAGGTATTCAACATGGTTCACTGTGATCTTGTCATGTCTGAAAACACCCTATGGCTTGTTCAGATGAAAAGAGACTTCAGGGCTCTTAGTCCAATCTTATATTGGAGTGCTAAACTGACTTAATTTAAACAAAAACAAAACATCATTCTAATTAATTTGAAGAAATATGTGTAAGGACTTTGCGCAAGTTTTAACATTGGGTGTTTTAGACAGATGGGCTGCTTCGGTGCTGACTGCGCCAGACTGCTTCACCCCCGGGGGGTCCATCCATCTAAAGACGCCCTGCCAGATGTACAGGCAGAGCAGGTGTGGAACAGGCTGTGCTGTCCCAGGACAACCCCACCAGCGGTGGTCTGGAACATCCAGGAGTGCCCCCAGAAGAGCATGCCAACCAGATCTGGGGCACTGGCACAAAGCAGAGCGGTGGTCCATGCAATGTGCAGCTGAAGTCTCATGCTGGTGCAGCTGGGGATGTGCTGGGAAACCACGTAAGGTGAGCTTCTGGCTGTGGGAGACAGAGGAGACAAGAGCTTTCATAAGAATTTGGGGTGATCCTGCTGTGAAGGATGTGCTCAGGAACTCACACAGAAATGAATCCACTTTTAGAAAGATTTCTGAAGGTATGAGGCAAATGGGATATGATCGTGATATGCAGCAGTCTAGGCGGAGAGCAAAGGAACTCAAAAGGGGCTACAAGGAACTGAACAACCATGAAAATAGATCTGGAAGAGGTAAAAGAACTGTTCCCTTTGAAAAAGAATTAGCTGCAATTTTTCACAATGATCAAACTATCGACCCCAATGTGTTAGTTGGAAATTATGAAGATGCTATGCATCCCAGGCTTGAGGTACAGTCACATGAATACCAGCTTCAGCAGTTACTAGTAGCTGATAGTTTGGCTCTACAAGATGTCAACTCGCAGGATATGCTCATAGCTGAAATATCCAACTTACAGGTCAGCCAAGAAAATGTGGATGAGGAGTGAACCTATAATGTCCTAGTTCCTGACACCAACTCAAATGAAACAGATGTTGGTAGGGGTGTGAATTTTGTTTTTGTTATTATGATAATGAAAATGAACATTTTGATTTTCATTTTTGTTATTGTAAGAAGCAAAATGACAAATAATAATAACAAAAACCAAAACAAAAAAGGATTCTTGTTTTTGAAATAATTGGAAAAACTGACAAATATATTTTCAGCTGTAACTTTTTGTTTCTTATTCAATTCAGATGAAATTTGTGGAGATTGTATCCCCACTGGAGGGCACTATGTGTACCAACACTTGAACATATTAGTTAAAGGGGACTGATTATAGAAGCAATTGTATGTTGTGATTTTATGAAAAGATCCATATACATTCCTGGCTACAACTTTTTTTTATCTTTCATCCAATTTACATGAAATTTGTGAATACTATGTCACTTCATTACTGTACCAATCCTGCTAAATTTCAGAAAGATTGGATAAAGTGTCCTAATGTTATAAGCTATTAACTTGAAAATGCATTTATGGCTGTAATATTTTTATATTCCATCTTGTTTACAATAAATTTGGCAGAAGCGTAATACACACCTTCCCTGTCATATCTCCAAAACTACAGGACAATTTGATAAAGCGACCCAATTTTATAAGCAATTTAAGTTTTGCCCTTTAAGATGATTATTCAGATAAACAGCAGCACATGCTGTGCCAGTCAGAGGCAGGCACCAGGCATGGCAGGCGGAGGGAGGCTGTAGGAGGGAGGATAGGTAGCAACCCAACAGATTGACAGACACAGGGTATTTTCAGATGTTACGAGATCATGCTCAACCACAGTCAATTCCCTGTGGTGGGGAATGCCCTCGTAACATCGGTTGGGGAACAGGAAGTCCCCCCCCCAGATGTTAACCACGCTCAATCCCCGCCGGGAATCTCATTCACCACGCGATCGGCTGAACCGGCGGGGCCGGCGCCGATCGCATGGTGAATGGGATTCCCAGCGGGGATGAAGGGGCCCGTTGTGTCTGGATGGCGATCACAGCCCGGAATCCCTACGGGATTCCGGGCCGTAGTCATTTCGGGCGGGCACTGTGGCTGCATTGGCCATGGCACCCGCCCGTCTCCCCAGAGGGCGGGCGGTGGGGGAGCATGGCGGGCGGGGGCGTACGGCCGCACATTGCACCGTGCGGCCCCGCCCCCTCCCCAATTCCCCGCCGGGATCCCCCGGCACGTCTGTTGACCGTGCCAGAGTGATACTGGTGGGGAATCTATGGGTTGTTTCTGTGACGGGGCGAATGCTGCCCCGTCACGTCTGAAAATACCCACATTCACTTGCCAATTACTGCATGCTTCCAGCTTTACAGGATTAATCAGTGGTGGCTTTGAGGTGGGCATAGGGGGCGTCCCTGAGATGGACATAGAAGGGACATAACTGGGACTTTGTCTCCTGATTGGTGGGATGCTATCTCCATAGTTTACACATCCAGGTTGACCAATTATCGTCACAATCTCATCCTACTGCACTGTGACAGAGGACAGAAGAGAATCTCTATTGACTCTTTCCTAAACAGATGCTTCTGACTTCCCAGTTACATCCACATTAGATGGGAGACAAAGACGTTACAGCCAGGAATGTATATGCAGATTTTTTGCAAAATAGCATAATTCAACTGCTTATAAAATGATTCCTTTGTCCAATATTTTTGAAATTTGGTACACTTAATGTTTTCCATTTGAGGTACTATCCTCCCACATTTCATCCAAATATGATGAAAAACAAAAAAGTTACAGCCAAACATGTGTTTTCCTTTGAAACCAATGGAAATCAAAAACGAAAATGAAAATTTGATATTTATGGAAATGAAAATGACAGATTTAAATAATGAAAATGAAAAATGAAAACAAAAACATGACATGGGTACCTGGTGCACACCTCTAAATGTTGGTAATTATGCAAGGGATAATCTTGATGAATCTCAGCCAAGGAATCAGATGCAGGGTACTGTTCCATAGACAGGTGATTTGAATTTTCTCACTTTTTGGTATATGAATGTATGACATCTGTTTGCATGCTTTATGTATGCTTTGTTAAGTGGGTGGTTACAGAGCATAAATGTACAAATGCATACATGCACATTTCACATTGTATAATGTTAAAAAGCTGTAATAACTAGGCCTTTTTGCATCAGGGTCGTTTACTTTGGAGATATAAGCATCCCTAATTTTCAAAAGTTTTTACATATGATCCAGAGTACACACCCCTCCCACACATCACCCCTTCTTCATCAAATAAACAAAACCAAAGGGGGACCCAGGATTTTAGTTCCTAGCAATTAAAATGAGAACGTCTGCATCTCAGTAATTATTGTTTTTGTTTTCTTGTTTTTTTATTTAATTTACTGTAGTACCTCCTGAAGAGGATCATAACTCAGAAGAGGAGTTAGAGGATCAACCTCAGGTTGATGCTCAACGAAATGTTGATGAACACTCTCATAATAGTTCTCAGGCACCTGCAACTGGAGGAGAATGATCCAGAAGATTCCATCAAAGAAGAAAGCAAAGGAGGGACGACATTGCTGAACACATGGTCAGTGAGGCAGGGAAGCGTACTGACACCCTTCTAGAGACAATTCAAAATACGATGGCAGAAGAGCGAGAGCTGCTGGCAGAAGATCAGACGTTGCATCTAGATCTGCTGCAATCTGATAGACAGTTTTATAAAGACTTATTGGAGAGCACTGATAGTTTGTGGCCCGATTTAAAATCTGAATTTGTAAAAGCAGGAGAAGTTTCAGCAGCATCAAGATGAGATGGCAAGGGAGTGTAGGGAAGAACTACATAGGTGCACCTTGACTGGGCCATATTAGAAACATGCCCACAGTTACATTTCAACAGAATATCCCTGCCTGTTCCTACACATTATCAGCCATCTTATCCTGATTTGCATGCATCAATCCATCAGGAAGCTGGTCCCATAGGTAGAAGTGCAGCTTGTACCTCTAGGGGAACCTCTGGTACATATGATGTTGTTGATCAGGCAGCACCTAAGGAACACCCACATAATAGTAGAACATGTGTATTACAGCACAAACAAAACCATACTGTTACCTCCTCAGATGTGGCTGCTGAAACCACTGTTGCTGATGGTAATTCTAATATGCCACAAAATACTGTTAACTTGGAATGCAATGATACAGGATACGTAGCCCCAAGAAATACCAAAAGACTGAGAAATGAGCTCAGCCATTACAATGTCTAGAGGAGGATATGCACATTTACAATTTGAAAACCATGGTGTGTTTTTTTTTTTTTTTTAAATCGAGCTAAAAAGCACAAATTCCCCTTAGTGTTAAAATAATAACATTGTAAGGAAATGCAATGAAAAGCCTGGGACACATAGCATCTTCAAAATTCCCAACTAACACATCAGGGTGGATAGCTTGATCATTGTGAGAAATTGCAACTAATTATTTTTCAAAGGGATTTATAAATTTAATTATGTCCTGTTGTGGATTGCATCAGTCCTAAAAGGTAAATTTTCCCCTGTGGTTAGTGAGTCAAATTTTTCCCGCATCTTACCTCTACAGGGAAGTAGTAGGGAAACTTCCCAGTAGAGTTAGGAAGGGAGAAGGATTATCACACTCACCACATGGATGATTTATACCATCAGGGGTGTGGTGGAGTTCATCACATGCCATAATTAAATGTATGAAACCACTCAGATTTTGGCTTTCAAACAAAAAATCAGACTAAAGACTACCTCCGCACTATGTACTATGTGGAATAGTAGGATAGAAGGATGAGAATAAAGGTGAAGGTAGGGATACACTTCACCCATGACATGTTGAGCTTCAATTGTAGTGACCGTTAAATCATGTTTTACATCTTATGCTTAATTCCTGTAGTTAAAGAAATTCATGATTTGACATCTTCTAATAGCTATGAGGTTCAGCATAAACTCATGTCTTGCATCTTGTATTTAAATTCCAGTAATTAAAGAAAGCCATGTTTTGTTTTCAAATCCTCCAATAGCTAGATTATTCATCATGTGTGAGAGACTATTCAGCATGTGTAAGTCTGAGGTTCAGTATAGAGCTGAAGTGGCAACTCCTTTTTCCGCTTCGCTATTTCATTTCGACATTTCAGAATTGTCCATGACTTTCCACAGCTTTTCCACTGGCATTTCGCTAATTCAGGGATTGTCAGAACATTCTCGGAAACTGTTGGAACAAACATTGTTCCGCAACTTCGCAGTGCTGGCAGATATTGCGGAAGATTGAAACTGTCAGAACAAACACTGTTTGGTGGAAGTAGCGGGATGAAAGTAGTGGAACGGCGGAAGTAGCAAAATGAAAGTAGCAGAAAGATCACACCATGTTGATCGTTGCGGAAGAGCTTTTTCCGGCAGAAAAATGGCTTGCCGTTTCAGTCCTAGTTCAGTATGTGAGCATGTGCTGGAAATGTGTGTGAGCATATTTGAGCTTGTGTTGGAGATGGAATGTGTGAGGTTGTGCAAGGAATGTTTGTGTGCATGTGTGTGTGTGATTTTGATTCTGTGAGCAAGCAGGTCTGAGCATGAGGTACTATGAAGTACAATAACTGTTTGGTATAGTTTGAGAGCATGTGTTGGGACCATATATATATATATATATATATATATATATTAATGAAACATAAATAAGCATGTCATTCTTCAAGGCTTTTTAGAACACCAAATAAATAAAACCATACAACTTGCATTTACAGTAATGTCATTTTAATTTGTATTTTAATACAACTGTTGAAAAAACTGCTGTTTGTAGAATATAATTTTAATATAAGGTTATCACAAACAGTGAACAATTTTTTTGTACACAAATCAACACTGTAAAGGATAAGGCTAAAGGTCAGGCTCCTGTGCGGAGCAGTGATGTGACCAGACCAAAACCCCCTGACCTTAAAAAAAGATAATCAAATCTTGGTCCACAAATCATGTGGAACATTGCCCACCTAATCAAAACAGTCCTTTAATACAAGGTGCGTGAACAGCCCACATTTAGAAGAACACAAAGGGTGAAAACATACATGAGAGTAACTCCACTTTACCATGGTTTTAACATTTGTTATCATGTTGGGTGCATAGGGCACCAATTCAGCCCTGTAACATGCATAAGATATGCTAAAGGTGTGATAAAGTGGAGTTAGCATCATGTATGTTTTCACCCAACCTCCTGCTCCTGTGTGGACTGCTTGATTGACCAGATCAAACCAAGCCTTCAAAATGAAAAAAAAAAAAGAAAGAAAAAGAAAAAAAGAAAAGAAAAAGGTACATGTATAGAATGCATACAACAATCACATAGTTATTAATTATTATTTTAGCAAACATTTATATAGCACCAGGAATGTTCCTGTCACTTTACAAAGTAATACAATAGATGCAGGCCCTGCCCTAGGGCTTACATTCTTAGAGACGGAGGGGTGGGGGAAGGGTGGGGGAAGGAAGGGGAACAGAGGGATAGCCTTCCTCCTAAGTGGAGAGATGGATTCACAAATGTGGGCTCCTATTTTTCCAGTTGATTTTTCTTCTTCAACTTTTACATCAGTAAATTAAAAAGAGACTTGCTATAATGTTGATCAAAACAAATTCCCCATAACATAAAAGGAAATATTTGGTTGCATTCCAAAACCATTCACATGATGAATTTCAGTCATTGGTAAAGCCTACTAGGAAATGTCAAATTTAAACTGGAAAGTTATAAATGACTTTAGGGAAAACACTCCACACAACAGTTACAGAAATTTGTCCCATGCAAATAGCATGACAGAGCCACAATGTAAACAATAATGGAAAACACAACGATGAGGTAGCCCAGCACAATACACTAAGCAGCATAGCTACTAGGGACTTGCCAGGGACCTCATCTGCCCCTATTCCATCTTGCACTTTGTACCCTGGAGAGAGCATGAAGTCTTTCCTGCAGACGCCTGATTTCAGCTGCATTTTCATCTCCAACTGTACCCTCATGTATTGCATCAATTCCATTGAACAATGGAATTGATGCAATATGGTAAATAATAGAAAAATACATTTCTTTATTAAGTTATGTTACTACGATTCATGCGTTAGAAGTAACCACATCACTACTTTTCTCGAGATGCTTTACTAATAGCTAAATATTAATTACTAAAAATGATTACCCAATAAAATCACGACTTACAGTGCAGTTCTGACACACTTCTAAGGAGCTCTACGTCAGCAACTAGGATCCATTGAATTTCAGGGTATGAAGGAAAATAAAAATCATAGTTTACTGCCTAATGCTAAAACACACTGTTAGTAACTTAAGCAAAGTAGTTTTATTACTTTTTTTAAAAAGGGGGGGGAACCTAACAATTTCCTGCTTCTTGAAAGTCAGACATAACTGCATGGTGTCGCATTCCCGATACTTCTGTGCTGGTGTGATCTAGCACCCAGATGAACATAACTTGCATAGGCAAAAATTGAAAGGTGCAGAACTTCTTTCCTTAACTCCATGGGGTATATTAAGCAGACAAATCCATTAACTGCGGTCCAGTATTTTTGGCAACGCTGGATTTGTATAAGATGCTACACATTTTCAAAAAGTCTAAGTGTATCAACAGTTCCTTTTTTCTTACAGTAGCTTACGCACTGTTAACCAAACGCAACAAAACCAAACATGACATTACTGTGTTTTCTGCAAAGAATTTAAACAGAAATTTCCCCCTACATACGACCTCTCTCATTATATGGGAATCTATAGAAATCATGGAGCAGGAGGTTCATTTTGTCCCGCACAAAGCTTCCTCTTCTTCTCTCGGTTTCTGGATTTTCAGCTGGGAAAACTGGCATTGGATGGAGGAACCTAGAAGGATCTGGATTTCTGAGACATGCACCATTTGTTCTTGCAATATTGTGAATGATATATGCCGTGGCCATGACAAAAGGTGCAAAGTGTTTCTGGATGTCCAGTCTACCTAGCAGGCATCTCCAAGTCCCTATTAAAATCCCAAAGGCTCATTCAATGACTGTGCAAGCACTACTAAGTTTTGGGTTAAAAAACACATGTTCAGGTGTGGTTTCTTTTCTATACACCTTCATCAGATAAGTACTCATTGGGTATGCTGGATCACCAATGATGACAGGTTTTATGTCTTCTCCATTCACATTCCCAGTCTGCTGTGGTCCAAATAGTCCAAGACGTAACCGTGAAATTAGTGTGCACCTGCAAAATATTCTAGCATCATGGACACTACCTGACCGGCCTGAAACAATATCTGTAAAACAGGCTCTGTGGTCAACCAGAGCCTGGATTACAACAATGTTGACGCCTTTCCTGTTTATAAATTCTTTTCCTGCATCTGGAGAACATGTACATGTGTGCCATGCCATCTATAGCACCAAAACAGATTGGAAAGCTTCTTCTTGCAAAACCCTCTAAAACCTGTTCCTCATCAACCCACTGAATGACTCGTTGAAGAAGCTCCTCCGTTATTGCAGTGCATACTTCTACAGATATCCTGGATGTGGGGGCTGTTCCAACTCCAAAGGAATGCCCTATAGACCTGAAGCTGTCTGGGGTTGCGAGCTTGCATAGTGCTACTGCCAAGTGCTTGTTCACAGGAATGCTGATTCTCATTTCTGTGTCCCTTTTCTGGAGTCTGTCCTTAATGCAATGCAGCAGCTGTTCAAACACTGTATGGGAGATTCTAAAATTTGATTCCCACTGCTTGTCACTCCAATTTAGGGCTACAGTCTCCCACCACACGGATGATTTTGTGATTTGTCATAGCAATCTATTGGTAGGTGTAACCAATGCAACACTCTCAAGCCACACCTCCACTCCTTCAAGAAGATACATAACAGTTGTCATCAGAATCACATTCCTTCTTGCGAAGGCACCATAAGGTGTTATAACATTGTAGGTATTTAGGGAGCAGTGAGCTGGATACGAACTTATGGACCTTCAAAGCTTGATCAGCTGAAGGAGCATTTGCCCCCGCACTAGGAATAAGACTCAGAGACAAAGGATATGGGTAAAACTGGCCGCAGCTATTTTATTGAATCCGAATTTAATTAATAACCTGTTAAGAAACAAGACAACAAGTTACACCAATTGAACTGATGAATAACGGTGGATAGACTTAAAACCAATTACCCTGCTTCAAATTGTTTCCCATGCCGAATTGTGAGGCAATTAGAATGCCAATTAGATTCTGCTTAAAATTAGACCAAATTAACTTGGGTGAATAACAATAAAGGGGGGAAGGGGTGAAGAGATGCCATAACTCAAACCTTAAACTATCTCTCACCCCCACCCGCGTTCAGTACCATACTTCCAACCTTCTGGATTGGAGATACCAGTCCAATCCCCCTCCAATGGACCGACTTGATCCATTCTTCTGAAGGACAGACGTTGCTGCTGCAAACTTCGGGACCGCTTAAATCCTACCC
>QEPC01001717.1:6898527-6950802 GCA_003113815.1 Sphenodon punctatus | reverse complement strand
GGGGGGGCGTAGGCAAAACTGCCCCACTGCTGAGTACCTCTCAGGCAAGCACCCACTCTAGCCTGCCAACCCAGGCCAATCCTGCCCTACCACCGACGGCAGGATAGAGTGTTTGGGCCCCCTTTTTTACAACGAACAAGGGGGGGGTTATGTGTGAGCCTGCCCCACCACTCAGGCCGTATGTGAGCACCCCTTCTCAACTGCCGCCTCCGCCCCACCACGAGACAATTCCCCAAGCCGGGCCAATTCCCCGAGCCCCGAGCTCAACCGGAGGGGGGGGGATCGCCACCCAACAAACACTCCCAACCGCTCAAACCAATCCCTTCTTCCCTGCAAACTGCTCCTCTGTCGCCAATGAGGGGGGGGCGGTTAGGAAGGGGAACCCCGGAGCGCCGACAAAGCCGTCTTCTTCAGCAGCGTGCCGCCAACCAAGTGAGGGGCTGCCCGGCGCGCTGCACCACGTGGCCTCAACCGGCCAATCAGAAGAGCACATTTTTCACGCCACAAACCCCACCACTGCAAACTGTAATCCAGACGGATTGCACCTTGCTCCTTGTGCGGCCATCTTGCTCCATCCCCAACGCGCAGTGGGAAAGAACGGGATGCCACCCTGCTGCCTCATTCCTCTAGAGGCGGGCCCAAACTTCCCCCACAGTGCACAAGGTGCTTAGCGGGGGGATACTGCTACCTGAATCCATTTTCTACAGCAGTAGAGAGAAAAAATCTTCTGCATATGATTGAATGCAGCCACTGCCCTTCCTTGATTTTGCAACAAGTTTAAAGCTGCAAAGAGAGCCCTTACGTACAGACTCACAACATCATTCTAGTCGTACATTATTCTGACAGTCTGTTGAGAAAAATAATGAAGCCTAGAACCAGAGAGAGAAAGGCATGACTTCTCCTGTCACCAAGCTGTCAGTTTCCACTGTGAGGGAACTTTCAAAGTCTTAATGTGACTGGTGAAATGTCTGTAAATCACAGTAAGTACCGCCTCCTACGTGAAGTGCCACATATTAACGCAAGCGATGAACATTGCTGATCATGTGATAAGTGCTAAGGAGGATGGGACATCATCCGGGGCATTGAAAGTAACAGTGCATGCGTTAAAGGTAAGAGCCGAACACACAGGCATCTAAAAAGCAAACAGCTCAACACACCACCCATTCCAACACCTTTTGAACACCTTTAATTAGCTCATAAAAATATGTACATGTATTACCTCCATGTCAAACTACACCCGTATAACACCCTTTTCCCCTCACATGTAAAAGCACCCTTTGTTGGAGGCTAGCAAAGCTTAAAAATGTGTGATTTAGAAAGTTATCTGACCTTAATGATAGTGAGCTCTCTATTGTAGTTACCATTAGTGTTGCTGATACAAAATATCCAAGGTATACAGGGTTGAACACAGACACAGCATCATAAGGCATACTCCTTCATGCTACCCGCTTTGGATGACTTACTGTATTACAATAAGTCATCCAAAGTCTGTCTAAAATATAATAAATACAGCCTGTCCCCAGGCCACACACCTCTTCCAAAAGCTGCCCCACAGCTCCCAAGCTACCTGAGACTGCCCATCCTATTATATACTATTATACTATATTATACAAACCTTGCGAACTTTTATCAACAGAAGTTGGTTCTATAAAAGAGATCATCTGAGCTACTTTGTCTCCATCTCTTCCATATCCCATGGTGAATGGGGGTACATGCACGCACACACCTAACACGCATCCCCACTCATCCCCCACGCATCCCCATGCACGGAGTACTGGGGGAAACGGAGGTTGCTCTGTGGGTGAGGATGAGTGGGAGGTGAGTGGGGATGCATGTGAGGCTGTGTGCACACCCCACCCACGCACCAGCAGACCCCACCCACCCAGCGGAGCAGTGTACAAATGGCCTGTGAGGAGCCATTTGAAGAACAGTTGGTCGCTGACTTGTAAACAAGGTTCTTCATGATAGCGTTGAACATTCTCACAACACCCGCCCTTCCAGTCCCACATGGAATTTTCTTATATTCCTAGAAAGGGTTGGAAGGAACTGTCATTCTGAGGGGGGAGAGTGCTTTTTATACTAGAGGAGCTCGAAACCATCACGTGGTCTATTATTTGAATATGGTGAGTATGCACAACCCAATTGTGAGACTGTATGGAGCCATCTTGAAGAACCTTTTTTACAAGGCAGCAACCTTCTGATCACTCACATGGGAAGTTGTTTGTTTACAAACAGCTTTATCTCCCAGTCCAATTGGTGTCCAGGTGTCCTGCTGCTCCTGCAGCACTACTAGCAGGCAGAGGCAGGTGCGGGATGGGAACCCCCGCCCCTCATGATGGGGGGGGCCTCCTCCAGGCCTTTCACCCCCCAAATTTTTTTTAAAAAGGAGTGGGGCAGCGCTGGCATGACCAGGATTGCTGCCCCTCAAAAAATGCTGTCAAAAGCCCGTGCCTAGGTGGCCTGTCCCAAAGTCCGGGCCTGCTCTTAGGTACTGCTCTGAGAATAACCTGTTTCACAATACTAATGCAGCTAGAGCACTTAGAATTCTTCCTGCAGCTCAGCAGAGAGATCCCAGCTCTGATTTGGGATTTTGTATGTCACTGTATGAGGCAAAGACAACTCCAGACCAGCTCCAACCTACCAGTATGGGTTCAGGAGGCAAGGTTAGTATCATAGCCTTTTTTGCACACACCCTAAGGAAATTTATAGTACTGTGGCAGTGAACAGGCATCCAAGGAACAAAGAATAGCTGCAAAGGGATTAGAAGAAGTGGTCTCTCACTTATTCAGTTATAACAATTGCTGCTGTGACCTGATTCTCAGCCTCAAAATTTTTCCTATCAAGTACTCTAAGGGCCCTGCATACAGTGTTTATGTTAAGGGGGGAGGGGAACATGAGGAGGAGAGTGGGGTCACATCAGTGTGGGTTGCCACTCAAAGGATGTGGGGCAAGGAGAGGCCCCAGGGTCCTCTTCCTTCTCTGTTCCATCTATAGTTCCTTCCTACTCACCATTTTATATATCGGAATGTCAACATTAGAGAATCAAAGGTTACACATTATCATGCCTCTTTATTAATTAGGAGGAAAATTACTTTGCAGCCTGCAGAGAGTGTTGGATGTCAGACGAGTTATCATGCCCTCATATGGGGTTGCCAGGCACTTAGCAGATAGGAGGGAGCATAAAGCATCTGCTGCAAATCATTTTTAAAAAAATAATTAGGTTTAAAATATTATCCTGTTACCACAGCTCCTGGGAAGAAATCACAGATATGGAGCTCTATAAACACAGATTTCGGTGTCTGATTGGCAAAAGAAACACATCTGTGCCTTTTGTATCCAGTGCAGGTGACTTAAATTCCTTCATTTTTAAAAAGCTAATTCAACAGAGAGGAGAAACTCTGTTCACTTTAGGGATTGAAATGGGAAAATAAAAATTCCTCGTAGTATTTTGTTTCACATTTCCAACAGATGTATGTGACAGAATCAAAGGCAAGAATAACTTCCATTAATGTTAATGAAAGTGATGTTCCCCATTGGTGAGCAATACATCCAATGACGACCACCTGTAGAATGGGTGTTGGCTCCACCAACTGGATCCCCAGACCTCCCAAACTCTCGTGGGGGTAGATCAACTCATGTGAAGGCCATGTGCCAATGGCAAGTATTCCCATTCTCAAGGGAAACATTCGCCTTTCAGGAGCACTTCTGAGTATCTGTTGGTACAGTTTCTGGTGACTTTTCATCACTTTTCAGGATTTGTGAGTATGGGACTCAGGAGGGCTTGCAATTGCCATTGGTATTTTGTCAGTTTCTGGGATGTTTCATCACTTTCCATGAAGTGTGCGACAGTTTTAAAGCACTTTTATAGCAATTCCCAGCATTTTCCTGGTGCTTATCTGGCACGTTTTCATCTCCACAGCCCCCAGGGTGTGTGAGGGGCACACACAGGGCTCAGCACCGGTCTGTGGGCAGCCCCGTTCAACATGCAAAAAATAATGGATAATTGTGAAAACTGCAGGAAATCCAGTAAGTTTCCATGTTGTGTAAATCTCAGTGAATGCCCTTCTTCCAATGGAAGCAGTACTCACTGGAATTTTTCATTTCAGGCTACCCAGGATTATCTTATCTTTGTATGCATCTTCCCTCCGATCACTGGTAGGAAGTTTCTTATTGCCCCAGAACCCTCATTTTAAAGGGCTTTTTGAGGACACGGAGGATTCCCACAAGTTAGTTCATTCCAGGACCTGATTTTCCTCCTGGAAGAGTTGCAAGGAAGAGAGTCTGCATGACCTCAATCCTGTTCACTGCCTCTTACCCTTTACATATGCAAATCATCTAGCTGACAGAGGGCAGTTCAGGGAGAAAGGGCATGTCATACAGGCAGGTGGCATGACCATTCCAAGTTGGCAGCAGGTGCTCCATATGCAACAAACATTCCCTACCTCTTTTGGGTTCAGTCACACTTATTTTATTTTTATTTATTTATGTAAAGGCTCCCAAAGGCTCAGGGTGGCTCACAATAAAAAATTATAAAACTTGTACAAAAAAAGTCTTTAAAAAACCCTCAACCCTCTCACAATCACCCACTAAAACTACCCAGTACCATCTTCCCAATTTCTCACACCCAAATCTCCCTTCACAACCCTACCCCCAAACCACCCACCACAACGCACCCAAATTCCCTCCCACCAAATGATTTTTGAATTTAAAAAAGAGTCTTACACCACCTTTGGAAGACACTCAGTCTCAAGCAAACCTCCAGGGGAAGGGAGTGCCATAACGTCGGGGCACCAGCTGAGAACAACTCCCTGTGAGCTCTTGTTGTGCGAACTAGGCTAAAGATGGTACTAACAGGAAGATACTCCCGGACGATTGCAGGGGCCTCAATTGGGCATGGAAGGACAGACAGTCTTTCAGAGAAGTGGGGCCCAGACCATTTAGGGCTTTAAAAGGTCCAAACCAGCACCCTGAATTGTGCCTGGAAAGCTATAGGCAGCCAGTGCAGACTTCAGAGCACTGGCAAAATATACTCCGGGAGCCTCGTCCCCAAAAGGATCCAAGCCTCCTCATTCTGCACCAGTTGCAACTTCCAAACAGTCATCAAGGGTTGTCCCACAGAGCACTCATTCCTTGAGGTGATGAAGGCATGGATGACGGTGTCATGACCAGGGCCCCGATTCTTCCGCGGAATTTTTAAAAAAATTCCACGGGAGTCAGGGGCCAATTCTGCGCCTCGGCGCGATTTACCATGCGGGGGGGGGGGCTTGGCTTGCCTCCTCCTCCCCCCGCACTGGTAAAACCTCAGGGCTTCCCCTCCCCAGCTGCCGGGGCTTGCCCTCCCCAGCTGCTGGGGCGTGCTTGACTCTCCCCCCCAAAAAAAACAACAAAAGGAATTGCCTTTCCAGGGACGGCAGCAGCAGCTGCTCCGTCCAGCGCGCTCGTACTTCCTGCTCGTACTTCCTGGCCCCTCCCGACGGGGCCTCTAAGGGCGACGCAGCCGGATGACGTCATCTGGCTGCGTCGCCCTGAGAGCCCCGGTCGGGAGGGGCCAGGAAGTACGAGCAGGAAGTACGAGCGCGCTGGACGGAGCAGCTGCTGCTGCCGTCCCTGGTAAGTTAATTAATTATCTAAAGGGGGTGCCTCCCCCCCTGGCAACTGGGGAGGCTGGGGAGGGGAAGCCCCGAGGGTTTTTTCATTCCCCTCCCCTCATGGAATCTCCTGCCCCGCGTCCCCGCAGCGCAGGCTGGAAATTCTGCGCTGGGGTAAGCGGGGCAGGAGATTCCGCGGGGGGAGGGGAATTCCGCGGGAAATCTGCGAATCGCAGACCCGCGTTTCCCTCGGGGCCCTGGTCATGACTTATGCTTCAGCAGTGCTTTCAATCCACTCCCATACTTACCTGCTAATAAACATGCACTTAAACCAAATATAACTTTGAAAACCCTTCTTGCATGTAACCAAAGACCAAATGAAGCAGATAGTAATTGGATTATTAAATTATCCACTACATTTAAAATATTAAATATTATTTGATTTAATATCCCTTAACAGCTGTAGTGTGGTGTTGAAGAACTATGGTTCGCTGAGCAATTATAATTACCTAAATTTTCAGAGCACACCTGACAACCTTGGCACACTGGTTGGGAACTACTGACAGAGAATTCCTCTGTCTGCCACTGTTCCCACAGGATTAACCAGGTACTATAACTAGGCCCCATATTTTGTATCACTTTTTTGACTGTAATAGCACTAAACAAATGATGAATTAACTGTCACTGGCTTATTTTAAGAGAAGATTTTTCACAGAATTTTCAGGATAAATTAGGGCAGGAGAGCTAGGATAAAATAAGACTTTGGGATTTTGTTGTTCTAATAATTTGGTAAGCCTATGAAACGCCAAATAAAACTTATTTATGTATTTGGTTTAAATGGTCTTAAATGTTCCCAGAAATGCATTATTTGTGGTAGTTATGGAATAGTCCTCTTCTCCCACTAATATTCCTTTACAGGTGTCAAGTTTCACTCTAGTCAAAATTTAGGAGAACAAATTTTAAGTAACTGTTTTTGTGCTCATAAAACTTCCTAAAAAGTAAAGCCTTCTATTTGTCATCCTTACATTCCACAAATGGGAGGGATTTATTTATTTCTTAAATGACAGGTAATTCAATTCCTATGCCCGTTCAGTCTAAAATAATGCTAGCAAAAAAAAATGCCAACTGATACTCTAGTTTAAGATGTAACAGTAGTCCACCTGGAAAGGAAATGAGGACAACAACCACCATTTGAAGGCAGTTACTTTTGCTGGGTACCAGAGTGCAATAAATTTGCACCAGTGTCACTAAAGGAACTCATATAGTAGAGAACCAACCGCACACCTTTGGGGTATGAAAACCATCCAGGACAGGTGTCTGGATGAGCAAGAAAGATATGCAGATCTCCTGCCCTGCTCTCTCCTCACATGCCCTGCAGCTGCTCAACCCCTCCCACCCACTCTCCAAGACTTTCTGAAGAATGCTGTTTTCAGACATGACGCTAACCCCAGTTTAATCACATTTGAACATTTCTTAAGCATGTTGCAGGGCTGTATTGGTGTCCTATGCAGCCCTGCAACATGTATAAGAAATGTTCAAGTGTGATTAAAGTGTGGTAAAACTGGGGTTAGCATCATGTTTGAAAACACCTGAAGTAGTGATTGAGCTTGGGACAGCAGAGACTGAGGGCATTTTTAGAGATGCACTAGTTTTGTCCCTGGAGTTCAAAGTCCGGCTTATGCAAACTCTTGTGGCGGGGATTTAGACTCTCACACAAATACACATGCTGGAAGTCACCCAAGCACCATTATAAACAGCAGTGCCAGGTGACACTTGTCTTGAGACCTGGACTTGTAAAACCCCAATAGCAGAGGTTTTATAAGTCTGGGTCTCTCGACATGAGGGAAACACCCAGTGCTACTATTTAAAATGGCGCTCAGGTGACCTCCAGTGGAGGGGTAAGCATCTAAATTCCTTCCTCCTTACCCCCATGAGTTTGTTGAACCAGAACTTTGAAGTCTAGGGAAAAGAGTGGTGTGTCTAAAAATGCCCTCAGTTGGCCAAGTAGAGGAAGGGGGGCGGGGAGGGGGCAATGAAACAGTAGAGTGGGTGACTTTGCCAGTTCTTGTAACTGCCTTTTCTCATGCAGGCACTTCACTCATCAAGGGGAGAAGTAGTGTCTCAGGATAAGTGGAGCATCCAGATGAGTGAGATCCAGATAATGAGATACAGCTCAGACCCAGTTATCAATCTCCTACAACATCCAGTCACCCCAGAGATCCTTTAAAAAATAATAATAATAATTAAAAGTACGTTAATTTTTCACATATTAAAATCAAAGTATAGTAGCTGCATTACTTTGTGTTTGTGCAGCTCAAATATGGCTTTTATAAAACAATGGTTTTTTTCCCTAGATAATTTTCTGTAGTCTATGTAGTTTCAAATTTGTAAACTTGTTTGAAAGGTAGAAGAGGCCAATGATTAAAAGAAATAATTCCATCCTGGTAACCTATTAGAAACTAAATGCAGCAAGACAAAGGCTTTTTAGTACAGATTGAATTTGTATGTGCATCAACCAGACTGACACGATAAATTGTAATGGCTCCCTAGAAGCCATTAAGGGCTATCTGTTCAGTTATTGGTACATGAATTCAAGATGATTTACATGATAGCTACTAAGAAGCTGATAGAAGGCAATATATGACTTTAATAAAGGATTGATTCACCGATCCTTGATAGTTGTTCACACGGACACTATCTAGGACTAGTTTGACATCCGGATATCATAAACCCCTAACAATTGAGAGTTTATAAATACCAAATTTTTCCTTAATCCTTGATGATGAGTTCGTATTTGCAGTGTTCAAACAGACTGCTGACAGGAATTAAAGCTTTAATTCCTATTAAATGCCCATGTGAAAATGCCCTATGTCACTGTCTTGGTGGCTGATCTGGAGTGAGTGAGACAGAGATGCAGTACTGCAGAAGCCTCAGGAAGCATTGTAAACTAAACTAAACTGCCTAACTGAGTCAGACCAATGGTCCATCTTAGCCCAGTATTGTCACAACCTGACATGGCAGCAGAGGTTTCAAATTTGGGTCCAAATCCTTCTCTGGCAGAGGCCATCCTAGCATGCTACCTGAGACCCCTCCAAGCACTCAGCAGGGAGCTCCCCCAGGTGTGCTACCAGGGATCCTGAGGTGGAAATACTGGGGATTGAATCTGGGACCTTATGCATGCATGCAAGGCATGTGCTCTTACCACTTGAGCTATGACTTCCCCCCCTGTGGAATTCAATCACAATTACTCTGTGGCCTTCAAGAGCCTGGTTCTTCTCCTATTCCCAGTGTAGCGGGGGGGGGGGTGTCCCCCAGGGCCACATGGGGCACTGGGGTGTCACTCAGGGGAATTAGCTCTCCCCCTGCTATGCTGAGTTATTATTATTATTATTATTATTATTATTATTATTATTAACAGCACTTGTATAGCACCAGCTATGTACCTGGTGCTTTACAGAACAATGAGATGGATGTGGTCTCTGCCTATGGCTTACAATCTAAAAGACTCCGGGGTGGGGGAGGACAAGGAGAGGGGACATAGGGAGAGACATGGGATAAGACATTCAAGCGGATGTGAAATCTCAGGTGCACATGCTTGGCTTGGTTGCAATTAGGGAGGAGTCAGGGGGAGGGTAGACACTAAATGTTGAGAGGAAAGTTCTAGCAAGCGTCGGGAAAGGCAGAGAGGAAGAGGTGGGTTTTGAGGAGGGATTTGAAGGAGTGGAGGGAGGGGGCAAGGCAGATGTGGGCAGGAAGGGAGTTCCAGGCATGGGGGGCAGTGCGGGAGAAGGGACTGAGGTGGTTAGGGGAGCAGGGGAGATGAAGGAGAGCAAGGGAGGGGGCAGAGGAGGAGTGGAGAATGCGTGCAGGAGTGTGTAAGGAGATAAGGGCTGAGGGGTAAGGGGGAGCCAGGCTGTGAAGGGCTTTATAAGTAAATACCAGGAGTTTATGAAAGATGCGTTGGGGGAGGGGGAGCCAAAGAAGTGAGGAGAGGAGAGGCTGCATGTGGTTGAAACGACGGGTCGAGTGGATGACCCTAGCAGCGGAGTTTTGGATGGAGATAAGGAGGGACAGATGAGAGCGAGGGAGGCTAGCAAGGAGGAGGTTGCAGTAGTCAAGGCGGGAGATGACCATAGCATGAACAAGGGTTTGGGCTGAGGAGACAGAGAGAAAGGGGCGAACCCGAGCAATGTTATAGAGGGCAAAGCGACAGGACTTGGCAACAAAGTTGATGTAAGGTTTAAAGGAGAGATGAGTATCAAAGATGAAGCCCAAGCTATGGGCTTGGGGAACAGGATGGATGGTGACACCATCAATAAGGATAGATAGAGAAGAGAGGGAGGAAGGAGAGGGAGAAAAAATAAGGAGTTCAGTCTTAGCCATGTTGAGCTTGAGCATCCAGGTGGAGAGATCAGAGACACAGTTGATGAGGCGAACTTGGACAGAAGGGAAAAGGGAGGGGGTGGAAAGATAGAGTTGAGCGTCGTCAGCGTAAAGGTGATATTGGAAGCCGTGGGAGGCAATGAGTTTTCCAAGGCACGGGGTGTAGATAGAGAAGAGGAGAGGGCCCAGGACCGAGCCTTGGGGAACCCCTACCAAGAGGGGGAGGGAGGAGGAGGTGGAATTGGGAAGAGACACATTGAAAGAGTGGTCAGAGAGGTAGGAGGAGAACCAGTCAAGGACAGAGCCGCAGAAGCCCAGGGAGTGAAGAGAGTCCAGTAGGAGTGAGTGCGTGGTTGACAGTGTCAGAGACAGCGGAGAAGTCAAGGAGGACAAGAATGAAATAGAGGCGCTTAGATTTAGCGACAAGTAGATCATTGGTAATCTTGGCAAGGGCAATTTCAGTGGAGTGAAGGGGGCGAAAGCCTGATTGGAGAGGGTCCAGGGAAGAGTTGGCATAGAGGAGTTCCAGACAGTGGGAGTAGACAACATGTTCCAGAAGCTTAAATGCGAAGGGTAAGAGGGAGACCGGCCAGTAACTAGAGGGGTCAGAGGGTGGAATTTTTGAGGATGGGAGAGACAGTGGCATGCTTGAAGGTGGAGGGGAAGGAGCCAGTGGAGAGGGAGAGATTAATGACATGTAGTGGGGGGGGGGCAACAGTGGGAGCAATGGAGGTGAGGATGCGGGAGGGGCTTGGGTCAAGAGGGTAGGTGGAGGGATTGGAAAAAGAGAGCAAGGATGAGATTTCCTCGAGGGAGGCGGGAGGGAAGAAGGAGAGGAGACTGGGGGGAGGGGGAGGGGTGGAGAGGGAGCGGGGAGAGGAGATGGGTGGGAACCAATGTCGTGGCGGATCTTGTCAATCTTTGAGGTGAAGAATGACACAAGATCCTGAGCAGAGAGGGAAGAGGGTGGAGGGGGGAAGGAGAAAGGAATCAAAGGTGGAGAAGAGGCAGTGAGGGTCACAAGAGTAGGATTCAACCCGGGAGGCATAATAGTGTTGCCTCACCAGGGAGATAGCAGAAGAGAGGGAGGAGAGGGAAAACTTAAAGTGGAGGAAGTCAGGGTGGGAGTGGAATTTGCGTTAGATGTGTTCAGTAGCCTGGGTGCAGGAGCAGAGGTAGCGGATAGTAGGGGTGAGCCAGGAATGGGGGTTTGGGGGTCGAACAGGGTGGGAGGAGAGGGGGACAAGAGAGTCAAGCATCATGGTGAGAGAGGCATTAGGAGAAGAGATGGCAGTGTCAGGGGAGGAGGAGGAGGAGAAGACAGGAGGGAGGAGGGGGGAAAGGAAGGAAGCAAAATCTAAAGGAGTAATAGCCTGCAGATCACGGAAGGGGCGTGATCTGCCTAGAGCGTCGGCAGAACCCCCTCCTTCCAGGCAGGGGGTACCCTCTCAGGACACCACACACAGTCCAGAGGGTCTTTCCTTATAGTCCTTTACTAGGACACCACTTGTGTCCAGTGTACCTGGGGCTGCCGGCTCGTCCGCCTTCACTCTGCAGGCCCAGGTCCCTGTCTCTCAGGCCTTGGAGCATCTTAACAAGTCCAGGCCTTCGACCAACTTAACCACAAGTCCAGGCCTTGGAGCAACTTAACCATAAGTCCCAAAGTCCCTTCAGCCAGGCCTTACTAGCCCAGGCTCTGGCCAAGTCTTTCCCCAGCCAAGAGGCTCCCTCCTGGGCCCAGCCTCTGTACCTTGCCTGGGTCCCACTGGCTCTCCAGGCATCAGCACCCTGGAGAGCGTAGAGCAGCAAGGCTTCTCTGGGAGATGTTGCTCCTTCGCCTCCCAGGCAGAAACTGAGTTCTCCTTCACTCAGTCTTCCTCTTATACCGGCAGAGTGGGCATGGTCAGGCTTTCACTCCTCACAGTCTTAAAGGGTCACTAACCTGCCCACTCTGTCCCAGGGGTTATTCAGCCTGTATCCCCTCAGGCTGCCCCTCAGCTCTGTGGGTTGGCTCTGCCACACCCCTTGTGTGCACCCAGCCCTTTGGCTGGCACCCACAGCCCCATTCATAAGGGGTAGCAGCCCCCCTGGACTGCTCCCTGCTACACCCAGTCTTTCCATTGATGGAATAAAGCACTAAGAGCCCAAAGTTGAAATGACACACCTGTTGTTGTTGTTTTAATAGGGGTGAAATGAGCAGCTAAATTGCTGCTCGTGAGAAATTTCACCATCTCAGGAATTGGGACCAATTTCCTGACCATTTCCCGATATTGATGCGATTTCTCGCTTCTCGCAATACCACAAGATACCATCCCAATTTACCAACTTTCTGTTTGCCATGTACCATTCATTTACCTCTTGTCACAATGCCGAAGGTACCGTTTTACTTTCGGGTTTCTGTCTGTTCATCCTACCACATTTCTGAGCCAGTCACTCCTCAAACAGCCCAACCCTTAACTCCCACCCCCACCCCAGTGCCCCTTAACCTCCATTCCAGTGCTTCCAATCAGAATTGTTGCTCTTTGTTGTTCCCTATAAAGGCAAGGTGGTAAGGAGGATCCTGGAAAGTGGAAAGTCAGTAAATCGAGACATGAAATGTTGATTGAGACACTGTTGAGTACCAAGAGTTTCTTGGTTTGACCAAGATGGTATTGGGAACTGGGATTTCGGCAGGAATTTCCTATTTTTATGAAATCTCTTTTCAGTCCCAGCAATAATGCAACATGTATATCTCCTCCCTTGGATCTTTACTAATAGGGGACAAGACCTCCCGCGCTTCCTCTGTCATCCCAGTCCTCCCTGCCAGTATTGAGAAGCATTTATCACTGATATAGGACAGGGGTGGGGAACCTCAGGCCTGGGAACCAAATGTGCACCTTTCTACTTCATGGATCTGGCTCCTGGATCCTGTTTCTACATGAAAGCACAGAACAACTGAGCTCAGGCTGTGAGCAGAAATTAGTGCTTGCCCATACAAAGATGGGAGACAGATCCATGGCACAAATCCATGAACTGGAGGACCTTTCTTTTCTTGAGTACCCCCCCCCCGTCCCTCCAAACTTCTATGTAGCCCTCAAAGTGGTCCCTGGGAGGGAGAAGGTTCCCCACCCTTGATGTAGAGAATAGCCATTAGACCAATTGATATAGAAGACAATGCAAGAGAACGCCCCCCGTGCTCTTTAGCATGGGGGTCAGGTTTTTGCCTGCCTGCCCAGAACAGGGAGCTGGGAAGGGGAGGGGCGAGGGGTCCTCCCTGTTTGCTTATATACCATAAGTCAGTAGTATTGTCGCAGGCTATCTTGATGGTCTTGCCCTGTAGAAAAGCCTTCAGCGATTTTAAAATAGTCATGGTCTCTAAGATGTTGATATGGCAGAGACGGTGGTGTTTGCTCCACCTTCCTGTGATGGAGAGGTCCTGAAGGTGAGTCCCCCATCCCGTCATTGACGCATCTGTTGTCAAGAAATGGGTAGGGTTAGGTTGTGTGAAAGACATTCCTGAAAACACAAAATCCCTGCTACATCAAATTCGAAGAGAGTTCAAAACCAGTCTGGTGACCCTATGCCTCTGCTCAGCAAGGCATGGCCCTGGGGAGCCAATAAGGAGGGAGGAGCGCACCTGAAGGGGACGGTAACCGGGCATGTATAAATACCTGTGCTGGCCAGGTGTCTCCTCCTCTCTCGCCATTGCCTCCTGAATGAGCAAGGATTTTCACCTTCACCTACCTGGTCAGGAGCATCCAACAGTAAGCGGGGGGGGGGGGGCAAGGCCTGATCCCAAGCTCCGGGGGGGGCAAGGCCCGAGCCCAGGCCCCTGAGCCCAGCACAAGTGCTGGAGTGGCACACTGATCACACAAGGGAGGGGGGGCAAAGCCCAGTCCAAGTGTCAAAGCAGCACACTGTTCATACGAGGGGTGGGGGGCAAAGCCCAGCCCAAGCACCGGAGCAACCCAAGTGCCGGAGCGATACACTGATCACATGGGGTAAAGCCCAGCACAAGCACCGGAGCAGAACTGATCACGCGAGGAGGGGAGGGGGGAAAAGCCCAGCAGAAGCACCAGAGTGGCACATTGCTCCCATGGGGGGGGGGAGCCCCAGGTCTTGTGCCGGGGAACCTGGCAGCAGCACGTGGATCAACCCAGAGCACCCCAGCCCACATGTGATACCACAGGGGTGTGTGTGAAGGCCCAAGGGAACCCAGCGGCAGTGCGCTAATCCTCACAGAGCACCGCCACAGCCACGTGTGATACCGCCGGGGTGTGTGTGAAGGCCCCAGGCCTTGGGTCGGGAAACCCAGTGGCAGTGCATTGATCCCGCGAGGGGGGGAAGGCTTCGCGCTGGTCAACCCGTTGTCGTCGTGGTCGCCTTTGGGTGGTGGTGGGGATAAACATTTGATCCCATGGAGGGGGAGGCCCCAGGCTGCGTGCCAGGGAACCCAGCAGCAGCACGTTCCTATTCAGGGGTGGGGGACAACTGCCCCATCCCATGTGTCAGCGTAGCTCTCAAAAGTGAGGGGGCAGCAGCACTTAGGCTCCTGTTTACTTGTGGGGGCCAAGTCTCAGGCCCTTTCAGCACCTGTTCTGAGCGCCGCCGCTGGCTTGCCAACAGGAGGGATGAGCCCAGTGCCAGGGAGATCTACTCCTGGGGAGTATGGTGCCACTTATTTTGCTGCGGTGGGGGGGGGGAGATCCCACAAGGAAAGTGGGGCGGTGCCCCCAAAGGCAAGGTGGGGTAGCCCCCCAGAGCACTGTTTGCCCAGGCCTTTGGGAGGGAGGGGGGGTAGGGAGTTTAATCCCCCACCTGTCTATATGTTTTTAAATGTTTTTTATTGTTGTAAACCGCCCCGAGCTGCTGTGCAGGATGNTTAATCCCCCACCTGTCTATTTATTTTTATATACCACCAGCTTTATTGATATGTTTTATGGTTGTATTTTAAATGTTTTTAAATGTTTTTTATTGTTGTAAACCGCCCCGAGCTGCTGTGCAGGATGGGGCGGTATAGAAATCTAATAAATGAAATGAATGAAATGAATGTTTCCCCCTCCTGCACTGTTGCAGGGACTTGAGGGGTAGGGGTAGCGGCCAGCGGGCGCTTCCTCCTGCGGGGGGTGGGGGAGAAATCTTTGGCAGAGGCCCATTCTAACTGAACCTTTCTTGTTTATTTTTTGAAGCGCAGGTTCAATGGTAAATACACGATCTAATTGCGGTGGCAGGGGCGGTCAAACTTGCCATACCCCATGGGCTCCATCCCCTACCCCGAGGAGGGGTCATACCCGGGCAAAGGCCGCAGTCACCCCTGCTCTGGTGGAGGACCAGGAGCAGTTAGACAGTGCTCTCATGTTCTCCATGCGCGATGTGACTAGGATTATAGCCACCGCGCTGGGAACCATACACGCAGGGCAGACCGCCAAGGTTGCAATCAGTTCCCCCGCCGCCTAAATGCTCATGTGTGTGGGGGCATGGGAGGCATGCACCGGGCACCAGACAGGTGGAGGTGGTGGCCGAATCACCAACGGAGGAGGTGGGATCCAGTACGGACGGGTCAAGGACAGCTACATCAGACACGGCTGAATTGTAAGCCATATGATGCACGTTGAACAATGTGAGGGGTCCACAGGTCAGATGCCGGCTGAACAAGGTGAGGGGTCCACGGGTCACACAGTTACTGCTACTGTGGGGTCCATGGGCCCGGGGGGCGCTGGGGGACAAATCCCTGGTACTGGCACAGCTGCTAGACCCAATTCTGAGCTGGCGAGCCAGGCTGGGCAATGGTTCTTGGAGAAGTCTGCGATGCTGGCTCTGGATGCCGCCACCGCAATACCTGTCTGGAACACGGCTGGGTCTTGTTTAGAGACACAGCTGGGCTACGGATGGCCAGGTTTAGCCCCGGCCTTGCATGCCTACTCTGTCCCCATCTCCTTGCCTGGGGAGCACTTGTCTCAGGCTACCAAGGAGAAGATCTGGAAGGGGGAGTTCATAGACATATTTATGTTACTCCACGGGGAGGAGCCAGGCGATGAGAACTCGTAGAACGAGAAGGGGAACAAGGGCAGGCATAAGAGGTCCCTGGTCCCAAAAACGTGGGAGAAGTGGGCCTCCTGTTTTTACATTTACATGGGTGTGGTGGCTTATAGGTTCCCAAACAGGGCATGGGAGTTAATTCAATATACCAAAATCATACAAAAGGCATGTGCCAATTTTGGAGGGATGGCCTGGCTGGAATATGATGAGATGTTTCGGTGCAAGACTGCATCCAACCCTCACACACGCTGAGATATCATTGACTATAACATGCATTCCCAGATCATGGCCCCTCACCACCCTATCTCCGCATCCGGACGGAGAGCGGGGTAGTTCTCCTTGGCCCTTCAAAGCAGGTGCCCAGAAAGCTGGTTTGTTGGGCTTTTAATGGAAAGGTTTGTTTTCATGACTGATGTAAGTACACACATGTATGTTCGACCTGTGGGGGTGGCCACCTCACCTTGTCTTGCTTCAAAGGACGTTACAAGGCCGGAAAGCCAAAATTTGCAAATGGGCCCCGAAAATCAAATAGACAAGAGGGAAGCGAGGGTCAGCACGCATGTGGGTGTCAAGCTTTTGGCCCCCATGCCAATTAGGCTAAACCAGGTATACAGGGGGGCACCGAGGATCAGCCCACAAGTGGGGGGACAGCTTTTGGCCCCTATGCCAATTAGGCTTGAGGTGTTGGCCCCCCTTTTACAGCAGTACCCGAACAGGGTGGATGCTGATTACCTATTGCTGGGGTTTTCTGAGGGCTTTAGGATTCCTTACAAGGGTTTAAGGGTGTCCCAAAGGGCCCATAACTTGAAATCAGTACAAGGTATGGAGGGGTCATCTGGGACAAAATTAAAAGGGAGATAACAGCCAGTCAGGTGGCGAGCCCATTCGATTCACCACCATTTGATGCATTGAGATGCTCCCCACTGGGAGTGGTGTCAAGAGTGGCCGGGAGAACTCATCGGGTGGTCTTGGGGGAGTGTACGTCTTCCCCCCGGGACCTCACGTGTGGAATCCTGCAGGGTGCCATTCTGTCCCCCCTCTTGTTTAATATCTATATGCAGCCATTAGGGGAGATCGTGAGGGGGTTTCAGGGCATGCAGTGTCATCAGTATGCTGATGACACTCAGATCTATCTCTCCTTTTCCAGCAACCCAGACCATGCAGTCTCCTTATTCTCCCAGTGCCTGTCAGCTGTGGGGGCTTGGAGCCATCTGCAATTGAATTCTGACAAGATGGAGGTGATGTTGGTGGGCAAGGGCTTGGGGGACCTGGGGGTGGTTGGATCTCCTCTTGTTGGGCGGGTTCGCCCTCCCATGGTCTCTCAAGTAGGGAGTCTGGGTGTGCTCCTCAATTCGCAGCTCAGCCTGGAATCTCAGGTTGCAGCCATGGCAGGGACTGGAAGTGCGTTTCGGCAGTTGCATCTTGTCCGGCGACTTCGGCCGTATCTCTCAGACTCTGACCTCGCCACTGTCATCCATGACTTCATCACCTCGAGGCTGGATTACTGCAACGTGCTCTACGTGAGGCTGCCCAAGAAGTTGGTCCGGAGGCTGCAGCTGGTGCAGAATGCTGCAGCCCATCTCCTTACAGGGGTGGGTCACAAGGAGCACATGACACCAGTGCTCCAGGCTCTGCACTGGCTGCCTATAAAGGTGCTGGT
This sequence comes from Sphenodon punctatus, assembly GCA_003113815.1. NCBI lineage: Eukaryota > Metazoa > Chordata > Lepidosauria > Sphenodontia > Sphenodontidae > Sphenodon > Sphenodon punctatus. Next base: position 6,933,153 of record QEPC01001717.1, on the reverse strand, counting down.
TTTAACCTTTAAAGCCCTTCACGGCATGGACCCTGCTTACCTGTGGGACTGCCTCACTCCCCATGTGCCCGTGCGACCCTTGAGATTGTCCGTGGGAGCCTTTTTGGAGGTTCTTCGGGCGAGGCAGGTGGCCACCCCTGAGCCATGTTAGATCTTCTTCGGTGGCCGCCCCTGTGCTGTGGAATTTGCTCCCGGAGGAGCCTCAGTTGGCTCCAACTCTCCTGCTGTTTTGGCATGTATGTAAGACCTGGCTGTTATGTCAGGCTTTTGGAGAGATGTAGGGGTGGGGTTTTTCCCTACATATTGTAATTAAATATTGTTTTTTAAAATTTTATATTTTTATTGAATGTTGTTCACTGCCCCGGGATGCCCTGAGGGCAGGAGGGGTGGGATATAAATTTTAAATAAATAAGAAGATCCTAGGTGAGTACCAACTAATTCAACACCTGTCATATCCCAGGGGTAGTTCGGTAAATGACAGGATTGATCCTGGGCTGTGCTCGGTGCAGTACACATTGTTCGATGGTGCGGTACATATCGTTCGGGCAGAGGGACATGGAGCTGTCATGGGGAAGTGCAATATAAAATCGGCCTTACGGCTACTTCCTGTTTCCCCGCAGGACTTTGACATCCTGGGTTTCACCTTTCGAGACCAGTTTTTCTATGATAAGGCTTTGCCCATGGGTTGTTCTATTTCCTGCACTGCATTTGAACGATTCAGTACGATGCTCGAGTGGGCGGTGAAGGACATGGCAGGTTTACCCCCCGTATCGCATTATCTCGATGATTATCTCTTTTCGGGGTGGGCGGGTTCCCAGGAATGTGCCCGGTTAATGGCTACGTTTGCCTCCGTGGTGGCAGAACTGGGCATCCCGTTGGCTGATGAAAAGACCGAGGGTCCATCTACCCATCTTTCCTTCCTGGGCATCATAATCAACACAGTGGCTGGCACGTCCAGTCTTCCTCCAGAGAAACTCTCCTCCCTGAGGTTGCTGTTACATGCCACCGTGGCCTCCCGCAAGGTGTCCCTAAGGCTATGCAGGTTTTGCTTGGCCACTTGAATTTTGCCTGCAGGGTTATAGCCCTGGGTAGGGCTTTCTGTGCCAGGCTGTGCCAGGCCACATCCAGGATTCCACACCCCTCCCCCCCACTGTATTCAGATAACCAAGGGACTTAGGGAGGATCTTTGGATCTGACTAACCTTTCTTGACTCCTTTAACGGGGTTTCCTTGTAGAGAGAGGTGTGGCTGCTTGAGGCCAACCTTCAGCTGGTATCAGATGCAGCAGGGGGCACGGGATTTGGAGTTTTCTTCCAGGGTAGTTGATGCACCAAGCGGTGACCGGAAGCATGGTCTGCTGAGATGCTGCTTAGCGACATAACCTTCTTGGAGCTCGTTCCACTCCTGGTGGCTTTGGAGTTCTGGGGCCAGTGATTCCGCAATTCTCATGTTTGTTTCTGGTCAAACAACCATACGGTGGTGCAGGTAGTTAACCGGTAGTCCAGAAAATCCAACAGGGTGATGATACTGGTCCACTGGCTCATGCTAAAATGCCTTTCCTTAAACATGTATTTCTCAGCCAAGCATGTGCCGGGTGTGCAAAATGAAATGGCTGATGCTCTCTCTCATTGCCAGATGGAGCATTTCCGTTCCCTGACACCGGGCGCCAACAGCAGCCCTGAGGTGAGGTCGGAGGCATTGTGGATGCTTGGGAGAGGAAGTTAGACAATGGCATTAGATCTGCCATTTCAGTCTCAACGTAGTGCATTTATGTGAATTCATTTATGGATTTCTGCAGGTGTTTGGCCAATCGCAATATCCAGGAGATATGGCCCATTCCTCCTTGCCATGTGGAATGGTTTTTGGCACACCTGAGTGTCCTCAGCTTGACTCCACACACTATAAAATGTCGCCTGGTAGTCATAGCCTCTTTCAGCAAGGTACACAGGGTCCAAAACCTTTGCGCAGGCTTCAGGCTCTGGAAGGCGGTGGAGGGATGGGCAAGAGTTGGAGGGCCTAGGAAGGACACTCGCAGACCGATGCCCATCAGTGTGCTAGCCCATCTGGTCATGGCACTGCCTGGGATCTGTTCCTCGCCTTATGAGACGTTGCTTTTCCGTGCCGCTTACACTACAGCGTTTTTTGTGGCACTGCAGATTAGCGATCTAGTCCCCTCTTCCCAGCAAGATCAGTCAGGTACTGCTCTGGAGTTGCGGGATGTGGTCTTAGGGACTGAATCCGTCACCATCACTATTCGTAGGTCAAAAGGGGATCAGTTGGGAAAGGGCCACCTGATAACACTGCACTGTTCACCAGATAGGATGGTGTGTCCAGTCTCTGCCATTGCAGCTTATTTGGAATCATGTCCGCCTGCCCATGGCCCATTTTTCATGCATTTGGCGGGTACGTACTTAACCAAATTTCAGTTTAAGACGGTTTTGTGGAAGTGCATTGCTATGCTTGGCCTTCACCCCCTGAATATGGGTCACACTCATTTTGGATCAGGGCGGCATCCACAGCTACGGCAGGCAGGCTGTCCGCATCCCAGATCATGGCAATAGGTAGATGGTGCTCCAGCGCATACTGCACCTATGTGCGACCTCTGGGATTGTAATCATGTGTTTTGTCATTCACAGACACTGCGTGGCTGCTCACCATCTGGTTTTGCGACACAGCCTTGTGCGCTGGGTGGAACAGCACACAATGAATTCCGATTCTGGCTCCCAGCTGGGTTGCGGTCTGCGTGCACGGCTTTATTGGTTTGGGCACAGTGGGATACAGTGGGGGCAGTTGATGCCCTCTCTACCACAAGGCAGCTCGCTTTGGACTATCCGGACATCCTGGTTATTCACTTAGGTGAGAATGACCTGGGGCTGCGCAGTGCATGGAGGCTCATGGGTGAGATGGAGGTGGACATCTCCCAATTGGTTGCTGAGTGGCTGCAGTCCTCCATATGGTGGCCAGATCTGCTGGAATGCCAGCCGTGGCATTACGCCAACAAGCCTGCTAAGATTAAGTGAGCAACGCGCAAAATCAATAGGGCATTCTGGACCTTAATTGAGAGCTTTGGGGGCCAGATAGTGCATCACCAGAAGATTGTTTGCAGGGACCCGGGGCTATTTCTGCAGGGTGGATTTCACTTGTCTGAGCGGGGAAATGCACTGTGGCTTGCTGATTTGAGGGATGCTTTACATCAGTATTTGGGGATACCTCTGTGGGGTAAAAGGGATGAGTGAAGCTTTCTCCCCCTTTTCATGGTGGTTAGCAGTTTAGGAATCATGCGGTGGTGAGGCCCCCTAAGGGCTAAGGGGGCACAAATACCCCCATCACCTCTTGGGGAATGGGGGGTCTTAGGGGCGAGGACCCCAATCCAGGCTCTTAATGGCTGTCAGGGGGATTCACCCTGCCCTGACCCAAGGCGAGGGTGAATTCGAAAGGTCAAATCACCCGGGCAGGGGGGCAAGGATTAGATCAGCCCTCCTGCTTGGTTTATACGGCATGGTTCCTATCTGCTATACACACAGGCTCAGGAGGGTTTTTTGTAGGGTTGTGTCCTGGTTTGTTATGTATATTACGTAATAAAGTGGTGGTCGATGCCTTTGTTATCCCACAACGTGTTGGCATCTGTTCTTGTGGGTAGTGCAGTCACAAGAGAATGCCCCCCGTGCCCTTTAGCATGGGGGGCGGATTTGTGCCTGCCTTCCCAGAATAGGGAGCTTGGCAGGGGAGGGACGAGGACACCACGCCCCTCCTCTGCTCGGTGAGGCACGGCCCTGGGGAGCCAATGGGGAGGGAGAAGCACACCTGAAGGGGGCGGTAACTGGACAGGTGTAAATACCTGTGCTGGCCAGGTGCCTCCTCCTCTCTCCCCACTGCCTCCTGAACAAGCAAGGATTTTCCCGCCCAGCCCTACCCTCAGTGTTGTATTGTAGCAGTGTAATGTGTTCGTTTAATATGCTGTTGCAACTGCTGTGGGTTATTACTGGTTGCTGTTTTCAGAGCCAAGGAAGAATTTTTCCCTTCCACTTAATTGGCTGAAAGAGTTGTCAGGTTTTTGCCTCCTCCACAGCAGTTTAAGTTAAGTTAAATTGAAGTTATTTTTGTTTTGTTATGCTCTCTGTTCTAGTTAACGCTATGTTTAGATTATGTCGCGACTTGGCGGTTAGTGGTTTAGGAATAATGTGGTGGTGAGGCCCCCTAAGGGCTAAGGGGGTGTGTGCAAATACCCCCATCACTGTTTGGGGAGCAGGGGGGGGGTCTTAGGGGTGGGAACCCTGATCCAGGCTCTCAACGGCTGGCAGTGAGCTTCACCCCGCCCTGACCCAAGCGGAAGGTGAATTCAAAGGGTCGAATCACCCGGGCAGGGGGCGAGGATTAGATCAGCCCTCCCGCTTGCTTTATATGGCATGGTTCCTATCTGCTATACACACAGGTTCAGGAGGGTTTTTTGTAGGGTTGTGTCCTGGTTTGTTATGTATATAATGTAATAAAGTTGTGGCCGATGCCTTTGTTATCCCACAATGTTTTGGCGTCTGTTCTTGTGGGTAGTGTGGGCACAAAATCAATGGAGTCCATGAAACAGAAATAGGCAACTTTAATGGAGAACTGTATAGGCCAGACATCCAAGATTCATTAATTTATCTATTATTCAGTGATATCTGGGAACAGGAAATTATATCAGATGATGCAATGAATTCTTGACAGTAAAATTGCCAAAGAAGGGAGACTTCCCAGAATTCAGAAACTAAAGAAGTGTCACACTACTCATTGTAGAAAGGAAAATATTTTGTAAAATCCTACTGAATAGAATGCATGCAATATGCTGTTGATAACTGTGCTCAAAAAGAACAAGTGGGATTCAGATGGAGTATGGAATGAAGAGACCAAATCTTTCATTAAGAAACATTTTTGAACTGAACTCTATGTTATTCCTCAACTTCATGGGTTTCAAAAAGGCCTTCAATTTCATACAGCAAGAAACACTAGAAAGTATCACTAGGGCTGAAATGACTCCAACTTTTTGCATTCACCAAGTTTATTCATATATCTGGATGACCAAACAAGTATCCAAATACATCTCTATGCACCATGCAATATTAGCATATTTATTAATTTGCTTATTTTGGTTTAGTCACTTCTGTGACTTTGCTATTTACTTACCATAATTTTGTTCACTTTGTTTTCAGTATGGTACATAATGGTGCTATTGTTCTTTTACCACTAGTGCAATAGCAGCATTGCGTACCAGTTCTGCCGTGCACAATAGCACTGCTGTACACCATGCTGTTGTGCAACACTACTGAAACAAAGTGAACAATTAGTGCTGAAAACTAATTACTGAAGTAACCCAAATACCAAAGTGACCAAATCAAAATTACCAAAATAAAGGGTCGGTTGAGGAAATAAAAGGAAAACAAATAGTATCTCTATTTCTATATTGCTGTAACAAAACAGAATAGACCAAATTGATCAAGAACAGAATGTGCTCCAAGAATTTGTTCCAGGCCTAAATTTCATGCAGCTATAGAATACCTGTCAAAACAGTAATCATCCTCAAAGCTATGCACGATGACTTCAACTGTAATAGTTGATGGGTATCCATCCACCACCCTTTTCCTAAATATCAATAGGTGTCAAACTAGGATGCATGCTTTCACTCCTGCCATTTATCCTAGAAGTACACTGAGTAATGAACAAAACTGGTGAAAAATGGCAAAGCACAAGCTTAAGACAGACAAGGACTGAGCTGGAAAAACTAGCTCTCGCTGACAATATCTGTCTTTTATCCAACAATAAAGAAAACATGTAATTGAAAACAGACTGAGCACAAACACAGAGCACATAAGACTAGTAATCGACACCAAGAAAACATAAACAATGGGAATCAACATAGACTCAGCAAAACCAATCATTTGTAAACAACACCCACAAGAAGAAGTAGATGAATTTGTATACCTGGGATCCAAATTCAACAATATATGAGGGGGAGATTAAGGCCACTTTCAGACCTTCCCCCGTGGATATTTTGGCTGCAGGAGGGAATATCCACACCAGGATATGTGCGGGGTTCAGCTGGTCTGAAAACCCCCACCGCCCCAGTGCGGCTTTGCTGGTGCAAACACGCAGAGATACAGAGCAGGAAATGGGGGGGGGGGGGAAAGCTTTCAGACTGGCATATCTTGGCATGCGCATTCCCTCCCGCAGCAAAAATATGTGTGGAGGGGGGAGGGAAGGTCTGAAAGTGGCCTAAGTCATTCAGAGTTGCATATAAAAGGCAAGTGTTGCATCTATACAATTGAACAGCTTTTGTTGGAGGTCAAAGAAATATTGTGTTAGAACAAAAATAAACTATTCAATAGCGAGATAAAATCAGTATAGTTTAGGGCAGAATTGAGAACTGTTCCCAATTGTCATGAGAATAGGAAAAAGTTACCAAGCTCTTGACAAGATCTCGGTAGCATTTCAAGTTCTCATGAGAATCTTGAGAAAATTCAAAAAACGTTCTCTGTATGCGCAAAATGGCCACGGCATCCGTTCTGTGCATGTGCAGCCCTTTTCCAAAATGGCACTGGCAGCACTGGCACCATTTCCGAAAAGGGCAGCTGTTCTGCATACGTGCTACACCATTCATGCATAGGCAAACTGGCTGCCTTTTTCCAAAATGGTGCCCATGCTGCGAGTGCCATTTTGCAAAAGGGCTACACATGCACAGAAAGCTCCCAGCATTTTTTGGTTGTTGTTGTTGTTGTTAACAAGTGCAGGGGATGAGAAGGGCAAGATTCTAATTTTCTTGGTGAGATTCAGGGCAACTCTTGGCTCATTCTCATTTGCAAGAACAAGCCAAGAAACCTGTTTCTCATAGAGAAAAGCAAGATTCAGAGAAACGAGTATCATCCCTAGTTCTATGGCAGTGAAAATTAGATGATGTCAAAAAGTCTGGAGAAAAATAGAACCATGTATAAATGGATGCTACAAAAGAATCCTGCTGCTTTTTTGGCCAAAACAGATATCACAACGACAGAAAGAAGTTCCTACCCCCAAAATGTTTAATATAATAGCACACAAGCCATGTGAGGAGATCAGTCACAACAACATAGATTTCAAATGGAGTGACAGCCCAATATAGTACAGAAGAGTGATGAATGTAAATTTCCTCGCTATGCGCAATTATGTTAATTATTGCCTTTTACCTGTGAATTAATTTTTGCTTTCATGGTATGCAACTCCTAGCCCGGTGAAATCAAATGAATACAACTGTGATCTACTAGAATGTGATAGACTTGTACATGTGAAAGATGATTGTACATGAAATTATGATAAATGGGATAATGCTATAGAAATACTGATGTGATAGGATAATGAACAACCTATGGAGGTGGGCAACCAAAATTACACAGTGTGTATTTTTGGGGGAAGGGGGAGGCATCATATGCAAGCCAAGTGATAATGGGAAACATTTATATTTCTCTGGAATATATACTGAATAGTTTTGTTAACTGTTTATGTTTTGCCTGATACATCGAGGTATCTAGGAGAAGATGTATTTGTGAAACTGATACCCAACATGCAGTGTGTTGCCTTGAATAAATGCAAAACTTATCCTTTGGAACACACTTCCAAAGGGTAGGCCACAAGGCCCGTCTTTTCTCCTTTTCTCATAAGGAAATTGGTCCTCTTTGATGGTCATGTAGATAATGTGAGAAGGTTGCTGTTAGCTTATTCTTAAAAGACCTTCTTAAAAGAATGTCAGTGGTGCCCAAAGCATTGGATAACATCTCTTTTATTACTCTCTATGGGTTCAGCCACACAAGACATTATCTCACTTTGGGCAGCCTTATCTCACTCTAAACTGCCTAACTGAGTCAGGCCAATGGTCCATCTTAGCCCAGTATTGTCACAACCTGACACAGCAGCAGGGGTTTCAAATTTGGCTCTTCCAGGGTCTCTGGCAAGGCCATCCAGGTGTGATACCTGAGACCCCTCCAAGTCCCCAGCGGAGGCCTCCCCCAGGCATGCTACCAGGGATTCTGAGATGGAGATGATGGGGATTTAACCTGGGACCTTATACATGCAAGGCACGTGTGCCTACCACTTGAGCTACGCACATACACACACCCCAGTGTAGTGGCTCATATGCCCAGTGGCCACCAGTTGTTCACCCCTCTCTGTGGTGGAATGGGCAGCCAGCTACTATGCGTATGCAATCCATCCTTGGAAAAAGGCTGAGGATGCAAAGGGTAAGGTTGCTCAAAGTAGAATAAGGCTGCTGAAACTGGGTTAAAGAGCCTGTCTCCCATGGGGCTGGGCCATGCTGCACTGCCACGGTGAATCAGGCTGAGAGGACTGTGGTCCTCCCACCCGCCCCCACCTAAGACCTGATCATGGGGGAAGGGAGGCCTGGGAAGGTGGTGCACACTCTTCCCAGGCCTCCCTTTCCCCATGATCAGGTGTTAGGCGGGTGAATTGGGGGAGGTGAGGTTGGAAAGAGTATGAGCCCTCTTCCCTGCTGTCTATCAACTGATGGGGGGGGGCAGGCTGGGAAGTGTGTGTGCCCTCTTCCCAGGGTCCCCTCCTCTGCAATCAGCAATTAGGAGGGTGTATTGTGGGACCTAGAAGGAGCACACAACTGATTGGGGTTAAGCAGGTAGTAGGAACACATACTCTCCTCCCAGGCTCCCCTTCCTCCAATCAGCTGTTGGGTGGGGGAAAGGGGAATGCTCCTCCCAGGCTTTCCTTCTCTGTTGTTAGTTGTTAGGTATGGGGAGGGGCTTGCACACACTTCTCCACCTCCCCAGCAGCTGCCTAGCGGCAGCAGGCTCCATCCTGCGGCTCAGCAGCGGTCCGGGTATCAGTCCTGCATGGCTGGCTCCTCAGCCCACCCCGGTGCATGGAGGAGCTGGTGATGGCCTCAGGGGAGCAGACCTTGTGACCAGCTCTCCCCACCAGCCCAAAGTGTGGCAGCAACGCTTGCCCGCCACAGGGTCCGCAATGGATCACGCCCAGCATCCATCCCAGCTCATGTGGATGCTCCCTATGAAGTATTTTAATTATACAAATGAATAGCCATACTCCATATACTTCTTCAAACTTCCTCCCTCTAGTTCTCTTTCTCCCTCCCTATTATATTTTCCTCTCTACTTCTGCTCCTCATTTTCTTCATTTCCCCAATAATCGCTCCCATCCCAAATTATCCTGTTTACAGCCTATGGACAGAACAAACCATATATCTGTCCTCTCTACAAGTATAGGTAAGGTGATAAAGCTCTGAGCATTCATCCTGTCGCTCTTGGCTGCTTTGTGGGATAGCTCCTCTTGGGGACCCCTGATCTCCCATATTGATCGCCAATATGGGAGAGCCTGTGAGCTTTTCTTCCTTTAGGGACTTTGTGGCCCCGTATGCAATTGACCCTGTCAGCTGACGAACCCAGTTCCTTTGATATGCTTATTACCTTCTCTGATAAGCTGTGTCCCACTATATCCCCAAAACATGTTTGCCCTTTCTGTGTGTTTAACACTACCTATTGTTTCTTAGTGGGTCTCCTACACCAATATATAATCCTATAAATGTCTGGCACAGCTCTCTCTCTCTCTCTCTCTCTCTCTCTCTCTTTATCCCCCTCCCACCTTGTTCTATCCATTCCCACGCATTCCATTCCCCATAGGTGCCTGTCAATAGCGGGGGAGGGGGGCACAGGAGTGGGGGCTGGGTCAGGGGTTCTATAGGGCTTCCAGGATTAAGGGACCTGGTAATCCACTTTAGGAACAATGTGCCTTTAATTCATGATACTGCATAGGTTGAAGATAAAACTCAAGTTAGATATCTTTAATGTTTTGCGTCTCCAGCTAATACTTAGGTGTGTAAATGGATAGCCAGTCCTAGGATCAGATGGAAACAGGGCGGAGAATGGAGCATCCCACATCAGGGTTTTTTATGGTTACTCTAGCGATACCCCTCTACAATGTCAGGGAAACCTTCACCTAGTTTTGCATCCCGCACCAGGGCTTTCCTCTCGCTCCTGAGTCTTCTAACAACCAAAATAAGGACAAGCAGTACTCAGATTTGGGGATGTCATCCAGCTGCAAAGCAGATGTCTCATGAACCAAACCATCTTGGGGTTGCTCAGGCTGAAACCTAGACTTTTCTCTAGCATGCAGGCCAACGTACATGCTGCTAACAACTGTCAGTGGCAAACATCTCTTTCTGGATATGAAGACTCTGATCTTTTCTTCCTCTTTGTAGAGCTGGTGGCTTCTGTGTGGCTCCTAGTCCCTATTGTTGAGAAGGACAAGATGGAGCCTCTCTTCTCCAGGGCTGGAGTTGGCAATTCCTCTCTGTGTTGCCAGCAAAATAGCTTTTTGCCACACAAAATAGCTTTGACACCATGGCCCTTTTCACACAGACACTCTTACACTGATAAAATGGGTGTTACATTTTATTATACATGTTGCAGGGCACCCATAGAGCACACTTGCTGCCCTGTGTTGCATTGAAGCAAACTCCAGTTGATCAATTTTGATCAGGTGCAGCTTTCTGGGGAATGACACTGGTTGCCTGGTTTCTCGATCAGCCACTGTGTGAATTATCACCAGCTCTTCAGCTTGTCAGTCAGTTCCTGGCCCACCTCCCTCTCAGTTTCCAAGCTGTTCCTGAGATCTCTCTGTAAAGAAGACCATTGAGAGTCTTCCTCGTCATTGGCAGATGGACCTATCTTTTGATTGAAACAAAATTTTGCCAAAATGGGAAATGTCATATAAATCCTGGTTCCTGATACCATCTCAGTCAAATTGAGAACCTCTCAGCACTCGGTAATGTCTCAAAAGACATTTCATTTCTTGATTTACTGACTTTCCACTTACTGGAATCCAGTTTACCACTTTGCCATTCATTTCAAATCCTGAGAGGTAATACCAACACAATACCATATTTCTTCCATTCCATTTTCCCCTTGTCATTTATTGGCTGATATACAGATTGCTTTACTAAACTGCAATCCATTTGCAGATTGGTCAAAGCAAAGGGAACAAGATAGAACAGCAGTTCTGGTTGGAGGCACTGGAGTAAAGGTTAAGGGGCACTGGAAGGAGGTTAAAGGGGTGGGATAGTCAAACAGTGATTGGCTCAGAAAAGCCAAAACAACAAACCCAGAAGTAAAACTGGAGCCTCAGCAATGAAGTAAGCGGTAAATGAATGGTACACACTAAATGGTAAGCAGGAAGTCACTAAATCAGGATAGTATCTTACAGTATTGTGAGAACTGAGAAACTGATATCAGGAAAAAGTAAGGAAACTGATCCCAGTTCCCGATATGGCAAAATTTCTCACAAGCAGCCATTTACCTACTCGTTTCAGCCCTGGAGATTCTCCTTCTTGGTGGTAGATCCTAGTAGAGGCAGTGGGAGTAATTATAGTGGGAGACATGAGGGATGCATTTCCTGAAAATTTTCCTCCCCCTGCAATAGGGCTGGTTCGAAACAGCCATTCTGATTTCGCTGAAAAGTTCCATGAAATCAGAATGGCTTTCAAAATTCTGATTGGAATGAATTTCCAATCAGACAATTTTATACATGCACAAAATGGCCACTACCATGCTGCACATATGCTAAATAGTACGGGTGGGAATATCGGTATCGGATTGAAAGGATATTTTTACTTGCCCGTTTAAACACAGATGAAATAAGGTAGAAAAAGTATTAAATATATTGTAGTAACTACGTGAATGATCCAGCAAGCCAAAGTATTTAAAACATAGGCCCTTTTTACACAGACGCTCTAACACCGATAAAATGGGTGTTACATTTTATTATACATGGTACAGGGCACCACATGAGATGCCTCCACCCAGTTTCTCTGGGTGGAGATGGGTGGAGGCCTCTGTGTAAACACCACTTGCAGTGAGTGTTGGTGTGTGCATGCTCCCGCACAACACTCATCTCCACCAACCCCCCACCCACGGAGCAACGGACTCCCCGATTGCTCTGTGGGTGGGTGGTGGGTGGAGATGGGTGTTGCGCAGGAGCTTGCAAACACCATCACCCACTGCAAGTGGTGTTTACATGGACGCCTCTATCCATCTCCACCCAGAGAAACTGGGTGGAGGCTTCTCATGTGGTGACCTGTACCATGTATAATAAAATGTAACACCCATTTTATTGGTGTTAGAACGTCTGTGTAAAAAGGGCCTTACAAGGGGTATTTTCAGACGTTACGAGATCACAGTGAACCACGGTGAATACCCACCTGTGGTCACCGTGTCTCGAACGTCTGTTTGGAGGCCGCCAGATGTTCGCCACGGTGAATCCCCACATGGGATCAATTTGAACCACGCTTCCAGGGCTAGCCGGGGGAATGTCCCAGGAAGCATGGTCAAAAAGATCCCCAGCAGGGACCAAGAAAAAGTCATGTTTGGCCGGTTGCCATGGCCCGGGATCCCCGGCGAAATCCCGGGCCATGGCGCTTCCGGCCCGACGCGGCGGCCGCAGTGGCCCCGCTGCCCGCCCGTCTCCCTGGAGGGCAGGCGGCGGGGTTCATGGAGGGGGCGGGGCTGTGCAGCCACACGTTGCGCCGCACGGCCCCGCCCACTCCCACATTCCCCGCCAGGATCCCCCCGGCACGTCTGATATGGCGTGACGGGGTGACCCCGGCGGGGAATGACAGGGTTGTTTTCAGTACGGGGCCAAGCGGCCCTGTAACGTCTGAAAATACCCAAGGAAAGCAATGATTAAGGACTCTCCTACATTTTTGACCCTATGAACTGTATCACAAAAAGGGTTTGATTTACATCATCCGGTGACCAGGCCATCTTGTTTAGCTAATCTTGCTCAGCAAAGGACTGACAGTACTAGGAACAAAGGGTGATTTCAGACATTACGAGATCACACTCAAACACAGTGAATCACGGTCAATTCCACGGCGGGGCCAAAGCACCCTGCATGTCTGTTTGGAGGCCGCCAGATGTTCACCACAGTCAATACCCACATGGGGTCAAAATCAACCATGCTTCCAGAGCTCCCATTGGGACAATCTCTGAAAGCGTGGTCTATGGGTGTTTTCAGACATGACGGGGCCAATTGGCCCCGTCACGAAAACAATAAAGTCATCCCCCGCCGGGACGACCCCATCACGCCCTAACAGACGTGCCGGGGGATCCCAGAGGGGAATTGGGGAGGGGACACACGGCGCAACGTGTGGCCGCATGGCCCCGCCCCCTCCACGGTCCCTGCCGCCCGCCCTCTGGGGAGACGGGCGGGCGGCAGGGCCAATGCCGCTGCAGCATTGGGCCAAATCTGCCACGGCCCGGAATCCCTCCAGTGCTTCCAGGCTGTGGCGACTGACCAGACGTTACTTTTCTTTGATCCCCGATGGGGATCACTTTCACCACGCTTCCCAGGGAATTGGCGCGGCTAGCCCAGGAAGCGTGGTTGGAACTGACGCCATGTGGGGATTGAGCGTGGCAAACATCTGGTGGCCGCCAAACAGATGTGCAAGTCACCATGGTTCACTGTGATCTCATAACATCTGAAAATACCCAAAGAGACGGCCCGGCCCGGCCCGGGATCAGCGTAATGTCTGTTGCGCTGCCCCGGGTCTGGCAGCCCGATTCCCTGCCATGGTTCTGCTCCCATCATGTTTGTTTGGGGCTTTTTTTGACCACGGGGGGTGGTTGATCTGTTCACCCCCGCTGGGAATCCACTGTGGTGAATCAGGACAGCGTAATGTCTGAAATCACCCAAAGACACACACTGGCTTGATAAAATTTTGATAAAAACCGATGCTTGTGACTCAACCCAACATGCCAGATGGTCAGCTGGATTAACAAAAAGAGCATCCCTGCAAAGATATCTGCTTCACGCCTGGAGAAGAAGGAGGGGATGGTCATCGGAGGAAGGTGCCAACTGATAACATGACTATCACCCTCAAGCACCAGCATGACAAAGGCAATTGACAGCAGGAAAACAAGCATCAGGACCGAGGTCATAAAGTCAAGCCAGCACCCAGGAACAAGAATAACAATAACATAATTGCACAAGCATACCCCAAGAGCTGTACAACTGAAGAACATTTTCCCGCCCAGGACTCTATAAAAGACCAACTCAGAGACCAGAACATTGTCACAATGCTTGAGACCTACTTTGGTTTCCGTGGGTTGTGACCCTTTCTGGGGCTCCTCCATAGGGGGTCCTACAACTTGACCAGGCTGGGCCACCACCTATCTCCTGTTCCTGACCAAAGGCATCCATCGTTTGAACTTACAAGGCACGTAAGACTCGGACTTTGGGTTGGGTATTGTATTAGTTAGGAGGATTTATTGCTGCTGGATCAATAGCTTGACTGTAGGTTTATCCTTTACTATAATACAACCCAAATTGATTTGACAATGGATGTGTCCAGGTACTGATTGAAGATACAGTGTGGGGTGTGTGTGGATCCCTCGATCCATAGAGAGAGAGAGCTAATTCCTTATCTTACAAGATAAATCTGATACACCCTATAATCAGGTTTATTGGATTAATCCAATAATCACCGGTATTGGCATACCAGATTTTTAACATTGGCCACTTTACCGGGTTTTTTACATCACGGCCATTGAAGTGAATGGCCTCAATGTAAACAAAAACGGTAAAGCGGCCAATGTTAAAAATCCAGTATGCCGATACCAGTAAATCTGATACCGGGGAGATCCGATACCGATAAATTTGGTATCCGGTATTCTCCCCGGTGTCCCATCCCTACTAAATAGTCTGTTTGTTTTTTTAATTTTTTGTTCTTTTTGATTGGAATTCCAACCAAACTATCGGCCTGATTTTTTATTGGACAGAACAAAAATGCCCCATTCTGTCGTAGATGAAATTGTATGAAAATTCTGATTGATTCACCCCAACCCTGCATTTCTAGAAAAATGGGGATGGAGTTTATATGAGTCAGCACCCCCCCCACACACACAAATTTTAGCCCCAAATTGCTCCCATGGTAGCCTTAAGGTAGGTGCCACAGGCAAGGAATCTTTCTCATGGGCTAAGACACACAGTCATGCCGACCTTCCTTATCTGACATTCTCTCCAGAAATCCATAAAATGCCCAGGGAGCTACAGTGGGAAGTTCTAGAATGATTTGCCTCAGCTTCAACTCAGTCCTGTGCATCTGTCAGAAGTTTAAAAGACAGACAGTCTCCTTAAGGAACATTTAATTTTTATTTCCTTCTCTTGTCCCAAATTCCTCTTTAGGGTTTACCTGTTCATTCTTCTGTCTCAAGCCATGTCATATTCTACAGCTTCAACACTAGGCACATATTCCCTTTGTTCCTTTAATATAGTTGGCCAGATTTCTTTTCCCAGCTCAGGTTCTGATCCTCAATGCACTGCTCAGATGAAAGCCCTATTGAAGTAAGTTTGGCAAATTCCATAACAGCACTTTGAGCACTGGAGGCTTACAGAAAAATGCTCTTTACAACTGCCAGAAAGACACACAAATCATAGGTTATTTATAATCATTTACATTTAAAATACAACTGTGATGTTTGGTCCCCATCTGCTTTTTTTCCAAAAATAATGTTATCTCCCAAAGTAAGAGAACAGAAATCCCAAAGTAAATAAGAGAACAGAAAAAGTTTAATACAATATAATACAATACATGAAGGGTTTTAGGTTAAATTATCAACAGCCCTAACTTACCCGTAAGATTTGCTTTCTAAAATGTTCATTACTGATAGATGTGGAAACACAGCAAACAGTAATACAGCATGTTGATTACTTATTACTACATCAAAGAGTTTATAAAATCCCTTTTTAACACATTTCCCCCCTATACATTTTAGGAGAACCCTAGACAGTCTTATCTAATCTCCGAGACTGCTGTTGGAATCATAAAAAACTTTATTTTGTATAGTGTGCTTCTTACAAAATGCATCCTATGGGAACATGTAATATAATAGAGAAATGTATATATAAAGCATAACAGTGCTTCAGGATCAAAATATATGAGAAAGTAGCCCGCATTAGCCTGGGAGTCACCTGCTCATCTGCTACTTCACCTTGAGATATTCACCTGCTATGACCTCTGGTTGTGCAGCCAGCTGCTACGGATGTGTGGGCTGGCAGCAGTCAGCAATGCAGAGTGAGCGAAGACCTGGCCCCCCAGGCTAAACTGAGCTAATGGTCTCCCTCCCCATCAATTCAGCCCTTGCTCAGCCCTACTGCGTGGCAAGGTTGGAAGATCAGGCCCAGAGAGCGCCCTTGCCCCAGCCAAAAAACAGCTGATAGGGTAGGGTGAGAGCCAGAGGCTAACAGAATGCTGTAAAGCTGTGCTAAAACAGCCTCTTCCCTTTAGCTTTCCTTTCCCATATGGAAAGGAGTCCCCCTCCCTCCTTCCATCTTTTCAGATGGGATGGGGGAGAGCTGAAGGGAAGAGGCTTTTCAGCATTCTGTTGGCTGCTGACTCCTGCTAGCCAATAGAATTCTGAAAAACTGCCCTCTGCTCTCCCCCTCCCAATCCTGAAAATTCATGATTGGGCCAGCTTTCCTCACAGAGACACCTGCAAGCCCCAGACAAGGTGAAAAAACACAGCAGTCTTTCCTCCTTTACTCCCTCCCCCCCACCATTAGCACTGGGTAGTTTGTTTCTTGAGATTTCTTCCATTTCTCATCAAGAATCCAGCTGATTCTCATCTCATTCTCATTTGCAAGAAGAAGACGAGATCTACGATTGTCATCGAGAAACACAAGAAACTGAGAATCAAGTTGTAGTCCTAGTCTCATTATCCTCCTACATACCAGTTCATTTTAATGAATAATTTTTATTCTTTTAAATGATAAAATGGTCCCAGTCACACATCTCTGAATGAAGATACTGTACATGATATTAAAAAACAGTTCATACCTACATTATTTGTACATGCCCCTCCACTCCTAAAAAGGGGGGAGCATCTTATTTATTTATTTGTTTATTTGTTTATTTATTTTAAATGTATATCCCGCCCCTCCTGCCCTTAGGGCAGCCCGGGGGCCGGCGGACAACATTCAATAAAAATATTTTTAAAATTAAAACAATTTAAAATTACAATATATGGGGAAACCCCCACCCCACCCCTACCCCTCGCCAAAAGCCTGACGGAACAGCCAGGTCTTACATAAATGGCGAAATAGCAGGAGAGAGGGAGCCAACCATCTTACTGCTCTTTATAAAGCTACTTATTCATCAATAGCTCAATTCAAGGTCCACACACATGCAAACCAGAACTCCAATTGCACATGTACACTATGTCCTGGGGAACGTCTCCAACACCCAACCCTATCACCACCATAGCTTGGTTCGGTTGGCTCCCACTTTCCTGCTATTTCTGCATTTATGTAAGACCTGGCTCTTCTGCCAGGCTTTCGGTGAGGGGTAGGGGGGGTAGGGTCTTGTTTTCCCTCTGCATTATTGTATTTTTAAACTATTTTAAACTGTTTTATTGTTTTATTGATTGTTGCTGTTCGCCGCCCTGGGCTGCCCTTTGGGCAGGAGGGGCGGGATACAAAATGTGTATAAATAAATAAATAGCAGTCACTTCAGCCCACTTCTCTATCTCCTGGTCATGTCAGGATCGGGAGGCAGAGAATTTTTCCCAGGCAATCCTGTGTACATGTGCATGTTTTGGTCTTTGCATATGCCTGAGATGTGCACATGGACTTTAGATCAGAGCACAAAACTATGAGCAAAAGTTGGAGGTTGAGAGAGATTGTAGATTAGTACAGTGTTAAATGTTTATTCATATAATTTAAACAATAAAGTAAAAACAAAAGTATATGCTAACCTCCCCTGATTTAGTTACTTAATAACTTTAATCCCAAACACAAAAACTGAATAAACGTAACATAGAAAATGATAGATTAATGACGAATATGTAGTTGTCAAATGTAATCATGTTTTCTATTATCCAGCTTCAAGTGAAAACAACTTGTCAATGCATTTAATGATTGTTTGTTGTTGTTTTTTGGTAGTTATGTTGTGGATTTTCAGGCTGAAATGAGAGGAGGCTGCCAGGAACGTTCAATCAGGTTTATTCAGATACACAGCTGTGGGTCTCACTGATATTTCTACCAATGGACCACACCTTACATCACAAAGCTCCCTTATATACACAGTGGTGAACAAGCAACTATACGTGGTTCAATCATGCTGATATAGATAACCATATCTGACAAAAAAATATTTCTTGTTACTAGGCAGAAATTGGGTTGCTGACGCAAGCAAGTTCAGTTCCTCTGAACCTAGGGATAAGGGGGCACAAGGGTGCAGCAGGATATCTGGCAGGAAATGAAGCTAACTACAAAACCCACATACACAGGAAACTTCAGTATTGGTGCTAAATAAATATAGTTCATGAAGCTTTAGCAGACCAGCTGAGATGGATATGTCAAGACATGTCCCTTTCTTGCAAAGCAATAAGCTTTGGCCTAAAGTTTGGTCAAGGAGCCATATTGAGATTCTTCCATAATTCCCCCCTTTTGAGGCTTGGAGGAAACGATCAGGCCTCAACCATCAAAGGGGTCTTAAAACAGGCCCGCTCATCAATAAGCTTGCAAACCTGAATCTTTCTGTTGAGGGCGGAAGTATCCCTGGTACATTTGTTAATTAGGCAAAGCACAAGCTTGAATACAATGTACACTAATACAAACAATAAAAGAAAAGACACAACCCCGTAAAGTATGTGCTTGACAAAAGCTGGAATGTTGGGAAACAGACCCTCAAGCCAAGAGAAGAGACCCCCGTCCACCTCCCATTTGCCAGAGGGAACCCAGGTTGAGTTGGAATTTAGTTCCTTAACTGCTTGTCGAATCTGGCCAATAACAAGGTGCAGGTTTTTGGCATTATCAGGAATATAAGTACAGCATTCGGTGTTTATGAGAGCACAGACACCTCCTTTGGCTGCTAGCATTATATCTAAAGCTATACGATTTTGTAGGGCTACTTCTCTAAGGGCTACCATTTCTGCTGTGACATTTTCAAAGCCGCTGGCCGTGGCATTTGCTGCCTTTTCAAAACTAGTAGCGACGTGGTTAAGGCGTCGAAGGCCTAGGGCTGTGCCAAATGCACCCATACCCCAAAGAGACAGTACTGTAGCTAGACGGCCCTCGATATCGCTGACAACTGCTAGTTTAGAGCGAGTGCGTAATCTGGTGTCGCCCCCATTCAGAGAACTTTGCAGGCCCCTTATAGGGGCTGCGTCCAGGATACTGGTGGCTGGGAGAACAAACCCTATATAGCAGCTACCTCCCCAGTTGGCAGGCAACCATTTGCGAGCTGTGTTACCACAGATGTAATATGTTCCCACCCAGGTGCGCATCCTGGTCTTAGAGAAATCACAGGGAGATGAAAAATAAAGGGTAACATTCTGAATAATTTCATTACATGTGCATGATAAAGTGTAGTCACAGGTGCTATTTCCCATGAAGTGGGGGCCATTGTTGGTGTAGCAAAGTAAGCCCTTCTGAGTGACAGATACTATGAGGGGAGGAGGCAGAGATTCAGGGAGCTGTTTTGTCCACCATTCGTTTGAGGTGGAATTAATCCCACTACACAGCAGAATGGGTGTTCTGAGACAAGGCATAGATGTTCCCAGTCGAGGGGGATGCTAATTAAAGGAATTCCTCCCTTAGTGCTCAGGGGAAGATGCGCACATACCCAACAATTAGTACGGTTCTGGACTGCTGCTGTAACAATGGCAGTAGTTAGATAAGAGTTCTGGTGAAAGACTACCATAGGGTCAAGGAGGAGCAGGAGGGTCAGTACGCCGGCAGCGAGAAGCATGGATCCAGGCATTTTTACCCTCTACCTTAACAGCCGTATGGGTAGTCAGAAGGACCAAGTGGGGTCCTGTCCAGCGGGGTGCCAAACAGTTTTTGTGGTGGAATTCCTTAATGAGAACCCAGTCAGCAGGTTTAAAAGGATGGCAGGCTTCTGAGACTGGGGGAGTAAAAATGGCTCTGGCTCTTTGTTTTGAGGCCTGTAGGGCTCTAGATAAGGAAAAAACATAGTTAGCAATGCTGTCAGAGAGATCAGTGAGGCCTTCCCGTTGGGCCACCCGTGGCTTTATTCCCACCTGCATGGGTCTACCTATTACAAGTTCAAAGGGGGACATGCCATGCTTGTGGTCTGGGTTTGAGCGGGTGGCCATGAGTACTAGTGGAAGGGCCTGCAGCCAGGGAAGCCCGGTGTCTAATACCACCTTTGACAATCTGGTTTTAAGGTCAGAGTTTTTGCATTCGACCTGGCCACTGCTTTGTGGATGATATGGTGTGTGGAAAAAGAGGTTAACCCCTAGGGATTTACACAGAGTTTTGGTTAACTGGGCCATGAAGTGGGAGCCCTGGTCACAGTCAATGGAGAGGGGCACCCCAAAACACGGGATGAAGTCTTTAAGGAGATGTTTGTCCGCCATGATGGCATCAGCTCTCCTGCAAGGGAAAGCTTCGGTCCAGCCTGAAAAGAGAGACAGTACAACTAGCATATGTCTGAACCCCTGTGAGGGGGGGAGATCAGCAAAGTCGATTTGGAGGTGAAGAAATGGGCCTTCTGCCCATGGACGTGTGGAGCTGCGAACAGGAGTGGTCTTGGCGATGTTGCAGCATTGGCAGGTTGAACAGGAACGTGTGAATTGATGGGCCTCTGTGGTGACAAAGGGTGCAAACCAGTGCTCTGAGATCATAGATGCGATCCCCCCCCCATTGTTTGTGTGGGAACAAAGATGAGCCACATGAACCAAATGCTGTAACAGGGCTCTGGGGGCTACCGGACGACCATCAGAATGGCACAGGATACCAGAACTGTCAGGGGTGCAGCCGGCCCAGGACCAAATTGTTTGCTCTGAGGGATGTGCCGTGGTTTGGAAGTCCAGGAGGTCAGTCACATCAGGGGAGCCAGGGAGTGGAGCTGAAAGAGATACTGCAATAACGAGCTGAGCTGGGGGTCCGCATCGTGCTGCTCATTGTGCAGCTTTATCAGCACAATGGTTACCGAGTGCCTCAGGAGTGGCAGCTCTGGTATGGGCCCGAACGTGAACAATTGCCAGAGATGAGGGCAGGAGCAAGGCAATCAAATGTTCAGAAATGTATGGCGCATGGGAGATGGGGGAGCCTGAAGAGGTTAAAAATCCACGCTCCTGCCAAATGATGCCAAAAGAGTGACAAACGCCAAAGGCATAGCGGGAGTCAGTGTAAATATTGGCAGACTGGCCCTTAGCTAAAGTACAGGCTCAAGTAAGGGCAACAAGCTCAGCAGGCTGGGTACTATGAAGGGCAGGAAGGGAAAATGCTTCAAGGGTTTCAAACTGAGTGCAAACAGAGTAGCCCACAGAAAGATGGGTGCCAGCGCAAATGCAGGAACCATCAACAAACAATGACAAGGAGGGGTTTTGTAGGGGTATGTCAGAAAGATCGGGATGGGGACAGGTAACCTGATCCAGGAGGGAAAGATAGTCATGAGACAAACAATCAGGAGTTCCTTCAAGGGCAGTGGGGAGCAGGGAGGCAGGATTGAGGGGTGGAACACGAAGTAGTGTAATATTATCAGAAGACAGCAGAATAAGTTCATATTTAGTAAGATGGGCATGGGACAAAAATTGAGTTTTACCCTGATTAAGGTGAGCATATACAGAGTGTGGAACAGCAACAGTAAGGCGGTGGCCGAGGACAAGGGAAGCTGATTTTTTACAAGTTCAGCTGCTGCTGCCACCGCTCGGAGACAACGAGGGAGACCCTGGGCAACGGGGTCAAGATGAGCTGAGTAATAAGCCACAGGGCGGTGGAAGCCTGTAAATTCTTGAGTAAGAACTCCTAAAGCAAACCCCTCTGACTCATGACAAAATAAAGCGAAGGGTTTATTATAGTCAGGACGAGCTAAAGCAGGCGGCGAGGCAAGAGCTCGTTTAAGAGCATGAAAGGACATCAATGCTGTATCAGGAAAAACAAAGGGCTCTAAAGTTAAAGCAGAGTAAAGAGGTTGGGCCAGCTGGGCATAACCTAAAATCCATTGGCAGCAATAGTTAGCGGCCCCCAAAAACTTGCGGAGCTGTCTGCGGGTTGTGGGGGCTGGGAGTGAAGTAATAGTCTGAAGTCGGTCGAGAGACAAGGAGCGGGACTCATGAGAGATAATGTGACCCAAATAGGTAACAGTGGGCTGACAAAACTGTAATTTAGTTTTTGAAACCTTATGTCCCTTGGTGGCCAGGTGGTGAAGGAGAGACAGAGATGCCTCCTGGCACTGAGTCGGAGAGTCAGAGGCGACAAGGAGATCGTCAGCATAGGTGATTAAAGAAGTGCCTGGGGGTGGTTGGAAATCAGCAAGGGTTTCTCTAAGAGCTTTGCCAAACAGTGAAGGGGAGTCTCGAAATCCTTGGGGTAAACGTGTAAAAGTGTACTGGCACTGTGACAAAGGGTCAGTAAAGGCAAAGAGAAACTGAGACAACGGGTGCAGGGGTACAGAGAAAAAGGCCTGAGACAAATCTATAACTGTAAACCAAGATGCAGAGGCAGGAATACTAGCAATGGTGGTGACCGGATCAGGCACCACTGGGTGTAAGGGAATAACAAACTCATTTACCCTTTGAAGGTCCTGAACAAAGTGGTAGACGGGACATCCGTCGTCATGGAACTTCCCGGGTTTTTTAACAGGCAAAATTGGGCTATTAACCAGGGACTTAGTGGGGACCACCACTCTGGAGGCAAGGAAAGCCCTAAGGACAGGTTGGATACCGGCAATCGCCTCTTGAGATAACGGATATTGAGGCACCGAGGGAAAAGGCTTGCTGGTTTTAACCTGAATTGAGACTGGTTCAATACCCTGTAGTAACCCCACATCATCAGGCGAGGTTGCCCACAAATGAGGTGGCAAACTGTCGAGGAGGGGCTGCTGGCCAGGCAGACACTCCTGTGCAGAGTCCTCAGTCACCAGGGCCATTAAAAATGGGGGGGTCCACTGAGTCCGGCAGGGAAATGAAAAGCCCATCTGCCGAGCAATGGATCGTGGCCCTCATTTTACACAGCAAGTCTCGTCCCAAGAGATTAACTGGGGTGTTTCTACTAAGAAGGAAGGAGTGCCGATCTGTGAGCGTTCTGATGGTTACAGTGGCCAGCTCAGAGAGGGGCTGGGAGCTGGGAACACCATCAACTCCCACAGTAGGTAAGGTTATAGGAGAGACAGGCATAGAAGGTACATCAGACATTTTTAACATAGAGCGAGTTGCCCCTGTATCTACCAGGAGGTCAACCTGCTGTCCATTAATTAAAGCAGACACAGAAGGCCCTGCCTGGTCTACAAACAAAGAAGGGGCAACAAAGGAAGGACTTACAGTTTGAGTGGTGGCCCCAGAACAAAGTCAGGCATTATCGGTGTTGAAAAGTGGTGGGTGAAAAGAGTCCTCAGGAGGTGGGCTGGTGACAGGAAACTGTCCGTTGCATTGCACGGTGGGGCCCGTTGGTGGTCGTTGATTGCCTCCTCGACAGACATTGCGTTTGGGACATTGGTTTTTCCAGTGTCCCTGTTCCTTGCAGTAGGCACAAGTGTCATGGTTTACTGATCTGTGTCCCATGGCTGCAGTATTTCCTTGATTTGGTCTTGGGGGAAAAGGGGGGTAGCCCTGACGGTGGGGTCGCCAAGATTGTTCTTGGGTTGTGCGGTTTCCTTGGTTGGAGAGCTGTTGGACTTGAAGAACACACAATTTAGCAGCTGTCTGTTTTTGTTTCTGTTCCATCTTTTCTTTTTCTTCCTGAAATTGATCCCAAATCTGGCCACAGGCTGACTGGATCTGATCAAGAGTGCGAGTTTTCCAGTCCAAGACTGCGACCTGAAGCTTGGTGCGGACTGGCACTTGGAGACTGGCTACATATTGGGTGACCACTAACCCCTGGGTTTCGGCTGTTCCGGGGTCAATACCTGAGTGTTTGCGAAAGGCAGCCAAGAGGCGTGCCCCATAGTCTCCAGGATGTTCATCTTTCTTTTGTGTTACTGAAGAGATTCGGTGCCAGTCTTGTTGGGGGGGTACTAATAGAGGGATAGACTCCAAGAGGCGAACCCTGTATCTACCGAGAGCAGCTCGTTCAGCTGCTGTCGTAAATCCAGGATCTTGGGCTGGCCAGCCATTGGCATGTCCCCCCTGGTTACTCTGGGTGATTAGGGCCCCTTTTTGTTCTGGAGTCAGGAGACCTGAAAGGAGCATCTCAATATCTCCCCATGTGGGGTTGTAAACTGAGAAAAGTTGTTGGAGTTTAGAACGGAATTCCCCAGGGGACTCACGGAGTTTTGGGAAGGACGTAGACCAGTTCAGGATATCCCCCGGAGTAAAGGGTACATGAACAAGGGTTGGATTACCTCCTGCAGGATCCGGGTAAGCCCTTAAGGGTGCCTGGATGTCTGCCTCTCCGACTCACCATCCTTTACCAGGGGTTCTGAGGGCAACGGGGCATCGGGCCACTACATGGCCCACTACCGATTCCTCAGAATCTCGGAACGGGGAAGATGTCATGGAGGCGGGTGGTGTATCTAGGAGGACCTGGGAGGCAGCTGCCTGTGGTGGTACCGCTAAGACAGGTGGTGCCATAGGGGGTGGTCTCGGAATCCATCCATCAAGGAGATCATCTGATGGACTAGAGTAAATTTGAGTTGGGGGTTGTAAGGGACAAGTTAATTGGACATCACTGGGGGGTTCAGTAGGAGACTGGATTTTAAAACATTTCTGGACACTGGGTTTGTAGGCTTCTTCATCCCACAAGTACCAAATGTCCATCTGTTGAGGGTGTTTCTCCTCTAAATTACCCCAAAGATGTTCGAGGACCGGGAAGGAGAAAGACCCTTCGAGAGGGAATTGCAATTCCGGATTGTCAAGGGTATAAAGGTTCCACCTAGTTACCCATTTTACTGCTGCAGGTCCATATTTATTTAACATGTACTTAATTGGAGTATCCCCCGGGGGTAATTTGGAGGCAGTTGAACCCATTTTAATTTTTAGTTCCCAAATTCGTTTCAGAAAACTAATTTACTAAAACCACAGATAACAAAGTTATACAGGGGACAGACAGACAGACAGACAGAGGAGGCAAAGGAATACCGGCAGGGAGCGATGAACTGTCTGTTAATTAACAAGTAATCAACAGTTCATGGTGTTTGCACTACCCCACATACCTGGAACGGGTGAGGGAAACAGACATACATTTTACAAAATACAAACTGACAAGACATTACAAATGAACACAAAAGGATCGTCTAGAGTCCCAGAAGTCCCAGTATTTGACTGGAAACAATGGATCTATAGAAACTCAGGTTGGAAGGAATTAGGTGTTTACAAACACTCTCATACATTCACACAGGGAGAAGGAGGTCCATTTCTTTACAGAGTGCCAAAAGCAACTAACTGCAGGATCTGGCTCATACAGGGAAAGGAAAGGATTTATACAATCACGCCCGTGGGGTACATGAGTTTCCACCAAGCCCCCTTGCGATAGAAACCAACCATATAGGATGGCCTTTGGGCGGCTGAACTTGACTTAAGTCTCTAGACCTGGACCACGGTTATTAACATTCACACATTTATTTCAAACTATACCAGACAAAACATACACCAGACAAGACATAAACACTAATAAACAAGTCTAAAATAAATTTCTGATTCAGACAAGGCAGAGTCGGTGTTTTAAAACCGAGTTTCGTCAAACAGGGCGCCTGTTTCGTCCCTAATTGACCACCAGGGTATTAGGGCAATTATCAGAACGGGGCTCGGTTGGTAGCCGAGATCCACTGTGAGCGAGGCGTCCCCCACTACCAGCACAGCACTTACCGCAGAAGTCCACAGGATTCCTATGTTCCTCTCATCCCACTTCTGTCACCAGAATTGTCATGGATTTTCAGGCTGAAATGAGAGGAGGCTGCCAGGAACGTTCAATCAGGTTTATTCAGATACACAGCTGTGGGTCTCACTGGTATTTCTACCAATGGACCACGCCTTACAGCACAAAGCTCCCTTATATACACAGTGGCGAACAAGCAACTATACGTGGTTCAATCATGCTGATATAGATAACCATATCTGACAGAAAAATACTTCTTGTTACTAGGCAGAAATTGGGTTGCTAACGCAAGCAAGTTCAGTTCCTCTGAACCTAGGGATAAGGGGGCACAAGGGTGCAGCGGGATATCTGGCAGGAAATGTAGCTAACCACAAAACCCACATCCACAGGAAACTTCAGTATTGGTGCTAAATATAGTTCATGAAGCTTTAGCAGACCAGCTGAGATGGATATGTCAAGACATGTCCCTTTCTTGCAAAGCAATAAGCTCTGGCCTAAAGTTTGGTCAAGGAGCCATATTGAGATTCTTCCATAGTTACAAGACCAGAGAAATGACAGGACACTTTGTTATATTCACCAGTTCAATACTGCATGTCAAAGCTGCATTGCTGATTCAGAATGAAAGAACAAATATACATTCTGAGGCCTGCTCTACACTTAATTCCCCTCTTAAACTGGGTTAATAAAACCAGTTCTTCAACAGACTTTGGGTGGTTTTAGATGTCCATGAAAATGGTAGAGGTGTGCACCAGAGGCCCAGGTTGTTTTTGTTTTCCATTTTTGTTATTTAAATATGTCATTTTCGTTTTCATAAATATCAAATTTTCATTTTCGTTTTTGCTTTTGTTTTCATTTTCCATTGCTTTCAATGAAAAACACATTTTTGGCTGTAACGTTTTTGTTTTTTATTATATTTGGCTGATACTTTGAGTGATTGTACCTCCAATGGAAAGCATTAAGTGTACCAAATTTCAAAACAATTTGATAAAGGAATCCAATTTAAAAACAGTTGAAATATATTATTTTGCAAAATTCTTCATATACGTTCTTAGCTCTAACTTCTTTGTCTCACATTTAATGTAGATGAAACATGTCAAATTTACACCCCTTCCCATATTTATCTCTTCTCTGACAACTTTCAGGGGAATTGGATAAAGGATCCTGGTGGTATAAGCAATTAACTTATAAATGTATGTCTAACTGTAACACTTTTGTAGTCCAACCAGTATACATGATATTTGGCAGGGATGTAGATCACACTTTCCCAATCATCTCTGCCAAATAACAGAAATATGAGATAAAGGATCCCAATTTTATATGCCTGCACAGCATATGCAGAGAAGGAGCCTATGCCAGTGATTCTCTTATGTGTCTCTGTGATATAAGATTGGTTTGTGATGCCAACTGGCTGGCAGAAATGTCAATCAAATATCATCATTCTTTGCTGTGACCATCCTAACATCTCTCTCCCACTTGTTACTGGGAGGCAGTAGCATCTGTTTAGGAAAGAGCCAATAGAAATTCTCTTATGTCCTCTGTCACAGTGCTACAGGATGTGATTGTGATGATAATTGGCCAGCCTGGATGTGTAAACTATGTTATGTCTCCTGATTGCTGGGATTCTATCCCCAAAGTCCCACTTATGTCCCTTCTATTCCTGCCTGAGGGCCACCCCCTAGGCCCACCTCAAAGTCACTATTGATTGGTCCTGTAAAGCTGGAAGCATGTAGTAATTGGCCAGTGAATGTGTCTGTCAGTCTTTTGGGTTGCTCCATATCCTCCCTCCTACAGCCTCCCTCCCCTTGCCATAACAGTTGCCTGGCTCTGACTGGCACTGCATGTGCTGTTATTTATCTGAATAATGGTCTTCAAGGGGATAACTTCAATTGCTAATAGAATTGGGTCCCTTTATCAAATTGTCCTGTATTTTGGCAGAGATGACAGGGAAGGTATGTGATACATTCCTGCCAAATGTCCTGTAAACAGAATGGAATATACAAATGTTACAGATGGAAATGTATTTTAAAGTTATTGTCTTATACCATCAGGATCCTTTATCCAATCTTTCTGAAAACTGTCAGGATTCTTAAGCTTGAGGAGAGACATAAGATTCACAGGTTTCATGCAAATTGGATGGAACATAAAGAACATGTATCCATGAATGTGTGTGGAGCTTTTCTTAAAATCACAATGTTCAATTGCTTCTAGAATCAGTTCCCTTTATCCAATTGTTTCAAAAATTGGCATGCTTAGTGCCCTCCGATGGGTTACAATCTCCTCAAGTTTCATCAGAATCGAATAAGAAACAAAAACTTTATAGCAGGAAATACATTTTTCAGTGTTTCCCCTTTATTTCAAAAACAAAATGTCATTTTTGTTTATATTTTTGTTATTATTATTTGTCATTTTTGTTATTGTAATAACGATAATGAAAACAACAATTTTCATTATCGTTATTATAATGAAAACAACATGCAAACCCCTAGAAAATGGTGGGGTTTTGTAATCTACCACGATCATTCATCTCCCATGACAAAGCAGTCAGAACTTGGGGATCACTGGATTGCAATATCACATCCACATGGGAAACTCCTGTGAGAATCACAATCGTAGCATTTTTAGATGGGTATGACAAGCAATTTGTGCAAGTCTCACAGGAGTTTTCAAATGCACATCTGGAAGCCCTCAATATCTAGAGTTTCTGGATGCACATTAACACACGGACATTTCCACAAGACTCACGGGGGAATAGTTTACATATGCAGGTAATTCACAAGGTTTATTGCTCTCCTGCACAATTAGCATTTCTAAAAACACCCTGTGATCCAACCTAATTTAGCTAATGGGACATGACATTTTATGAAAAATTTGGTCTAGCTTGGATATATCTTACTAGTAATAATTTGACTAAAGTATTTTATAGAGTAAAAGGACACAAAGCTAAAAGGGAAATTGAGTAGCGACAGTTAAAACTGAAAGTTTAACTGGCAATGGAGTACAAAAAATATTAGAAGTGAGTTTTAAATAATATGCATTTGTGATTGGAAGAGCTTTATCTATCTATCTATCTATCTATCTATCTATCTATCTATCTATCTATCTAATTCCATTTTAAATAACATGAAAGATCCATGGGGCTGATCAACCCTTAGATAGTCTGATCTTTGATGCTATCTGGAATTGCCATTGGCTTATTATCTTTTCTTCTACAGAACTACTATCGTACCTACACAGGACCACTAAATAATCTATATCGGGACTAGAAAAGTTCCCATTCTGAAGATCTGTGCAGCAAGCTCTTCATATCACCAAGTACTTCCACTGAATGTCACTTGAGTCCTTGGGCATGCACATGTCCATGTATGCTCACATAGAGTGAAAGCAAATGTACCAGTGGCTTCCCTTGAATACCCTGGGGCAAACAACTGCAGCCACCACTCCTCACTATAGTGGGGAGGGCTGTTTACACAAGCTTGGGCATGGGGGCTGCTGGCACAGGTACATTCATGCTCCAGGTCAACTCGAGAAACTGTCTGCATGGGACAGGATTCCTAGGCTAATGCAGCACAGCAGGATCAGGCCCCAGGAAGATCTGCTGCCAAACAGGTGATGGGGGACACTCCTGAGCTCCCACCGAACAGCTGTCACCAAGCCTGGAGCAACCCCCCCCCCATCAGCTGTTTGTGACTGGGTGAGCCACCTTACAGCTGATGGGTGGGACAGGAGTGCTCCCAGTCAACTGTTTTACAGGTTAGATGAGTGCACCAAACAGCTGATTGGATGGGTGTGGAGGAGTGCATTTACCCAGCCCACCGAACAGCTGATGGGGAAGCTCCAACTCCTCCACCCCATCAGCCATCAGCAGGGCAAGGCTTTATTTTATTTTTTTATTTTAAATATTTGTTAGTCACACCCAATGCCTATGGCATCCTGGGGCAACATACAACACAATAAAACAATTCATATAAACAACAATTTTTGTTTTTTTAAAAAACCCTTAAAAACACAATAATATAATCAGGGTTGGGAAAAATAAAATAAAAATAAAAGGTAGGGAAGCATTAAAACACTAACCCACCCTTCCCCGCTACTCCCCATAGGTCTGGGCGAACAGCCAGGTTTTACAAGCCCACCGGAATGTCAAAAGGCTTGGGGCCAGGCGAGCTTCCTCCGGGAGGGAATTCCAAAGACACGGCCCAGCCACCGAGAATGCCCTCTCCATTGTGGCCCCCCGCTTAACACGGGTGACCTCCAAGAAGGCATCCCTGGCAGACCGAAGGACCCGCTCTGGGATGTGGAGGGTGAGGTGGTCCCTGAGGTGCGAGGGGCCCAGATCATGAAGGGCCTTATAGATCAATACCAATACCTTGAACCTGGCTCGGCATGCTATTGGCAACCAGTGCAGAGTCCGGATCACAGGTGTTATATGCTCCCGACGACCCATCCCCATCAGGAGCTGGGCTGCTGCATTCTGCACTAGCCTCAGCCTCCGGACCAGGAACAAGGGCAGCCCCATGTAGAGCGCATTACAGTAGTCCAGCCTCGACGTAATGAAGGCATGGATGAGGGAGGCCAGGTCCAGCCTGGAGATGAATGGATGCAGCCTCCACACTAGATACAACTAGCAGAAGGTGGCCTTCGCCACCACCTCCACCTGTCAATCCAGGTGGAGATCCGTGTCCAACACTACCCCCAGAATCGAGACCTGCTGAGCTATAGGAGGGCAACCTCCCCCCCCAATCAGGGGGGCCGACACCTCCCTCGCCCTCCCCACCACCATCACCTCCATCTTATCAGGGTTGAGCTTCAGTCTGCTCTGCCACATCCACTCTGCCACGGCCTCCAAACACTGGGATAGCAATGAGACAGCAGGGTCTGGTCAGCTGAAAAAGAGAGGTACAGCTGAGTATCATCAGCATATTGGTGACATCACACCCTGAACCCTCTCAGGACCTCTCCCAAGGGCTGCATATATACGTTAAATAATAAAGGAGACAGGATGGAACCCTGCGAAGCACCACAGGACAAGGCACAGGGGCAAGATGTTTCAGCTCCCAACACCACCCGTTGGCTTCTTTCTGAGAGGAATGAGCATAGCCATTCAAAAACAGTCCATCCAGACCCCCCAAGACTCACAGCCATCTCAACAGCAGCCCATGGTCCACAGTATCAAAAGCAGTTGAGAGATCTAGCAGGATAAGAAATGTAGAACATCCTGCATCCATCTCCCAGTGGAGATTGTTGACCAAGGCCACCACCATCGTCTCAGTGCCATAGCCAGGACAGAACCCAGATTGAAATCGGTCCAGCAAAACGATGCCGTCCAGATGCGCCTGGAGCTGGATTGCCACTGCCCACTCAATAACCTTCCCTAAAAATGGAAGGTTAGAGACAGGTAGGTAGCTGGTGAGTGCATCCACATCTAATGATGGTTTTTTCAGCAGGGGCCACACAACAGCCTCCTTGAGGCAGGGCGACAGCCTCCCCTGCTGTTAGGACGCATTAACCACTCTTGCCAGGACTGTCCCCAATGTCTCCCTGGAGGCTTTCACCGACCAGGATGGACAAGGATCAAATTCACAACTGGTGGCTCTCACAGACCCCAGAACATCCACCGCATTGGCCGGCGTCACTTCCTGAAACTCCCTCCACAAAATTGGACCAGACGGGGCCTCCGTGACCTCGCGCTCTCCACCTACTGCCCCCAACCCGGTGTCAAAGTCACTCTGAATTCGAGCGATCTTGTCTGTAAAGTAGATGACAAACTCCTCGGACTGGGACAAGTCCCCGTCCAAGCGGAGGGAGGCCAGACTGACCAGCCCCCGCACCACCCTAAACAGCTCCACCGGGCGTGACTTTGCAGATGCTATGAGGGCAGCAAAGAATTCCTGCTTTGCTGTCCTCACAGCCTCAACATAGGGAGCATGCTCTCCTCCTCCAAGCCTCCAGTTCAGCTATTTGGTGGGGCTGGGGTGAGCGTGGGGACCCAATCCACTGACCCTGCCTCATAGCAAGGCTGGGGCAGGGCTACCAGATGTGCGGACTCATGGTTTGGCCTGGGATGCCTATCCAAGCTTTTCGGGAGGATACACCCCGTAGCAGCCACACATCTTCCCTGGGGCAGACATGGGCCCACATCTTGCGGTGACAGAACAAAGATGAGATGAGTTCTGGGACAAAGCAGACTAACTTATGATGAATGCAATAATTATAGACTGCGCAAAGACCCAGAAGATGCCCATAGGGATTCCCTAAGTCCACTCAGTTGCAGTCTCTTTTTTCACCTTGGAAGAGAAACAAACCAGACTTGATCTGCTTTTCCTTTCTCTGAACCAGATTCTTTTCTGCCTGCTCTGCACCTTTTTGAGAGAAAGAGAGTGTGTGTCTGTTCTTCATTGCAGAAAGTTCTTCTGCAACAGCTTCCAGGCCGTGACAGTTGAAGTTATATTTGGTAAGCTCCTGGGTTAGAGAGAAAAATTTTCAAAGTCCTGGATGTCTACCTGACCTATTTCTCTAAAAATGTAACACTGTATATTCCCAAGTATATCTAAGTTAAAGTAACAGCTTAAAAATGTGTAGGGATGGGCGAACAAAACCGAGTTTGGAAATTCGGTTTGGTTCGGTTCGAAAATCAAGTTCAGTTCAGAAGTTTGGTTCGGTCGACCGAACTATTCGAGTTCGGTCCGAACTCCGAACTTCTGAACAGAGTTGGGAAATTCAAACCCCATTGAACTAAATGGAATATTATCTTATAGGGATGGGTGAACATAACCGAGTTCGGAAATTCGGTTTGGTTTGAAAATCGAGTTCAAGTTCGGTTCGGTTGACCGAACTGTTCGAGTTCGGTCCGAACTCCGAACTTCCAAACCGCGTTCGCCCATCCCTACAAATTTGCAACAAAATAGAAAATATACAAACATTTGCCAAAGCATGTAAATAACTGGCCGAGTCTTCAGAGGTGCTGAGAATTCACACTGGTCAGAATCCAAAGAGAACTGCACATCTTCAGCTTCAATGAAAATTGGACTGTTGTAGATGAAATATGAACTGAAGTAGCCTAAGTTTATGACTCATATTTGATTATTTATGTATTTATTATATATATATTTATCCCGCTCCTTATGCTAAAAGCAGCTTGAGACAGCTAACAATAAATAAGTTAAACAATATAAAATTCAAATATAAATACAATAATAAAAAATAGATCTAACAACCAACATTAAAATTCAAATGGTGGGTACTAAAAGAATAATAAAGGCTCTCCCTCCCTAACCATCCTCCCTCCACCCCTCTCCCTCACCAAAATCCTGGCAGAACAGTCAGGTCTTGCACTATCATCTAAAGGAAGAGAGGTCCGGGGCCACATGGACCTCTGCTGGGAGGGAGTTCCACAGCCTTGGTGTTGCCACCAAGAACACCCTTTCCATAGTTGGCCCCAGAAATACTTGGGGGACTTCAAGAAGGACACTTCCAGTTGACTGCAGGGGTTGATCCAGAGCCCAGGTAGTGAGGTGGTCCCACAGATAGGTAGGACTTAGGCCATATAGGGCTTTAAAGGTAAGCACCAACACTTTGAATCAGGCCCAGAAGACAATAGGCACCCACTGCAAAGAATGGAGCACTGGTGTAATGTGCTTGGCTTGCGGCAACCCGTCCCCATAAGGAGGCAGGCCTCCGCATTCTGCACCAGCTGCAGTTTGAGTCCAAAACATATGGCTGAAGCCACGGCACCAGACGTAAATAGCGAAATGTGCCTCTTGCCACAGCCCCCACCTGGGCATCCAGGCAGAGGTGCGAGTCGGGAAGCACTCCTAGACTATGAATGTGAAGGACCAGTGGAGGGTGAACCCCATCAATGACGGGGGATACCAACCCCACCACCTGTACCACTAGCATCACCTCCCTCTTGTTGGGATTCAGCTTCAGATGACTCACCCTCATCCAGTGCCCCGCAGCCGCCAAACATTGAGTAAGCACCGAGACTGCCGGGCCTGGGTCTGATGAAAAGGAGAGGTAGAGTTGGGTGTCATCAGCATATTAGGTATTTTCAGACGTTACGAGATCACGCTCAACCACAGTGAACCACGCTCAACCCCGCGGTGGGGCCAAAGGGGCATGAACGTCTGTTCGGCGCGCGCCAGATGTTCACCATGCTCAATACGCACATGGGGTCAATTTCAACCACGCTTCACGGGCTAGCCGGGGGAATATCCCGGGAAGCGTGGTCAAACGGACCCCCACCGGGAACCAAGGAAAAGTAACGTCTGGATGCCAATCCCCACGCGGAACCAAACGAAACGAGCCCCAGCCGGGGACAAGGCACGCAGTGTCACTGCCGGGCAACCAGCAACAACATAAACACCGGAGGGAGATTTAAAGCGAAATCGGCAGCAAGCAAGCGTGGCGGGATGGAGCGAGGAGGGAGGCGGAAGAGAGCGGAGACAGAGACAGTGACAGTGGTGGGGCAGGAGGTGGAGGCAGGGGCAGCGATGAAGGGGGGGGCACAGGCAGAGGAAGGGGGCACACGGGTGCACCCGACCAGGGAGGTGGCCCAGGCACAACGCCCACAGCTGCAGCCAGGTCGCGACACCCCAGGGACAGCGGCCGGAACAGGCCCGGAGGAGGCACCCAGGAAAAGGGTAAAGGGAAACAAGGGGAGGGGACCATGGGGCACGGGAGCCCCCCCTGGGGGGGCAGTGGGGCGACCCTGAGGGACCAGGAGGGGGGCAGGGGAGCCCCGTGAGGGGGCCCCACCGGCACCCACTCAACCACTCCCACCCTCCCCTCCCCCCAGACACGGAAAATGGCCCGG
>QEPC01001717.1:6867590-6884908 GCA_003113815.1 Sphenodon punctatus | reverse complement strand
ATCCGCAGAAATGTCGCGGTGTGGCGGGGGCAATTCCGAAATAGCGGAACGGAATCGCGGCGCGGTAAAAGCTGCTGCCGCATCAGCCCTATCCATGACAAGCGCACTGCTGATATCTCCCCCAATAACAGAACACCTGCCTCAAGGTTGCTGCAAAACATGAGATCCAGAGTATGCCCCCCCCCGATGTGTTGGGCCACTAACCATCTGGGACAGGTCCATGGTTGCCATGGCGGCCATGAACTCATGCTCCATGCCCCCAAGGGTGGCATCAGCGTGAATGTTGAAGTCCCCCAAGACTAATGTTTTTGGGGACCGCAACACCACCCCCGATACCACCTCCATCAGAGCATGCAGAGAGGCTGTTGTACAGGTAGGTGCACAGTATACAAGCAGCACCCCTAAACTGTCCCCCGCTAAATCAAACACAAGGTAAAGGACCTCCATACCAACCATGGTTTGCACCGGATACCTCATCACAAACCATCCCTCTTTAAAAATCATGGCTACACCGCCTCCCTCCCCCCTGTCCCTCCAACCGTGGCTGATGCTGCACTGAATACCTGGCTGGAACAAAGTCAGACAGAATAGACCCCGACTCGAGGTCCAGCCAGGTTTCCATGATACATATGAGATCGGTGGCTGAGTCCAGGATCAACTCCTGGACAGTTGTTGCTTTATTCACCACAGACCTCGCATTCAACAGCAGCAGCAGCACCACAGGGTCATAGGCTCTCTGATCATGACCCATCTGCCCAAGTGCCTGGGGGCTAGTAAGCAGGACCTGTACTAAGCACCTGTTCCGTTTCAATGATCTTACATCCCTCCACCTGGAACCATATCTTCTGCAGCCTGTCATGACCCCAAAATCTGCTGCCCTTCCCCTGACAGGGCCCCGCAGCCCCTGCCCCCCTCTGGCTGCCCCACCCTGGTGGCAGAGGAGATCACCACCACCACCCACCATCTCCTCCTCCCTAACCCTTTCAGCAATCCCAGACATCCCTATATATCCAAATATACCCCAATACTCTCCTCCCCACCCTAGCTCTCCCACTAACTCTCCCCCTCCCCTCCCTTCCCAACAACTCCTCCCCTAATTACCCCAATATCACCCCCAATAATATATAACATAACCTCCCCCAACCACACCCCTCACCTCCCTATCCACCCATGTCCCCCCACAAAATCTTCTACCAGTCGGGGATATGATACACAGTCCAGTCCCCTGCCCCAGCCCTCCCAAGGGCCATGTCCAAGGGCCCTTCAGTGTGGCCCTTAGGCATGCACCTGTGGTACACGTGCGAACAGGCACACAGCTTTATAGCCCCTGTCAGGGCTGTCACCCTGCTGGCAGCTGGTCTGTATCCATGGCCCCACCCCCTCTCCCTCTGCCACTGGGATAGGGGGGGGGGAATGGGCTCCTGCGAGACCTGGTCTGGAAGGTCCCCGCTCTAGGATTGTGCGAGCCCATGACGGTTCCCAGCCCGCACTCTGGGATGGGGTGAGTCCTGGGTGGTTCCCAGCCCCTACTCTCTGTCAGGTGGGGCGAGTCCTGGGTGGCTCCTGGCCCAATGCAGCATGGCATTGTGGCAATGGTATTGTAGCAATGGTAACTTGAACACACCAAGCAAACTTGGGGAGTGGAGCCAGGCAGAGAGATTCCCTCCTCATAGTGCCAAATGCCAACCAAGCAGCAGGCAGCAATGTGGCACCCAAGTAAAAAAAACAAACCCAAAAAACCCCTGCATGGCATGGTAAAGGGTAATATAACCCCCATCATCCAGCATTGGCTCTATGGACAGAATAGGCCAAACCATACCATGCCAGGCCAGGTACCCCTCTCCCCATCCCCCCAGCCAATTACTTACAGATCCAGCAGCACTGTAGCATGCAGTGCAGCCAAATTCACCAAAGAGATTGGACAAAATGGCTGCAATGCAGACACTTTTATTTTGCCCTGCTAGCCAATTCAAAAGCTGACCATCTGACTTGGCCAGTCAATCAAAACTTGCCATCTGGCTTACCAACACTCAATTGTCCCCTTCCATATCTCACTCCTACCAAATATGGCACTAAGGTTCATTTCCAGAAGAAGCTCAATTGTCCACCAGCCCTCTACGTATGCAGAGGTTTCCAAAGTTTTCTGAATAATGACCTTGGTCCTCAGAACTTCAGAATTCGGCCTTTCAGAACCAACTACCTTAATATTCAGCAAATTCTGAAGTTTTCTGATGACTTCGTTTCAGCTATAGTTTTACCTGCAGGTAGCAAATGCGCTACCCATTTCTGCTCTACAAGTCAACTTTACCACTCTCTGGAAAACACGTACTCTTCACCCTTTCAGTCACAAGATCATCTCTTGTCGAACTCTGAGGGAAAAACACATGATTTAAGAGTAAAACAGAAATGATGAGGCCAGTGAATTTCAGCCACATAGGCCCTTTTCACACAGACACTCTTAACACTGATAAAGTGGGTGTTACATTTTATTATACATGATGCAGGGCACCCGTAGAGCACACCTGAAGCCCTGCAATATGTATAATAAAATGTAACACCTATTTCATCAATGTTAGAGTGTCTGTGTGAAAAGGGTCATAGCTGGTGTGTTGGCTGGGACCATGCTGTTGTGGGACAGAGCTGGGCTGGTTACTCATGGCTCAGAACACATATGGAATAGTGTAAAATATTCATAACACTTACCTTTAAAAAGTTGTTAAACATTTCTAATGGTCAACACTACTTTGATAGCCTTGAGTTAAAATAAATGTATTTTATTTTAGCAAACAGAAAAGCTTATATTCACAAGCTTTGTGTTCTGAATAGAATAAAATGTGTTACACTGTTATGAATATATTCCTGAGATTTTTGTCCTTTATGTAGCTGTGCCGTACATAGTATGCCCTTATTGATACTCAGAAGATACTCAGAAGATAAATTTGATTTATTCCCTAAGAAATATCATTAATGTTTTCATTGTCTTTCATTGTTTGAATTCAACAAATGTTTGGAAATTGGTGGGGGAGAGGATAGTAGTTTTCTTTGCTATGCATGTATCAAATTGCCCAGTTATGATTATTATTCCCAGTACTGTTTTTTTGCAAATAATTCTTTTTAATCTCATTTAGTTTTTTTAAGATTACAAAATGAAGCATTATTTTAAAGAAAGACGTTTCCAGTTGTGATAACTGCAATACAAAAAATAAGTATTCTTGATTCCTCTAAGTCCAAATTCACACCCTAAGCGGGGGACAGTCCTACACAGGTTTTGGCTCTGGGAAGAGAACCTGGAAGCCAAAATATGCACAAGGTTTGGCCGGTGTTAAAGCCCCCACCACACGTTTTTTCCGGCAAACACCTGCAAAAGTACAGAGTTAGATTTCCTTGCTCTGTATTTTTGCTAGGGATGTGTGAACAGAACAGAATTCGGAAATTTGGTTCGGTTCGAAAATCAAGTTCAGTTCGAAA
Organism: Sphenodon punctatus; assembly: GCA_003113815.1. NCBI lineage: Eukaryota > Metazoa > Chordata > Lepidosauria > Sphenodontia > Sphenodontidae > Sphenodon > Sphenodon punctatus. The sequence continues at coordinate 6,881,440 of QEPC01001717.1, read as the reverse complement.
GTTCAGTTCGGTTGACCGAACAATTCGAGTTCGGTCGAATTCCGAACTGCCGAACCGAGTTCATACATTCAAAATCAGATTTTTTGGCCTTCCTAACTGGTTCGGATTCAACTGAACAGTTCGGTCGAATTCGAGTTCGGTTTGAAAGTTCGGTTCGGTCAACTGAACTATTCGAGTTCAGTCCGAACTCCAAACTTCTGAACCGCGTTCGCACATCCCTAATTTTTGTGGGTGTTTGTGGGCAAAGCCACTCGGGGGGAGGTACTTTTACACTGACCAAACCCCGTGCATATTTTGGCTTCTGGATTCTCTCCTGGAGTCAAAATCTGTGTGGGACCAGCCGCTGATGAAGTTTTAAATGTAGTATTAGACTAAAGAACCTTTTGGAAAAATATGGAGTAGATTTGATTATTTTTTTTTTAAAAAAAACCCCAACCTGTCAGTCAATTGGCATTGGCGTCCTTCTGTGAGAGTCGCAAATGTATTATGCTAAATGCAGCTCAAGACAATAAATCTTCTTATTTTTTTTTAAAAACCATGAACATTCACTTGAGGAAGAATAAGAAGTTTAATTAAATACTGATTGGGAGTCCTCTTCACAATGTCAGCCCAGTGTGATGATAAATGCAAGTGGCTTGGCAATAACATAGCTATTCCTTTAATCCTCCTGTATTTTTCAGCTGCCAACAAAAAAATCTCTGTGTTTAATGTTTTTAGACTGCACTTAATGCGTATAGATATTTTCCTGTATAAAAGGATGAACTGGCAAGACAGATGATGAAAAAAAAGTTAAAGCAATGTTACAGTTGGCAGAGTCCCAGCTGTTTACATGCACCGGACATTCTGTTCCACACACAGATTGTAAATGTATAGATTGTGCTGCATACAAGATACAACATCATTTCTACAACTCCAATTTCCCATGCTTTGCCTCTATTTATGAAACAGATGTTTTCTATCACATAAACGACTGACTACATGGACTTTTTTTTGCAGGGCGGAAGGAAGAAAACTCCTATTGAAATGAATAGGAAATTATAATGGTCCAAATTGCAGCAGTTTTCTAACAATGCCTTCATACTTTATGGGACATACTTTTGCTTAACCATAGCTGTAATTTGTTTGCACAGACAGACAACAGTGTAAACCATTCCTGTCAACACGCTCATACACATAGCTTTTAACTTTATGTAAACAACTTAATATGAATCGGAAAATTTAGGATAAATACCAAGTGTCCTGACTTATTTTCAATATACTTCACTTCCCAGTCTATATCTAAGCCCTCCTATGCAAGATTAATTTTTTTAAATTAGGGCCAAAGCAACATTAATTCCTCATATTGACTTCAGAGTGAGTCAATGCACTTTTGAAATCCCAAAAAGTTTATGTTTCCTAAATATGTCCTTACATTTTTAGCTTTTGACCCCCAGGATTCAAAATCTTGGCATGGGCACCCAACTATTTATGTACATGCAACTGTTTGATGTTGCATGTACATCAGATGTGCACAAATATACAAATGATGTAACTGAATGGACCTAGCTTTAAAAATCTGGCCAGCATTTAAAAGTTGAACTGAATCACTTACCAAAAAATTATTAGCCATAATTATTATTTATTGTGATATTTATTTATTTATTTATTTAATCAAATTTATATCCTGCCCCACCTGAAAACAGCTCGGGGCGGCTAACAATCTCAAAAAATATATATAAAAAATACAATTATAAAACATTTTTAAAATACTGATAAAATTACAACAATTAAAACCAGGGTAACACTAAAATAATCAATACAATAAATAAGGGTGGAGGGAGATAAAAAAAACCTTCCCCCCCTCCCCAAAGGCCTGGGCAAACAGCCAGATTTTGCAAATTTGCTGGAATGTTACAAGGCTTGGGGCCAGGTGAGCTTCCTCCGGAAGGGAGTTCCAAAGGCGCGGCGCGGCCACCGAGAATGCCCTCTCCATTGTGGCCCCCCGCTTAACACGGGGGACCTCCAAGAAGGCACCCCTGACAAACCGAAGGAGCCGCTCTGGGGCATGGAGGGCAAGGCGGTCCCTGAGGTATGAGGGGCCCAGATTGTGAAGGGTCTTATAGATCAATACCAAAACCTTGAACCTGGCTTGGCATGCTATTGGCAGCCAGTGCAGGGTCCGGAGCACAGGTGTTATGTGCTCCCGATGGCCCGTCCCCAACAGGAGCCGGGCCACCGCATTCTGCACTAGCTGCAGCCTCTGAACCAGGATCAAGGGCAGCCCCATGTAAAGCGCATTGCAGTAGTCCAGCCTCAAGGTAACGAAGGCATGGATGAGGGAGGCCAGGTCTGGGCCGGAGACGTATGGATGCAGCCTCCACACCATATATAACTGACAGAAAGCAGTCTTCGCCACTGCCTCCAACTGTCGCTCCAGGTGGAGATCTGCATTCAATATCACCCCCAGACTCCAAACCTGCTGAGCTATAGGAGGGCGAACCTGCCCAGTCAGGGAAGCCGACACCTCCCTCGTTCTCCCTACCACCATCACCTCCATCTTATCGGGGTTGAGCTTCTGTCTGTTCTGCCACATCCACTCTGCCACGGCCTCCAAACACTGGGACATCAACGAGACAGCAGGGTCTGGGTCCACTGAAAAAGAGAGGTACAGCTGAGTATCATCAGCATATTGGTGACATTGCACCCCAAACCCTCTCACAACCTCCCCCAAAGGCTGCATATATACATTAAAACAATGGAGACAGGATGGAACTTTGCGGAACGCTGCAGGTTAAAGCACAGGGACAAGATATTTCAGCTTCCAACACTACCCGCTGACTTCTCCCCGAGAGGAATGAGCGGATCCATTCAAGAACAGTCCCGTCCAGGCCCCCGAGGTCATGAAGCCATCTCAACAGCAGTCCATGGTGTCAAAAGCGACTGAGAGATCTAGCAGGATGAGAAATGTCGAACATCCTGAATCCATATCCTGGCGGAGATCAACGACCAAGGCCACCAATGCCATCTCAGTGCCATAGCTGGGACGGAACCCAGATTGAAAAGGGTCTAGGAAACCGATGCTATCTAGATGCACCTGGAGCTGGATTGCCACTGCCCGCTCAATAGCCTTCCCTAAAAAGGGAAGGTTAGAGACAGGGCAGTAGCTGGCGAGTGTGTCCACATCCAACAATGTTTTTTTCAGCAGGGGGTGCACCACAGCCTCCTTGAGGCTAGGCGACAACCTCCCCTGCTGCAAGGATGCGTTAACCACCCTCACCAGCACCGTCCCCAATGTCTCCCTGGAGGCTTTCACCAACCAGGAAGGGCACGGATCAAGTTCACAACTGGTGGCTCTCACAGACCCCAGGACATCCACCACATCAGTTGGCATCACTTCCTGAAACTCCTCCCACAAAGTTGGACCAGACGGGGCCTCTGTGACCTCGCACTCTCCACCTACTGCCCCTAATCCAGTGTCAAAGTTGCTCTGAATCTGAGCGATCTTGTCTGCAAAGTAGGTGAAAAACTCCTCACAGCGGGCCTGGGACAAGTCCCCATTCAGGCGGAGGGAGGCCAGACTGATCAGCCCCGCACCACCCAAAACTGCTCCACCGGGCGTGACTTCACAAATGCTATGGGGACAGCAAGGAACTCTTTCCTTGCTGCCCTCACAGCCTCAACATAGGACCACAAATGGGCCTTATGGAGAAGTCGGTCAGAGTCAGATCGAGTCCAACGCCAGCATCGCTCCAGCCTCCTGCCTACTTGCTTCATACACCGCAGCCCCTCAGTGAACCAAGGGACCCTGCGGTGACGAGACAGAGGCAGAGGGTGTCGGAGCCACCCTTTCAATGGCCTCCTCGAGCAAGCTGTTCCAATGCTGGACCAGCTCATCGACAGAGTGACATTCTATGGTGGAGAAGTGAAGAACCCATATGGATGGTTCGGTCCCAGAGACTAATAGAACCTGAATGGTTCCAGAATGTTCTTGGGGAGTTACCCACTGATCTTGATGGCCAGCCACTCAATGACCTGTTGACTTTATGGAACACCTTGATGATGGAGGCCATCGACCAGATGGCTCCACAGTGTCTGCTCCGTTGATGACGGTTCCTCAGGTTTAAAGATCTACTTTGCTTTGGGCATCACAAGCCATTTGAAACACATGGGAGTCTCTCCATGAACTTTAATAGGATCAGATTCTATTGATACATTTGAAAGTACAACTTGAGGAATGTTGTTTCAACCTTTTTATTAATTTAATAAATACGATGTATGGTTTCTTTAACATTCTGAATTAATGTTATATATCTATAATTTAAAAGATTAAATCAACTTTTAATTTCCAACCCCTTCACTTGGTTCAGATTTAGTTAATTCTGGCTATTTTGTCAACCTTATCCAGCCATTTCTTCTTATAAGCCTCCTGGAAAGGAGATATACAGTATCCTTTGGAAACTTAAACCATGAGTCAAATCACTTACTGTGTAGTAGCCCCGCTGGAGTAAGTAGTTTGTGGATCAGATCACAGCCTTAGAATCAGAGTTGGAAGGGACCTTGCGAGTCCTCCAATCCAGCCCTCTGCAATGAGATAGGAGTACCCACCAAATCCAAACCAGCCCAACAGATAAATCTACTAGACAAAGAATAGAGTCTATAATTAAATCTGGCACCAGTAAGAGCAGGAATGATCAGGGCACACTAATGCCTGAATGACATGAAGTAATTTATAAGGTATATCCAGAAAATTTGATCAAATGACCTTTGGGTAGGGATGGGCGAACGCGGTTCGGATGTTTGGAGTTTGGACTGAACTCGGTCTGTTCAGACGTCCGAACCGAACTCTTGAATGACCGAACAGTTTGGTCGTGTTCGGATGAGTTCGGGGGTGGTAAAAATGTCTTTTCAGGGCCAAAAATTAGGTTTTGGTTTCATTTCAGTTTTGGTTTCAATATCGCTATTTTTGAATGTTCGGACAAGTTCGGCCAAACCGAACTCCGCTGACCCGAATCATCAAGCATGAACTCGGGTTTTGAACCGAATGACTGAACATCCGAACCGCGTTCTGTTCGCCCATCCCTACCTTTGGGACTATGAAAGAAGACCAAAACAAAAACAAAACACCTCTGTCAATTTTTTGTTGTGCCATTGTTGCCACCATGCTAAATGTAAACACATACCTGCTTAATGTAAAGACACAATTTCACAAAAAAAGTAGTAATAGCTAAGAGATATCATTTTGGGACCAGGGTTTTTTAGTGAGTGTACGCAAGTGTTTGGGCTTGCACAAATTCACTGGCAGAAATTAGTCCCGTAAAAGGTACCTTATCTCTTGTCTCTCTCATCATTGGGAACAACACTACTGCATCAACACTGTAGACAACTGCACAGGTAACTTTCGTATAATTGCACAACCATCGAAGTTTTGCATTTATATATTTTGTTTTTCAGTATAGCATCTCAAGTGCATTTTATTTGTGTTCTGGGGACTGACATTGGGATTCAGTTACATAAGGGAAATTAGAGTTTTATAAACAGCATAAAATACATAAAGCATTAGGAAAAAGAAGCATAGTACAGTGGGATAGCTTAATCGATATTATAGTAGTTCATCTCTGGAACATGAGAAAAATAAATTTATATTGCTACAGTTTTCAACAAGCCTTAGCTTTTTGGCTGCATATTTGTAGTATGGATTAAAAATTCAGCTAGGGAGGGAAAATACTCTTATCCACTTATTTGAAACAGAAAATAACTTTTGTTCTTGGCCTTAATCTCTATAGTATTTTGTATCAGAATGCAGATCTGAAACCTTCAAACTTTCTGTCTCACACAGGCAAATATATAGCATGCAGTAAATCTCAAAATCCTGAAGTAGCTAGTGTTTCATGTCAAGTCTTCAAGCAACTCCTTTCCTATAATAGCTTCTTTGTTACTTACTATATGAGGAAAACTGGCATCTGAAGGAAGGAAAGCAGAGGCAGGAGTAACACCACCTTTGAATGATCACAACAGTACTGGAAAGTACATGTAGAAGTTTGGTGCCATATTCTCATTATAAACTGAGCTAAATCTTCTGTTCCTATCCCAGTACCATCCGTCATACATGATAGGGAGGAGAGGCACTGGAATAACTAATCCCCACTGGCTCCTCCTTGGAAACAGGAATTTACCAGCTAAAAATTCATTCCTTCTGGTAGCATAATTACAGGAGAGGGGTAGAGGAGGTGTATCCCACTGAACTTTCAGAGCAGGGGCAATGGTAATGGTCATCACCACCACAACGTGGTGATGACACCCAGCTCTACCTTTCCTTTTTATTTGACCCAGGTCCTGGCAAGACTGAAGTGATGATGGTTGGCCAGCCCTGTGATTTGGGGGAATTGGGACTCCTGTCACTCAGTCCATCCTTCCCTGGTTACCCAGGTTTGCAGCCTTGGAGTGCCTTGGGACCCCTTGCTGTGCCTACAGCATCAGGTTGCAGCAGTGGCCATAAGTGCTTTTCACCAACTCCATCTGGTAACATCTGGCCTGTTCTTTCTGCTTTGGATCTGGCCACCATCGTCCATGTCTTCATAACCTCAACGTCAGATTAACACAACATGCTTTACATAGAGCTGTCCTTGAAGACTGTTCAGAAGCTGCAGCTGATGCTGAATGTGGCAACCCGGATCCTGCAAGGGTCGCTGTGAACACATCAACACCTGTGCTTCAAAGTCAGCACCTGGCTATCAATAGCTTTCCGGACACAAGTCAAGGTGCTGGTTTTGACCTTTAAGCCCTAAATGGTTTGAGCCCCATATATCTGAAAGACCGCCTCTCCTATAATTTATCCCACCCTTTCCTCAAAATATTCAGGCTGGCTTACAAAACAAAGCATAAACATAACATATATAAAAACATACAAAAGATAAAAACATTGAAATAAAAAACCCCAACCCCCTCACAAACCCCATGCAATACCACCTCCCCATTCTCAACATCCAACCCCCCTCACACCCCTACCAACCCCCCATCCCCAACTGCCAAATACCTTTTCAAAAGTAAAAAAAGCTCGGGATGATGCTCAGGCTCAAACAAACCTCTGTGGAAAGGGAGTTCCACAGCACCATGGCAGCAACTGAGAATGCCTCCCTGTGAGCCCTTGTCATACAAACAAGACTAACAGATGGTACCCACAGGGAGGCGCTCCTGTCTGATCGCTATAGTGCGGCATGGTAGAACAGGCAGTCTTTCAGATATGTGGGGCCCAGACCATTTAGGGATGTAAAGGTCAAAAGCAGCACCTATCACACTCCAGCAAGATCCTTGCAGTCAGCCGGGAGCGCCCTTTTGCAGGTGCCACCCACCAATCATGTTCATATGATGAGAAGAAGCATTCTCAGTTGCTGCTGCAGTTTAGTGGAACTCCCTTCTCCTGGAAGTCCATCAGAATCTGAGCCTAAGCATATTCCAGAGGAGATGAAAAAGTTTCCTTTTGGAAAAATTGTTTGGCAGTCAGGGTTAGGCGAGGAGATTTTAGGCTTGGCAGTGGGGTTTTAAAGAGATTCTTATGTATTTTTATAGGCGTTTATATTGTCACCCTGAGCCTTAGGGTAAGGATGGAGTATAAAATTCAAACAAGTAAATAAAAATGAAATAAACAAACTTGATTTTCAGATTAAAAGTTTTAGCAGCTCTTTTCTCGGATAGAGAAAAGTGGGAGGATGAAAAGTGGGAGGGAGAGGGTGAGGGGAAAGGACCTAATGGGCTAATTGACTTAATGTGTAGAACAAAACTTTTTGGAGCCTTTTTACTGGGCCATTAGAAAGGAATGGAGATACATGCCCTCAGTCATACCTGTTGAGAGAGATCTAGTGGAATTTTGCCTTTTTAAAATAAAACATTAAGGGCACAATTCTCCACCTATTGAAGACAAAAATTTAGTTCTAATTGACCTTAATAGATGAAGAATTAAGGAGGCTTAAAGGCATCTCTCTACTCACCCCATCCCACCAACATTTACCCCAAAGTTACACTAATGCTACGCCAGTGGTTCATTCAGTAATGAGAGAATTAAGAGATTTTGGAGGGTTTACAAATACATGGGGGTGCTCAGCCCAAAACAAGTCTGGGGGTGCACCCGGCATCTGCTCACTTGCAGCCACACCTGGATCCATTTTAAATGGACCTGGCAGCTGCTGTGGCCCACGATCCGCCCACATGGTGCCTCTCACCCACATTATAGACTTTGAATTTATATGTGAAATGCATAACTCTTTGCTGGAACTACCCAGCTAAAGGCCATAATTGACAGTCAGATGGGTGGGGTTTCAGCAAAGCACATGTGAAAGCTGTTTGGAAGGGGACACCTCAAGGCCAGTCAAGGGAGAGAAGAAGAAAAAAATGAGCCAAAGATTGGTACTTGAAGGGGATTGGCTGAGGGGGAAACCCCTTGGATTGTTTGTTTCTGTCAGCTGTCTGTCTGCTTCTGGGAAGACTGGAGGTCTCTGTCTGGCTTGACCTTGGCCTGCTAAACTCATTTGGACTTGGAGTCTGTGTTGTTTCTTTTTACTGTATCTTTTTGTTACTAAATGGGGCCTTGGCATCAATGTGCCCTTGCAAAATGTAACTGCAGTTGTTATAGTCCTTTCTTAAGACTGATGGAGATAACTGACAGGTGCATACAGGCAGCAATAGGTTAGCATCTTAGATTTTTTTTGTGACTGCTGCCTAGGATTGTTAGCTCAGGATAGTCAAGAATCATGCGTCAGGTACTGCAAATCATAGGATTGGCTTTAAAATGATCAGTTTTAGTTTATTTATTTTTGCATATAAGGTTGCTTTCCGAGCCTTGATATGTTGTCATCCTATTTTATCATTTTTTCAGCACTAATGTCTAGAAAACATTCTTCTCCCCTTACTGAAACCTGAGAGCATTATCCTTTTATTTAGAAACTCACAGCTTTAGGAAATTGGCATGCAATGTGTTACTATACAAAGACCTCTAGCATATACTTAGATAGGGTATATAAGTTCTCAAACAGTGCCTAGTCTTAACATGAAAACAGGATGCAAAATCCACTGCATTCCGTGGAAGTCAATGCCACTGTTTAGTCATCCTCACACTAAAAGGTGCATACCTTATTTGTAATCTGAATTCGTTCAGTTTTAACTATGAGCCATTGGCTTTTTGTTATGTCTTTGCTACATTAACAAGCCCTTTAGTATCCAATACTTTCTGCATGTAAAGTTCATTATTCTCCCTAATTAGTCTGAACAAATGTTGTTTCTCCTAGAATGTTATCATGAAGAATACTGTTTAAACCTGTCTCTCTGCTGTAATAACACATGAGTGGTGAGTGCAGTCACTGGGACTGATCCCACACCCCGTGTGCGCTGCACGGTACGCATGCACATGCACCCCATTACAGGGGCATTCTGCCACGCACAAACCACACAAACTGCATGGAACACACAGGCAGGCCATTTGGGATTGCAGCCAGCAAGTCAAATTTTGCTTTGAGGTTAACTAATGTAAATCTGCAGTGAATGCAAATGAGTTTGAGTTTGGTTAAAAACCTATCCCATTCCACAAATATTACCTGTTGTGCAGTAGAATGGGACAGTACACATTTGAATGATTCATCAGCTGGGAGTGTCAGCACTAACCTTTAAACTCTGATGGGAGTTCCACTGAAGTGAACCAGATGAAAAACGTATGAAATTTTAATGAAATTTGATGCACTGTAGTATTTAGCGAATGACTGTAATAATTTCAGAATGGATAGGATAATAGCAACACTTTCCACCAGTTGTTTTTGCTTGAAATATTTGTAATTCATCAATAATACACTTTCTCAAATGATCACCCAATATTTTCTGTGGTAGCTTCTCCCCTTCCCTTGTTCATTCTAAATTGTTGGCAGGGAATTTATACATTCTAGATTGTAGGCAATGTATAGACAATCTACATTCTAGATTGGAGGCAGGGAATTTATACATGACTTCATTCATGCACTGTCACTGGATGGATGAATAGATGTGGCCAAACTAGAGCTGACAGATATTTGCAGCAAATGCTGTTTTTTAAAATAAAATACCACCTATTTACTGCCTCTCATTGGTAGGTACTTTCTCATACTTTGGTAAATGTTGGCAGGAGAAGGAGGCAGGCACAGTATACACTGACTAGACATGGTTGACAGAGTCTCCGTTCTCCTCCCACATCTTACCTTCCCTGATTGAGAAAAGAACATTTGGGGGCAAAAAAGGCATGGAGTCTGGAGCCCTAAAAGTGAGGCCCTCGGGACACAAAAATTCCAAAGATGACAATATATACTTTGGAAATGACAGAAAGTACCAGAAAATTAAAGAAGTTGTGCAAAACTGCCATCTGCAGTCTCAAAAACAATGGAATCATGAAACATGTCCCAGGCTTGTAAATTCGAATGAACGTTCAGCAAATGTTCCTGACCTGATGGGATTTCCCATTGATTCTGAAACAGCTGCTTTCAATTCAGCCCTAGACCAAATTTATTCATATACCTGAAACTTACAAGTTGCATAAAGGGAGGCCTCTGAGGGACATAATATTTTCCAACATGCTTTCAGTCTGTTAAAATCCAAGTTGATTAATATGAAGAGGCTGGTAGATATTTGGACAGATGCCCCTATTATTTTATTTATTTATTTTAGTGCAACAATGTGCTTAGGACTGAACATTCATGAGTACGGGGGGTGGCGCAGGGCCACGTGGACGACATCTGCACATTGTCTTGCCCTCTCCCCACCCCGGGCAAATGGCATGTCTGTTCGGCGGTCAGGCCAGATCCTGCCTGGAGTGAGGGCCCTCATCCTGGGCAGGATCAAAGCGTGGCAGCACCACGCGCCATCACATGTAAAAACACCCAGGGTGTGCTCATCAGTTGGTTTACCACTGTTGGAGTGTCATGCAATAAAGTTGCAGCCAACCAATGCCTTTATCCCATACTTGTGTCTTGTCTGTTCTTGTGGGTAGTGCAGGCACAAATGTTAGTTTTCCATTGCCACTTTGAACAAGGCAAGCAGCAATGGGTTTAAATTACATGAAGATAGGTTTAGGTTAAAAATGAGAAAAACAGAACAGTTATAATTATAGGCTGGGTGCCTGGTTGGTGGGATCTACACATGTTCCCAGGGTCTAACTGATCACCATATTTGGAGTCAGGAAGGAATTGCCCCTTGGGTAGATTGGCACTCAACATGGAAGGGTTGTTGATATTTTTGCCTTTCTTTGCCGTGTGGGTGTGCCTCACCTGTTTGAGACATCTGGATCTTTCTTTTTATAGGGCATTTTCAGACAAGACACTCTCCACTCATATTACACCATATTTTATTATATCGAGCACAATTATATCTATTTGTCCATGTAAGCTTTCCAATTAAAGCAACATGCATAAGTTCTTTTAACCATCCAATAAAGAAGGTACACTGGGAGTTTTTCATTTTCTTGAAATTAACCATTTAGCAATCAAAAATATTATAGCTAGCTATTTTTCATGACAACAGACAATGGTAGACTCCAAAATTCCCACTACAATAATAAAATAAAATAATAATAAATAATAATAATCCTTTCCAAATGGGTTGTGGTGCAGGGGGATGGGTGTTTGCTGTGGTGTGGGGATGGTGGCCATTACACAGGTGCACATCCATCTCCACCCACCTCCACCCATCTCCATGCATGGAGCAACTGCCATTGTCGCCGGTTGCACCATGTGTGGGTGATGGGTAGGGGTGGGTGGAGCGCGGGAGCACATATGCACCCCCACCCACCGGCGTGGCGGTCACACGGGCGCCCCATCCCATGCCCACCCAGTGGATCTTCATGGGCACAGGGTGGTGGTGGTGCATCTTGTGTGAAAAGGGCCAATAATAATAATCTTTATTTTTATATAGCACTCTGAGCACTTTACATTTAACAATTTAACATGTTTATTTTCTTAATTCTCACAACAACCCTCTGAGGTAGGGATGCTACCATGTTACTTTTAAGTATATTAGAAAGTGCTACACAATATATTAAGTCAAAAATTGATAACTCTAGGAGGGGGGGAAATATGACTCGAGACCCTACGTGGTTTCCACAACTCCAACAATCGTCATCTGAGGCTATTCCTGCTTTAAATAATCTATCTGGGGTCTAATAAAACCTTTAAAAGATTTTGTTTGGGACGGGGGGGAGGAAATCTTAAAAGCAATGAATTGGAATTTTTTTTAAAAAGTGATATCCAGATAGCTTCTCATTTCTTTTTTTATTTGTTAACAATATCTGTAAATCCCTTTCCTATTTACCTTTAATATTAATATCTGATGGCTATAAAAGCTTACTGAACTATTTGTATGTATTAACAATAAAGTGAGATTTATCCTTAGAACACACATTTTTCCAAATTCATATATGATAAATTACTCCATAATGTTCCCATATGTCTTAGTCAGTCAAGGTCAATTTTCTTTTGAAAAAAATATCTCATGGTCATTACATAACTCAAACTTATTACATATATAAGCAAAAGGTGCAAGACTACCATCCTTAATGATGGTGTTTCCTGTGGCTATAGCCTTTCTTTTTCCAGATAGCTGAAATTCCTGTATTAGCTCTAAACTTCAGTTGAGGGTGTCCCCATAAATGAATAAAAGGAGGCCTTGGGTAAAAACAAAGATGACCGCAGTGTGGCAGCAACCTGGTCCATAGTGGGGCAGGAAGATACCGTAGACAGTGCAGTTGGGGTCAGCCCACAGAAAAAACATGTCCGCAGTCAGCTGGCATCACCCCCATGCTGCACCCAGCAGTTATGTCAGCCAATGATGGCCAGCCATGGTGGTCCCCAACCCAAGCTGTCTGCCATCCTGAACAAACCGGATAGTCCTCTGTGGCCCACTTTGGCCTGATCAGGCAGGTCTTGGCTTGGAATTTGCACCTCAGATTTTCTGGGAGGCACATTCCAGGCCAGCTGCCTACACGGTCTGGGGCACTAGCAGGCCAATGTCTGGTGGCCAGGGAACAGACGCGCGACTGAGTCCCAAGTCGAAGCAGGCCTCAGCGGGACACTGTCATATCTGTTTTTACTCCTTGTCAAGTTAGAGGATGTTAAGGCTTTAATTTTCTGCAATACACTCCATGAAGAGTTAAATACAATTTAATTTGATTTCAGAAATCTAGGTGAACTCTTCTTAAGAAATGGAATCGAGGATAATAATCCAAATTTAGAGGCTAAATTTTCTTCCATGCTTCCATAGGTTTTTCCCTGAAATATTTCCATACATCCAATATTTAAGTTCCCTCATATGAAATAATATAAATAAAAGTCTGGGACACCTACTCCACCTTGACATCATGCCCTTTTGAGGATTTTGGCAGTCATTCTTAGTTTTTTAGATTGCCATATGAAGCTGAATATCATTTTATTTATACACTTAACACAGATGCAGGTACTTTCTAGGGCAATAATGAATGTATAGTTAATTTCTGGGAGAAACATTCATCTTGCTTATTTCTATTCTTCCTATGAATGATATATGAAGTGTTTTCTTTTTTATTATTTGTTAACATTTTATCAATATTTATTTACACCATATTGTAAAGATTAGAACATACCTGTATGCCTAAATGTGTGGAGTGCATATGCAGTTCCAGTGAGTAGGGGGAGATTTCCAAAGGTCGGGATGCGCACTGGGTATTAGAGGTGGGACCCCAGGCCCATTACCGGCTACCGGATTTACCGGTTCCCGGTTCTCTAAAAACCGGATTCCCGGATTAAATCCGGTATGCCGGTACCGGATTTATTTCATTGATTTCAATGGGGCGCTGTGTCCCCATTGAAATCAATGAATTCCTTCCCCCTCCC
>QEPC01001717.1:6854322-6867039 GCA_003113815.1 Sphenodon punctatus | reverse complement strand
CCAGGCTGGGCAGGGTGGGTGGGGGGTGTCCCCCCTTCCACCCGCGCAGCCTGGACTTGGGGAGGGTTTGTTTTTTAAAACTTTTTAAGGCTTTAAGTTTTTACATTGCAGCCATTTTTAAATGGCTGCAATGTAAAAAAAATCCGGTACCCGGAATCCGGTACCCTGACCGGATTTACCGGGTCAAATCCGATAATGCCGGTACGCCCGGTACCGGCATTATCGGATACCGGATTTACCGGTTTTCCCGCCCCTACTGGGTATGCACCCCTACCCATGCACTACCCACTCCTGCCCCTACACAAAGCATGCCAGATTTTCTGACGATGCTCGATGCGGGGGCATGAGTGGGTGGTGTGTGGGTCATGGGTGGTCATTCAAGCTCATCTCACCAACTGTCTCTTCTATATCTCCGCCTGGATGTCTCAACGCCAACTCAAACTGAACTTGGTGAAAAGTACCGAACTCCTTATATTCCCTCCCGGTCCTTCCTCTCCCTCTTCCGTGTCAATTGTCATTGACGGGGTCTCCATCCTCCCTGTCCCCCAAGTTCGCAGCTTGGGCTTCAACTTCGACTCGCACCTTACCTTCAAACCCTACATTGACTCTGTTGCCAAATCCTGCCGCTTCTCATCCACAACATTGCTAAGATCCGCCCTTTTCTGTCTGTCTCCTCTGCCAAAACTTTCATCCACACCCTAGTCATCTCACGCCTCGACTATTGTAACCTCCTCCTTGATGGCCTTCCCCACTCCCACATTTCTTCCCTTATCTCTGTTCAAAACTCTGCTGTCAGGATCATCCTCTTAGCCCGTAACTTCGACCACGTGCAGCCTCTCCTCTCCTCTCTCCACTGGTTCCCTCTTCCTGAGCATATTCTGCACAAGCTTCTCATCTTCACCTACAAAGCCCTTCACAACCTCACTCCCCTCTACCTCCCTGCCCTGATCTCCCTCCGAACCCCTGCTGAAACACTCCGCTCCTCCTCCATCCCCTTCTTCAGCCTCCCATGCCTCCCCTGCTCCCCCAACCACCTTTGTCCCTTCTCCCTCGCTGCCCTCATCCCTGCCCTCGTCCACCTTGAACTCCCTCCCTGCCCTCGTCCACCTTGCCCCCACCCTCCACACCTTCAAGTCCCTCCTCAAAAAACCCCTCTTCCGCTCCGTCCTTCCAAACTCCTGCTAAGCTTCCTCACCCAGGATTATCCCCATCTGTTAACTGTAAACTCCCAGTTTACTGTAACCAAGCCAAGAACGTGTACCTGAGCTATCGCATCCTCATGAATGTCGCATCCCTTGCCTCCCCCTCTGTTCCCCCTTCCCTGTCTCCCCTCCCCTTGCCTTTAGATTGTAAGCTCTCAAGCAGGGACCATGTCTATCTTATTCTTTGTAAGCGCCAGGTACATCGCTGGCGCTATATAAATGCTAATAATAATAATAATAATAATAATACCACCAAATTCATAGAAAAAATATCAGGTATTTCATAGGAATGGGAAAATTGGAATCAGAATAATTCAATTCACCCAATTTTCATCAGAATTGGATATCCAATCCACCCAATTTTCCCAATCCACCAGATTGTCATTGGATCAGATTAATTCAGGGATGCACTTGTGCTTGTTTCCCCTTGTTTGCTATTGCGATTTGCTAGGGTCTTCTTTCACCCATCATTCATTTTAGGATTGTACATTGTGACTTAGAATGATGAGTGGTGCATTGAACCAAATAGATTTGGTTTTCCACTGACTTCAGTGGGAAAGGGTGCTCATGCGAAGAATGGCCCTGGTGGTCATTTTGTGCATGCAGTCCGATTTTTGTTAATTAATTTTTAATTTAAAAAATTGGAAAAACTGAAAATTTTGGAAAAACGGTTATTTTCGGAAACCCACAAAACACAAAGGGGTTTTTATAAACAAAACTAAAACAAAAATGGTAGGGGTCCTTCTGCACACCTTTGTTATCCAGTGAGCTCAGTCAGTCTCAGGTGGAGGCAATGACAGAGCTTGTTTCAGAATTTCTGTTGGACACGTTGTAGGAAACCAATAATATTTTCTCCCTCACAGCTCTCAGGATTCACAATTAGGCCATTTTTACACAGACGGGAGTGGGTGGGGGGATGGGTGTTCTGGAGTGGTGGATGGAGGTGTGTGTGTGTCCCTTTACATGGACACACACACACCTCCACCCATGGGGCTTCCTCTGGTTTTCTGGAGGATTCCGTGGGTGGAGGTGGGTGAGTGATGGGTGGAGGTGGATGTTGCTGTCAGGGGGGAAGGGGACAAACACACACTCAAGGTCCAGGTCACACCTCTTGAGGCTCTGCCCTCCACTCAGCAGGTACACATTGGGATAATTGCCTGTCAGGATAGTATGTGGCCAAACGTCTCTACTGAGACAAGGCCCCTATCAACATTGGGCACCGAGGTTAAGGACAGAACTAGGCCCCCACTCTGTCCACAGTCACTCTCACACCTGAAGCCGGGAAAGGCAAGGTGAGAGTAATCATGTGGGGAAACCAGGAAGGGGAACCAGGTAGACAGGTTGGGGAGGGGACTTGCTCACACGAGAAGATGGAAGGGAGCGACCCCATGGAGGGGAGAAGGGAAGGGGGCACCACACACAGTCTGCACAAGCACTCCATTCACAAGTACATTTACAATAAAGGCTTCAGGGAAGAGCAAGGGGAGGGTACACGACACACAAACAATCAGTCTAGGATACATAATCACAAGGTAAACACAAGCACTTAGCTTTCAGTCGGCTGGTCTGCGCTCATTCACCAGTACCAAGTTTCCTCAGCGCTGGCTTCTTATGGTGCTGGCCCCGCCCCCCAGAGCGACGTACTACATGCGGCGGCATCTCCACATTCTGGGAGGTTGCGCCACCCGGCTGTTGCTGGGCCTGCGGGGCCATAGTGATAGGTGGGGTAGGGATGGGTGAACAGAGCCGAGTTCAGAAATTCGGTTCGGTTCAGTTTGAAAATCAAGTTCGGTTCGGAAGTTCGGTTTGGTCAACCGAACTATTTGAGTTTGGTTCAAACTCCGAACTTCCTAACAGAGTTTGGAAATTCAAACCCCAATCAACTAAATGGAATATTATCTTTTAGGGATGGGAGAACAGAATCGAGTTCAGAAATTCGGTTCGGTTTGAAAATTGAGTTCGGTTCAGAAGTTCGGTTCAGTCAACCGAACTGGCCGAGTTCGATCCAAACTCTGAACTTCCAAACCACGTTTGCACATCCAAGGTGGAGCAAGGGGAGGAATTAGGGCATGCGTCCACTCTGTGGGGGAGTATCCTCTCACTGGCAGCCTAGGAGCTGAAAGTCGCCTCCCCAGCCCGGGGTTCTGAGTCCCCCCACATGCCAGTAGCCGCTGACAGTTGCGCAGGAGCGCGCATGCACTCCCACAAATCTTACTGGGTGTTCACACAGGTGAACACTGAGCAGACACCCATCCCCCCCCCGGCTGTTTACACGGATGTCCCCCACACACACACACCCAAACACAGAGCAGGAGGATGTCTCAATCTCATCTCTGACCTGGTTTTTTTTTGGGGGGGGGGGGTTCAGATTTCATTCTGTTCACATGCTTGGATTTACTTTTGGAGCTTGCCAATGCCATTTATTTATGTAGAAAAAGAATCCACAGACTTCACCAATAAAAATTAACTTAAAGTAAATAAAATAATTTTGATGCTGACAGGATGAAAAAGTAGTATGGAGAGCTGAGGAGCTCAGTGATTAGGCAGTCATCTTGTTTCATGATACCATGCGACTCCACTGGTTCTAGTTTCTATTTGTAGCAGATTGTTTAGTAGCCTCAGTTTCTTGCTGGATAGTTTGCTCTGTACAGATGGTTTGGTTTAGTTTAGGTGTGGCGAATCCTGGACTGGTGCAAGGGGGTTGGACTAGGTGGTCCTGGGGGTACCTTCCAGCTCTATGACTTTTGGAACAGCTCAACAGCAGAACAAGCTGCTTAGAGAGACTGTAGAATTTCCTTCTAGGAAAATTTTCAAGATGCAACTGGACAGGCATCCATCAAAAGGTTTTAGGTACAGGGTATCCTGCCTCAGGGAAGGGGGTTGGACTATCTAAAACCTTAATCACTTCCAACTCTCCAGTTCTGATTCTCAGTTCTGATCCGCCCTTTTCTGTCTGTCTCCTCTGCCAAAACTCTCATCCACGCCCTAGTCATCTCACGCCTCAACTATTGTAACCGCCTCCTCACTGACCTTCCCCACTCCCACCTTTCTTCCCTTCTCTGTCTCAAAGAGGCAGTGGTGCAGCCTCTGCTCAAGAAACCATCGCTTGACGTTGACGCCCCTGCCAGCTATTGGCCTGTCTCTAACCTTCCCTTTTTAGGGAAGGTTATTGAATGAGTGGTGGCTCAGCAGCTCCAAGGGCATCTCGACCGCATCAGTTATCTTGATCCCTCACAGTATGGTTTTTATCCAGAGCATGGCACTGAGACAGCACTTGTGGCCTTGGTGGATGACCTTCACCGAGAAAAGGACTGAGAACATTGGTCCTGTTAGATCTTTCGGTAGTATTTGACACTGTTGATCACGAGATTTTGGTGACGTGCCTGCGGGACAGTGCAGGGGTGGACGGGATTGTTCTTGAATGGTTCCACTCATTCCTGACAGGAAGAACTCAGCAGGTGGTACTTGTGATTCTTTTTCATTGCACCGAGACCTCCTGTGTGGGGTCCCGCAGGGTTCGGTTTTGTCCCCTCTCCTGTTCAACGTGTATATGCAGCTGCTTGGCAAGATGATCAGAGAGTTCAGGGTGAGGTGTCGTCAGTATGCGGATGACACCCAACTGTATCTCTCATTTTTTACCGACCCAGGCCCGGCTGTCTCGGTGCTTACCCAGTGTCTGGCAGCTATGGGGGACTGGATGAGGGCTAACTGACTGTGACTGAATCCTGACAAGATGGAGGTGATGTTAGTCGGTAGGTTGGTGGAGTTGACAGCTCCATCGATTGATGGAGTGTGCCCTCCACTGACATCCCAGGTGCGGAACCTGGGGGTGCTCCTCGATGCGCAGCTCCACCTGGATCTCCAGATGGAGACTGTGGCAAGGAGTGCCTTCCGCCAGTTACATCTGGTGCAGCGGCTTCGGCCAATGGTTTCAGTTCCAGACCTGGCCACGATCATCCATGCTTTTATTACCTCTCTGTTAGACTACTGCAATGCGCTCTATGTGGGGCTACCTATGGTGACAGTTTGGAAGCTGCAGTTTGTGCAGAACGCAGTGTCCCAGCTCTTGGTGGGGCTGGGTCGCTGGGAGCACATTACACCAATGCTCCGGTCTCTGCATTGTCTGCCAATATTCTTCCGGGCCCGATTCAAAATGTTGGTTTTAACCTATAAAGCCTTATGTGGCCTGGGCCCTGCTTACCTGCAAGATCGCCTCACTCTCCGGGTTCTGGATCGGCCACTGCGGTCGTCCGTGGGCACCATGTTAGAGTGGGTTTCCCGGAGGCCCACACAGAGCATGGCATTCTCGGTGGCCACGCCACACCTTTGGAACTCCCTCCCCATGGGGGCCCATTTGTCCCCTGACCTCCTGACATTCCATAGAAGCTGTAAGACCTGGCTATTCTGCCAGGCATTTGGTGATGGAGAGGGGTAAAGTGTGGGTGGGGAGGGTGGTGGTTTGGGTTTTTTCCCCTGTTGTGTTTTAATGTTTGAAAATGTCTTAAAATGTTTATATTATATTTGTATTTTATATATATATATATTTTTATTGTTGTTCACCACTCTGAGCCTCCTGTGCCTGGAAGAGTGGGGTAGAAATGTATTATATAAATAAATAAATAAATAATCTCTGTTCAAACCTCTGCTGCCAGGATCATCCACCTAGCCTGTCGCTTTGACCACATGAAGCCTCTCCTCTCCTCTCTCCACTGACTCCCTCTTCCTGAGCATATTCTGCACAAGCTCCTCGTCTTCACCTACAAAGCCCTTCACAACCTTGCTCCCCCCTACCTCTCTGCCCTGATCTTCCTCGGAACCCCTGTTTGAGCCCTTCGCTCCTCTTCCATCCCCTCCCTCACCCTCCCACATCTCCCCTACTCCCTCAACCGCCTTCGTTCCTTCTCCCTCGCTGCCCCACACACCTGAAACTCCCTCCCTACCCTCGTCCATCTTGCTCCCACCCTCCACACCTTCAAGTCCCTCCTCAAAACCCACCACTTCCGGTCCACCCTTCCTAACTCCTGCTAATCATCCCCACCTAGGATTATCCCTCACCTGTTATCTGAAAACTCCCAATTCTCTGTAACCAAGCCAAGAATGTGTACCTGAGCTCTTGCATCCTCATGAATGTTGCATCCCTTGTCTCGCCCTCTGTTCCCCCTTCCCCTGTCTTTAGATTGTAAGCTCTTTGGCAGGGACTAGGACTGATGCGGCAGCAGCTGTTACCGCGCCATGATTCCATTCCGCCATTTCAGAATTGCCCATGCCACACCGCGGCTTTTCTTCTGACATTCCGCTAATTCCGCCGGCATTCTGCAAATTCGGAAAGTATCGGAAAAATTTCAGAATTGTCGGAAACTGTCGGAAAACCACTGTTCCACTATTTTGTGGTGCTGGCAGAATGGCGGAAGTAGTGGAAATGTCATGTTTCTGCTATTTTGGAAAGCCTATGGAAGTAGCAGAATGAAATTAGCAGAACTGCGGAAGTAGGGGAATGAAACTAGAAGAATGAAAGCCTCTGCCATAGCATACCACTAATTGCGGAAACAGTTTCCGGTGGAAATAGCTACCGCTGCGACATTCCGCTACAGCCCTAGCAGGAACCGTGTCTATCTTACTCTTTGTAAAGTGCCAGGTACATCGCTGGCACTATATAAATGCTAATAATAATAATAATAATAATAATTAATAATCAAAACAGAAATTTAGCAAGGCAGTGGGATTAATTTCTCTACTTTTACACGGAGTGTCATGTGTCTTCACTCTTCAAATCAAAAAAGAAAATGTTACCAGCATTGCACATCTCATCTAAAAAAACAGCTGTAGGTTTGCAAAGCCCTAACACATTTTTGAAATAATACTTAACGTTTTAGCATAAGAAGATTCATGCCTTATCAACATCATTTCCTCCAGCACATGGGTGTATCTGAATGTCCAGCCTTTCTTTGCTTACAACTGCTGGTATGGGTAGTCCTGTTGTATTTGGTGTGGTAAAAGGTCATATTACTATTTATATAATGGCCAAAGTATAGTAAGCATTTTTAATAGTATATAGACCTGATTCTAGTAGAACAGTTGTACAAATAAATCCATTTTCTATAATGGCTTTATTCCTGAGTTATACCAGTGTGAAGCAAAAAAAATCTGTTCCAAGGTAGACAGGTACAACAATGGGTATTTTCAGACATGACGAGATCACGCTCAACCACGGTGGATTTGCACCCAGTGAGAAAGGTCTCGTCATGTCTTAAGGGGGAATGGAAGGTCCCCCGCAGATGTTCACCCCTGTCAATCACGGCGTGGAATCACATTCACCACGAGATTGGCGGAACCGGCGGGGCTGGCCCCGATCACGTGGTGAATACAATTTCCCACCGTGATGAAGGGTCCCATCCCGTCTGGATGGCTACCATGGCCCAGAATCCACAGCGGGATTCCGGGCCGTGGTCAATTTGGGCAGGTGCTGCAGCCGCATTGGCCGTGGTGCCCGCATTGGCCATAGCACCTGCCTGTCTCCCCAAAGGGCGGGCGGCGAGGGATCGTGGGGGGGGCAGGGCCGTGCGACCCCACGTTGCGCCGTGCAGTCCCACCCCCTCCCTGATTCCCCTCTGGGATCAGCCGGCACGTCTGTTGGACATGCCGGTGTGATCCAGGTGGGGAATCCCCTCGGTAATTCCGTGCTGGGGCGACTAGCGCCCCGTCATGTCTGAAATCACCCAACGTATGAATACTGAATCATCTATTGGCAATCTATTACCAATATTTATACTGCTAAATCCGATTGAATATTAAATAGAACAATGATGACTGAGATTGTTATTTGTTTGTAGTAATGCTTACAATATGCTTGGCACTTTCCAAACAGGGGGAGGGAAAGGACACAGCTGTTGCTTTCCAAATAGCAAACTATTAACTTGATTTATAAGGAAACACACTGTTATAAAAGATAATAGACGAGCACCATGTCTCTAATATCCGACCACAGTTTCACTGTTGTCTTACTATTTGCTTCCTCTGCCATTATAGTGCATCCTACCATACTGTTACCCAAACAAATCTTCCTGGGCATAGTTGTATTTGAGATTCAAAAGGAATCAGAACCATACGTGTTAGTACGCCCTAAACAAAAATATTTCTTGTCATACACACTGGATTTTTTAAACGTTCTAATGTCAGCCACTTCCTGATCAAACCAGACAACACCAACTTCTGCTGCTTTTCCAGACTCTTGGCAGACTCCCTTCACATCTGCCCTACTCCGTTTATAGATCACTGCAGACAGTCCAAAAACTGTCAGTGGATGGAAATAATTTTGAAATCCAGAGTGAATATAAATGGGTTCCCTGTAAAAGCCTTCATTTCTGTAATATTTAGTAGTCTTTCTAACATAGCAGCTTCCATTTTACATCTTTCAGTCACGTACCAGAAGACTGGAAGTGGCCCAACAGAATATTGTCATAGGATCTTTTATAGCTCCCAAGTATCAGGTGAGTGAGAGAGAGAGAGAGAGAGAGAGAGGCAGATGTGTTTTTCCTTATGCCCTAACTGTGGCCAAGTGTAAGATGTTGTTGTTCAAAACACTAAAATAAATATTGTAAATGTCACAGAATTTATTAGATTTCACATCTTTGCCCTCAAAATGCAGTTCTTTAAAGGTATAAATTTATTTATTTATTTTGTTAGTGTGACCCATATGGCTTAATTAGACTTGTTATTTTAAGGAGATTGACGCTTATGTGCAAAACTATTGTGGGGGGGTTGGGTAACTTGTTCGTGGAATTTTCCATGAGCCAGGTAAATCATGTGGCTGAGAGTTTGTTCAGTGTTCTTAGCTGAAGCCACTAGATGGAGCTTTATTGTGGGCAGAAGTAAGGGGCAGAAGACTTGCAGGGCTTCAGAAGCCATTTTAACTGAGAAACTGAGGTGACTAAGTGATAGGGATCAGCGTTGCAGATTTGGATTAATCTGTAACTGTCCAAAAATAGCAATTATGGATTAATCCGTAATAAACGGCACCATTATGGATTTCTGGATTCAATGGGGCATTCATTCTAGTAGCCACATTATTAGAATGGGTGGATCACTGAGAGAGAGAAAGAGTGCAAGTGGCACGAAGATACTGGCGGGGGATTGGCACTCAGCTGAGGGGGCTTGGGGACTGGACATGGGGTAAGAGGCTTGGGAGAATTAAGAAGGTATTGCGTGCAATTCAGAACTCACATGCACATGGCTTCTGTGCAACTTCCATGCGGTTTGCACGTGCACCACAGGTCCTGCAATGGGGGTGCATACGGGTTGTACAAATGCTGCATGCACATGCTCATCTGCAGGGTTTGGGATAGTGCTGAAACTCGGTCCTTGGTTTTCCTTGGAAAACAGCCAGGACCAGGGCATTTGAACTTGATTTACTCAGTTTGAAGTTTTGAGGATGGGCCCCCCAAACTTTCAAACTCAGAAAATCAAGTCTGAGTGCAGGGAAGGGAAGGGGGACAGACACTAGTGCAAGGCCCCTGCTCCCCCTTCCCTAGCCCGCACTGGCCAGGGAGGGAATAGGCCAGCAGGAGCCAGGGAAGGGAGAGTGGGGACCTAGTGGGAGGTCAGGGATGGGGTGCTTAGGAGCAGCAGGAGCGGCCTAGCAGGTGGGTCAGGGGTGGTTTACTTACCTTCTGGAGGGGTCTAGTGCTAATGTGTGGCCTCTTCCCAGCTTGTAAGGTTGAAAATAAAAAACCCCACTGAGCATGCTCAGAAAGGCCTGGCTGGTCCTATCTGAGCATGCTCGTTCCTTTTCAAAGAATTTGCTGGCAGCATCAGCAGGCCCGCGCAATCTTTGAAAAGGGCTGAGCATGCTCAGAATGGGCCATTCACGCCCTTTTGAGCATGCTCAGTGGGGTTTTAGATTATTATTTTTTTTCAAACTTACCAGCTGGAAAGAAGCCACGCATTGGTGCGGGACCCCTCCAGAAGTTAAATAACCCACCCTGACTCCCCTGTGAGGCCTCCCATTCTCCAGTAATTACCCCCAACCCTGACCACCCCTGCGTTCGGAACTCTGTGAGTATTTGCCAACAGTCAGAGGAGTGATCAGAACACTCGGACCGCTCCTCGGATCCTCAGAGAATACTTGCGAGTTTTTATTATTATTATTATTATTATTCAGAGCAACCCTAGTTTGGGATTGACCCCCATTGGCACCAGACATTGAGCAGACGACTGCAACTGACTGACTGCTACTTGTCTATGCTACTGAGGCTGGCATGGAGCCAGATGCCTTTCCTTTCTCCCTCTGCTCCTGCCCTTGTTTTTTTAAAGTTGTATTCTGTTTCCCCTGACTTCAATTTGGGACTATGACCACTTAATTCTACATCCTGAGTTACTCCAACTCCACCAGACGATCATGTATTCATATCCCAGAGAAAATATGCCCTTTTACTCACTCATACATTAATAAAAGAAATGTCTTCAAGGGCTTGATTAACAACTGAGCTTTTCAGGGGCTGAATTATGAATAACGTTATGAATGGAGCCAAGATAATGTCTCTTGGAATCATGAGGTGACAAAGAATGCCCCAAAAACCTTACATTAAAAAACAAATCAAAAAACAATCTCATGATTTTGTCAGTCACACGCATTGGCTGTTTTAAAACGGGTACGGCTGGGAGGGTTGGATCCGTGTGCACAGCATGGAGCAATTCTATACATGCCCAGTGTGTTGGGGGGGAGGGAAGCCAAATGAGCCGTTATGGGTGTGCAGCCCCCACTCACGCATAGTTTAGCCTACCCCCGCATAAGACATTCCAGATTTTTCCCGATGCTCTGTGTGTGGGCATGAGTGGGTGGTGCATGGGTCACAGGAGCATATGCCAACCCATGCTGCCTTCAGTCGGACATTTGGGTGGGTAGACCTACATGGGATACGTTGGGACCTATGGACCTACATGGGATGTCTGGGTGGGTGGGGGTGGATCTATGTGGGCGACATGGGCACATCCTGTTTAAAAACAGCCAATTCCTTATGTAAGTCTGGGGTTGGGAGTACTGAATATACGCATCATTAGTATGCAATCTTTGGTATGCCGGGGGTAGGGAGGAGAAATACTTTAGATTAGCCATTTTTATTATTATACGCTGGATTAAAAATAAATTCTGCTATGTTTACACACTAGTAACTTGTGTCCATCCTGATCCAGCTGAGGTGCCACATTATTTAGGTGCTTGTTTATGATTCTGCTAACCTTTTCATGATATTTTTAGACTTTTTCTTCAGCTTCATGCAGGGGAAGAAGAGGGATAGTCTCTTCATGCATCATTGTCCCTCCTTCTCCTGTGCCAGCTGGCTAGAAACTAGCTTTGGCATGCTTAATTTTATGTTAGATTGTGAGTAAAATCCATTTTAAAGCAGGCTTTTCATTCTCCTGAATTCTACTTCAGCTACTCCTGTGGGAAATGGGTGTATGCTCTGAGGGCCATATGGCTTGCATCACTTTTTAAAAGTGGGGTAATGGGGGGGTAGGGTCACTGGGAGTGGGCTGGAAGCCTGTAGCAGGTGTGTGGTAAATAGGAAATTTATTAATTGTATTATTAAACTTCTTTATTGCAATTATATCCAAAGAGGGAGGGAAAAGCTTCAAGTAAATCTTGAGGGGCAAATTCACTTTTCTGTATGTATATAATTTGTACGTATACCAGGGTTTTTGTTTTTTTGTAAAGATTAAGAAATCCAGATCTTTACACTGGGGAACACAGTACTGCATCTGCCAAGACTGCAGACCTCTTTGTACCCTTTTGTGGACAAACTACAATTGTTGGAATCAGGTGGACTCATGGGTTTTGTGATCACTAAACGTCTGCTTTTAAAAAAAGTAAACATGTATTTTTGTTAAATAAATTGTTATTTTCATTGTTAGAATTTTACTTGAATGTGAAAGTTTGCCTCAGACCAGATCTTTGATGGGAGTCCCTAACTGAATCCAAAGTACTGAAATTATAGCCTCCTCCTGGGGTTAAATTAGAATGTTCCATCATACAAGGTGGTCTTCAGAGAAGACAACTGAACAATGCCCCTGCCGGTATTTAGTACTTCTCCACTGTCAAACAGGGCAGAAGAGGGGGCAATGAACTTAAATAGCAGCACTGTATTTTCCAGTTACATACTAGGAAAAACTCACTAATTGTAAGTACCATTTTATAGTGGCATAAGTTGCCCAGGAAGGTTACGGAATCTCCTTACTTGGATATTTTCGAAGCCTGGCTGGAGTAGCATGCATATGCAATGCTGGAGGCAGATAATATCCTACTTTGGAGCAGGGTGTCAGGCTCCGGGGTCGGAGCCTAGGGAAAGCACGGAGGGGAAGATGAGGGAAGGCAAAAGGGGAGACACAGGATTAGCAAGGGAACCTCTCAGCCGCTCTCTGATATCCAGGAGATAAAGCACTCCGCATAAGTACCAGCCAAGCTGGTCTAGGAAGGCATACGACTCATCATCGAGGTGAAGGGACAGGGAAGAAACACACAGGG
>QEPC01001717.1:6824285-6853738 GCA_003113815.1 Sphenodon punctatus | reverse complement strand
CCCCCCAACATACAAGGAGGACAAGCAGGACAGGTACCCACACAAGAGGAGTGGGAAGGGCATAACACACAACAAACACAAGGGGACACAACACCAATACAGACAGAGAACAAACAGCAGAGCAGAGAACAAACAGCAACAGGAGAGAAGAGCAAGGGGCAAGAGCCAAACACAAGTCAAGGGGAATGACCTGAAGCTCCGCACCTGCCCCAGCTCCCAGTAGCCCTAAATACTCTAAGGAGCCAATCAGGTGGGGGCAGCTGGGTCCACGCCCCCCATCAGGGGCAACGGGGCACAGCTGGAAGGAAAAGAGGGAATGACAAGACAGGGAGGGAAACCACCTTCTGCAGTAACACCCCAGTGGCGCAGGAGGCAGCAAGCATCTCAGGCAACCCCCGAGGCTGGGAGTTCAAGGTCCAGCCGTGACAGTACCCCCCCCAACCACCACCCCTGTGGCCAGCTAGGGGAATACAGGCCACCCCGGGGAAGGGACGAGGGGGGAACAAAAGGGAAAGTGTCTGGTTCCCAAATAGGATGGGAGAAGGCCAGGGTCCGGGATAAAGCCCATAGGGGGGCACACAGCCCAGAGGGTGGTAAACTACTGGAAGGTAGGGCCTTGTGAGGTTCATTAATATACCCCATAGGAGGAATGGGTGTAACACAGTACTCAGTCTGGTGGGGGGAGTAGGAAGTCCAGGTGCAGGCTGGACCAATGGAGGAGGTCCTAACAAGGAGAATGGGGTTTCACAGGTGCCTTTAGGGGCATGGGGTCCAGGGGAAACACAAGGTCCATGTCCACACACCCCAGGATCCAGGGGGCAAGCATCATGCTGATGGAGACCGTGAGTTGACCGAGGAGATCCCAACCCAGAACTCTTTATGCCATGCACACGCAGAGTCTTGGAAGTACATAGGTGTGGTGGTACCTCTGGTGTAGTAAGGGGGAACCGTGGCTTTGTTGTAGGAACAGCTGGGGAGCAGCTATTAGAGCGTACCTTCGGAATGGTCCCAGCCCCCTTCTTTGCAAGGAGGGGAGACGCGGACGATATTGCAGGTCCTTTGTGGGTGATCTTCCCCTGGGCGCTGGTATTCCGCATCCTTGCAGGTTTTCTCACAGAGGTGGGGGAAGGTAGGTTTACAGCAATGGGATGCCCAAGCAAGGTTGGCTTGACAGGCTTGTCGCTCGACTCGGAAAGCTCCCTTGACAAAATGGAGAAGTTAGTAGAACAGCCCGGAGCACAGGGGAATGGCAAGCCGGAGCGGCCTTCAGTTGTTACATAAGGCTTTAGGGGTTTCCCCCATTCCTGGGTAACCCCTCTGGCACGGGGAAAACCAGCAGGGAAACATTCACAAACCTCATGTCCAGGAGTCCAGCCTGTTCCTTTGGTGGTGGTTGGTAGCCTTCCTGCAAGACAATGGAGCCATTGGCTATTGACACTCCATCTCCCTGGTCCGGCTGCACTGGGGGCAGGAGCGTCTGATGGACTGGGACCTTCAAGCCCTCCTGCCATATTAGAGTTGGTATCCGAGGTTAACGATGGGGTCAATGTTACAGAGTTAACCAGTCCTGACAGACCCAGAGCTGTTCCTTCTGCCCTCATAGGGCCCAATTCTGGGGAAGACAAGGTGGGAACCTCCACCTCGGTAACAGTGGTACATGGCATGAGACTGTCCGTTCCACTTAGGGATTGCAAGGCCCCAGGTAATGGCGAAGTATCACTATTTGTCATGGGGGTCCAGCATCGCTCTAACGACTCACCATCTCCCCTATCGTCCAAGGAATCCTTTAGGGCCAACCCCGAGCTTCGAGCAAAGAGCGCTAGAGACTGAACCTTGGGGCAGCGGACTAACACCCGCACTGTCTGGAAAACAGTTGGTTGGCTCTGTCATGCCCGCCACCCAGCTACAAGGATTGCTGGGCCTGTGGGCCCTGGCTCCCGTGGTCCTAGAATGAGTCGAGGTCCTGGGGCCACTGTCGGGGGCTTACCTGGCCCGGGAATCGATGGTGATGTGAAGGCTGCTGCCTTAGGAGGAAGTCTCGAGGATGTCATCATCTCAGTTGGTGTCGGCTCAGGTCGGCACGGCTGGTCCAAAGACACCCATGGACTGGAGGACAGGGACACTGGGGTAGCCCCTCCATCTGCAGACTTAACAGGTTTAGTGTTTACCTAGTCCACATAATTGAGTACACGCTTATAGTGGGCCCACATGGCAGGGGTCTGTCCCAGTTCTGTCAGTTCTCCCTGCAGAATGACCTCTTTCTGGGGACGTGGGCATGTCACATGCATGTGAAATCCCCGCACGTGCCCCCGACCTTGCCGGCAGAACTGGTGACAGCCGTGGTGGCAAAGGGGGTATATCCAGTGCCGCCATCGGGGGCGGAAGCAGCATCGTGGCCACGGGGGGTTCTGGCAGGGACAGGCCCGGGCAAAGATCCACTCCCTGGTGGCATGGGCGACCCTGCCTGCAGTGTACTGTGACAAGGGCACTAATGAGGGTTCTTGTCTAACTGAGGCCTTTCTCAAAGGGTCATCAGTAGTGGTAGCTGGGATCATGGTACAGGATATCAAGCCCAGGGTCTATCAAGCAATGGGGAAAAATGGGGGATAGGAGTGTAGGCGGAGCTTTCTGTCAGGCTCCGGGGTCGGAGCCTAGGGAAAGGACGGAGGGGAAGATGAGGGAAGGCAAAAGGGGAGACACAGGATTAGCAAGGGAACCTCTCAGCCGCTCTCTGATATCCAGAAGATAAAGCACTCCGCATCAGTACCAGCCAAGCTGGTCTAGGAAGGCATACGACTCATCATCGAGGTGGGGGGACAGGGAAGAAACACACAAGTCCGGGAACTGGAAGACGGGGATCAAGGGATCAACACAGGGGAAGCCAGAGGCCGAGGTGGCGAGGGGAAGCCAGAGGCCGAGGCGGCGAGGGGAAGCTGGAAGCCAGAGGCCGAGGGGAGCCAGAGACAGAGGCAACGAGGGGAAGCCAGAGGCGAGGGGAGCCAGAGGCAGAGGCAATAGAGGAACGCCAGAGGCGAGGGGAGCCAGAGGCAGGGGGAGCCAGAGGCAGAAGCAACAGGGGAATTTCACAGTGAAACAAAGGTGGCCAGAGGGCCAGGTCCTTCAGGCCATCAAACAGACAGACAGACTATGGGGGTCTCAAGGGAGAAAGGGAGCTACTCAACACAAACCAGACAGAGGGCAAACAGGAAACCACCAGCATCCACCACGTGCAGACAATCAACAGAAGGAAAGGAACTTAGATAAGAAACCCCCCAACATACAAGGAGGACAAGCAGGACAGGTATCCACACAAGAGGAGTGGGAAGGGCATAACACACAACAAACACAAGGGGACTCAACACCAATACAGACAGAGAACAAACAGCAACAGGAGAGACGAGCAAGGGGCAAGAGCCAAACACAAGCCAAGGGGAATGACCTGAAGCTCCGCCCCTGCCCTAGCTCCCAGTAGCCCTAAATACTCTAAGGAGCCAATCAGGCTGGGGCAGCTGGGTCCACGCCCCCCATCAGGAGCAACGGGGCACAGCTGGAAGGAAAAGAGGGAATGACAAGACAGGGAGGGAAACCATCTTCTGCAGTAACGCCCCAGTGGTGCAGGAGGCAGGAAGCATCTCGGGTAACCCCCGAGGCTGGGAGTTCAAGGCCCAGCCGTGACACAGGGGGTTGGAATAGATGACCCTTGAGTTCCTTTCAAAACCTAAAATTCTATTATTCCAGGACTGGTCTAAATGAAGCAATCGTAATCACCTTCCACGGAAATACCGAAGAACAGAAATGAAGGTGAAAGTGAATTCCATTTCATATTTGCTTTGTTAAAATGAATTTGAATTTGTTAAATGTGGTATTCATTTCAGTTCTAATCATGTCTTAAATAGTTACTTGTTTAGAGATCTATATAGCATCGTGATGCTCCAAAATTAATAATGGAAAAAATATAGATTAGAGTTGAAACAAAATTTTACCAAAATGGAAAATTTCATCAAAATTCCAGTTCTCAATATTGTCCCAGTTGAATCGAGCACCTCTCAGTATTCAACAGTGTCTCGACTGATATTTTTCTATCTTGATTTCCTGACTTTCCGCTTACCAGGATCCCGTTTACCGCTTTTTCATTTTCCACTTTGCCACCCATTTCAAATCCCAAGCGTAAATACCGATACAATACTACATTTCTTGCACTCCATTTTCCCTTGTACTTCCTTGTCACTCATTGGCTAGTCATTGGGCAATAAATCCCAGTTCCTGATACAGCAAAATTACTCACAAGTAAAGTTTTGCTGTTCGCTTCAGCCCTACTGTAGGAGCTTATACAGTGTCATAATCTGTGACAGCTGCTAACAGAAACTATGGAGCACCAGTTCACTTGAATATGTCACTCACATATCTCTACCCATCATAAAGATGGAGAAGAAAAAGGCACAGCATACTGCTGGGCTGGGTTGCATCCTATTACAGTCCACTCTTTAGTATTCCACCTAGGCAGCAAAACCCAGAAAGCAGCTTGTAATCCACTGGCAGCTGCTAAAGGGCCATGTTACACATTATGGGTGCAATCCTACACCCTATGATAAAATGTGCCTACGCCAGGCGCAGATAACCTACACTGGTGCACATGTATGCATGGCACCCCCACCCCACCCCCCGTGTGCGCAGCAAGCTCCTAGGTGCAATGGGGTGCCCGACCAATATGACACACACACCCTGAGCCCACACACCCTGCAGCCCAGGGGATGGAGCAGAAGCCATGCCTGCTCCATCCCCTGGGCTGCAGGGTGTGTGAGCTCGGGGGTGGGGGGGTCGTATCAGCAGGGGTGCCCCATTGTATCCAGCAGCTTGCTGCACGGGGGGGCACATGCACACATGTGTGCCCACTGCCTGGCTGGGCAGTGTGCCAGCGGGCCGCGTGTGCAGCCTGTTGGATTGCACCCCATGTGTTTATCTTGACACAAGTTGTCAGTTGTGCCGGATCCTTGTATGGCAGGTACCTGATGTATGCAAAACACATGGAATATGGCAAGAGAGATCTGTAAGCAACATGTATGAGTTAGTGACTCTTTAAGAACAAAAACTTTGCTGCAAGAAGAGCAAGTATAACTGCTTATGAGAAGGCAAGATGATATGATTAACAATGATGGCAAAGCAGGCCTTTGCTTAAAAATCTGCGAGCCAAAACTGCAACCCATCCCCAATCTCATCACATGCTCAATTTTGCCTGTGTGGAAATACTGGCGGTTGGCCTATTTTCATTCGTCACTGTGAAGAACAAATGTTTCTGTCAGCTGGTGGCTGTTTGCTACACTGTGTGAGCTTGTTCTAAGCTGTTTTTCATTTTCTCCCAAAAAAGCAGTACCAGGTCTGGCTGGGCAGTGAAGACTTCAGCACAGCATGCCCCAGGGAGTTGTAAGGGTACACTTGACCACAGACTCATTGGCAAACCATAGATTACATGTTCTTCATAGCTCAACAATTGAGCTGGAGATGTGGCAACAACATAAACATTCATCTGCACGCTATTGTTCATGTGTGGCTTCTATGTGAAAAAACTGGCCTGCTGTATTTCAGAGAAACTGAATGGGTAATGCCCATTCACCTCTTTTGCCACTGGACAGAAAGGGGGAGTTGTTGGAGAGAGATTCCCCCACTTCTGGCATATATACTAATAGGCCTTTCTGGATGTATCTGGACAAGTATTGAATGTTGTAGCTGTAGTTAGAAAGAGCTACGGTAACTTTAGGTGTACTTTAGCTGCACTTGGTATTCTCCAGTACAACATAAAATTCCCTGCCAGCTGATGAAGCTAGAGAAACAGACAAGGCCTGAAAAACAAATTGCGGCAAATGCCATTCCATCAGAAAGAGGTCTTTCACCTTCATTGATGTGATGCTGGGTCTTTTCTGGCTGGGGACCCCTGTTATCTAGTTACTCAGAGGTGTACCCACAAGCCTTGTAGTGCTTTGGACCCTCTGCTGTGCCTGGATTTTTAGGTTGTGGCAGTGGCCAGGAGCACTTTTTACCAACTCCATCTGGTGAGAAGTTTGCCGCCCTTTCTTTCAGATTCACATCTGGCCGCCATCATCTATTCCTTCATTACCTCAACGCTAGATTAATGCTATGTGCGCTACTTGGGGCTGCCCTTGGTGACTATTTGGAAGCTGTAGCTGGTGAAGAACGCAGTGAACAGGTTCCTTTCCGGGGGTGGGTTGCCATGAGCACATTACACCATGCTGGCTTCCTAAAGCCGGCGGGCACAATTCAATGCTGGTTTTGAACTTTAAAGCCCTGAATAGCTTGGTCTTGACATATCTGAAGGACCACTTCTCTTTCCATGCTCCACTGCAACCCCTGTGGTCGTCCGAGAGCACCCTCTTGCAGGTAAGACCAGCCAATCTTAGCCTTATGACCAGGGTCTGCAGAGAGGCTCTCTTGGTTGCTGCCCATGTATTATGGAACTCCCTCCAGAGGTCCACCGGAGCCCAAGTCTGAGCATTAGAGGTGGGAATTCAGATGGAATTTTGATTACATTTGTTTTCTGGTTCAGTTTCTTTTGAAAATCCAGTTCTTTTGACAGATTCAGATTTTTGTTTTCATATTTTTCCCATTGAAGTCAATGGGAAACGGAACCAGAAGGAACCATACTCCCCCATCCTGACTCCAAGGGCCTTGAGTCCAACAGCCCTTACTTCCATTCCCTGGAGCCCTGGAGAGGTACTTACTGGCCTCAGAGGGCTTGACTGAAGCACCGCCGCTGCTGTGGGGGCTCTGGCAGCTCCCTCGTTGCAGCGTCCTCCCTGCTCCATATCACGCATATGCAAAATGGCCATTCTTAACCAATAAGGCTACAGTCAAAATGATGTTGCTGCCATTTTGTTTGATCAAATAGAGGTTGTGTGGGTGGGCTTGTGGTTTGTGGGTTGAGGGTAGGGACTGACTCTACTGTCCCCTCCCTCCATCGCAGCAGCACTGCTGCTGTCTCGCCAGGCCCCCGTTCAGTCCACAGCCTGGAGGGGGGACCCCTTGAAGAAAACCCCCTCTGCTTGCCTGAGCCCAGCTGGCCTCCACAATGCACTACCATGGGCGCTGCCATTCCCTCTTGGCTGGAGAAACAAAGAATATGTGCAATAAAACAGTTTGCATCACAAATATCTAAAACAAACAAGGAAGGGGAAGGGAGACAAAGTGAGTCAGAACACGTCGTGTACCATACAACCTCTATGAGTACAAGCTGAGAATTAGCTTAGAAAGTAAGGAAGCCCTGCCCATTCTGCATGGAATCACAGTAAGGAAGTCTGCATTTAAATCACCATAAAAATCTGGCTCGCTGAGAGGATCGCTAGTTGAGTGGAGCCTGGTTAAGATAAGAAAGTTCTACTGACTGAATTTGACCTCCATCAGACATTCCATCTTGAGTATACTTCATCAAGAGAAAAAGGCAATGTGATACTACTTCTGGGCAGGAGACCCCATAAACAATCTTTGATTTTGTCATTTGGCCAGGTACTAAATAAGATTTGATTTATTATTTATTTGTCTGATTTTTACCCCACCCTTCCTGAATGGCCCAGAGCATCTTCCAAACAAACATAGAGAACATCAAAAAAAATATTTAAAAACCCAACCTCCCCAACAACCCTTACCCCTCTCCCAACTCTTAACTCCACCCAATGACCCCCCAACTAGGCCCTATCCTCTCCCCAACCCCTGAAAAATGATATATATATTTTTTTTAAAACCATAATGTTTTGCACTGCCTCCAGAAAATGCTTGAGAAACAAACTACCTGGTGCTGATGGGGGGGGGGGAGGGGGGCAGGAAGGGAAGGAGGGAGGGAGGGAGGAAGCCAAACTGTTACATGACTAGCTTTCTTACCTCTTTCCCATCTGGAAAGGACCCCTCCCCCCAATCTTTTCAGATAGGAGGAGGGAGCTGAAAGGAGGAGGCAGACTCAGCACAACGTTTCAGTATTCTTTTGGGTGCTCAGATTCCTGCTAGCCATTCCTGCTCAAGATCTGCCCCCTCCATCCTGCTCTCCCTCCTCCCATCTGGAAAGGACTTGCAGATGGGAGGGGGGAGAGCTGAAGGGAAGGGGTGGGATCAGCACAGCTTTTCACATTCTATTGGCTGCTGACTCCTGCTAGCCAATAGAACACTAAGATACCAACTGAGTCTCCCTCCTCTCTCCTGCTCTCCCCGCTCCCATTCCTGAAAGTTTGCCATCGGGAAGCTTTCCCCACCAAGACAGCTTCCAACCCCAGATAAGGTAAGAAACTGGGCAAGGAACAGTGTGGGTTCCTCCTCCCCACTTTAGTTTTTCTGGGCTGGGAGACCAGCCTGGGCACATGGGTGTGGGGGGGTGAGAAATCCTATAAGAATCTGAATCAGGTTTGAGATAGATGTGAGATTTTGACCTGGATTCTTGATTCTTGTGAGATTTTCATGAGAATAAAATCTATTCTCATTTCAACGCTAGATGGTCCTTCAGATATATGCGGCCCAGACCATTTAGGGCTTTAAAGGTTCTGAGAGGGGATGAGGGAGCAGACACCACAGAGCCAGGAGACACCAATGACATCTCCGCTGGTGAGGTGAATGGACATTGCAATCAAATCCCAAACAGTGGCATCGCATTCTTCGATTGCTCAATGCTTCCAGTCTCCTAGAACCAATCACAGGGGCACTGGGAGGGCAGTGGAAAAGCCACAGCCAGCCTGTTTGCACTTTGGGTTAGTGTCTTGCTTGTCAGGTGGTGTCTGCAGAACATTGATGATCTCTAGCAAAAAAATCTTCCACAGCCCGCGATTTTTCCTCTTCCTTTCCTCAAACCAATCACTCCACAACACCCATCCACACACTGTCCTTGTGTTCAAAATCCAATCCCAGTGCCTTTAATCCTTCCCTTTCACAATCTTTATCTTCTATTATTCCTTTAAACCTCCCCTGTCTGTGCTAGTGGGGATGATCCCATGGCCCATAGAAACTGTGCACAAACTGCATGCAAGTCGATAGCGGAGATATTGTGCCATGTGGAATCCATGCAGATGGGTTTTCAGCCAGTGTCTGTCTGTCTCCCTACCGTACATACTATACATAATAGTGTTAGCTAGTTAGTT
The DNA here is from genome assembly GCA_003113815.1 of Sphenodon punctatus. Classification (NCBI taxonomy): domain Eukaryota; kingdom Metazoa; phylum Chordata; class Lepidosauria; order Sphenodontia; family Sphenodontidae; genus Sphenodon; species Sphenodon punctatus. The sequence continues at coordinate 6,844,610 of QEPC01001717.1, read as the reverse complement.
ATATATAAGCAGGTCTGAAATGAGAAGCAATTATTTTCCTTGCCAAAATATTGCAAAAATCAAAAAGTGTCACCGAGATCTCAGTACAATTTTGGTAAGATTTCAGTCAAGAAATTTTTCTCAAAATACCATTTACTGTTTAACATTTACCATTACCGTGTGCCACAGTTTATGTATACCAATTTACCTTGTACTGCATTCAACCTGGTAATGCACATGAGCAAAATGAAAAATTCTACTTTGCTCATGCACATTATCAAGATGGATGTGGTACACAGTAAGAAGTATATGGCAAATTGGTGTACGGTAAATAGTAAATTGTTGTAAATAGTAACAGTAAATGGTGTTTCGATAAAGATCTTGACTGAGAAATCTCGAGGACAGGCATTTTTCTTGATCATCAGAGCAGGCCCCATCTCAACCTCCCCAAGCACATCAGCAGCATTGGCAGGTCACCATGGAGATGCTGGGTTGGGGGCATTTGCAAGTGCACTGGACAGGGCATCATCCAGCAACAATGCAGATCACTAGGTGGGTGGGTAAGATGATTGCGCTACATGACCAGCCATTCACCATCATGGAGAGCATGGGCTTCTACAGGCTGATGCATTGTTGGCACCCCGCTACCAAATACCCTCACTCACCACATTCAGCAGGCAGGTGGTACCCTGCCCTCTCTGTACCAGGCAGTGGGTGAAGGAGCATCTTGCCAGGGCAGGTGGGCCTGTTGTACATTTTACAACCAACATCTAGAGCAGCAGAAATGCACAGCATGCCTACCTGGCCCTGACGACGCACTAGTAGCAGGTGCAGGTAGCAAGAGGGGAAACAGTAAGTGGTTGCAGTAGGGGGCAGGGTACAAGTGGATCCTGTTTCATGCCTAAGTCTGCCTGGACGGGAACTTGTCCCAGGCCCGCTGTGAGGAGTTTTTCACCTACTTCGCAGACAAGATTGCTCAGATTCAGAGCGACTTTGACGCTGGGTTGTGGCCAGTAGGTGGAGAGTGCGAGGTGATGGAGGCCCCCCGTCCGGTCCAAATTTGTGGGGGAGATTCAGGAAGTGATGCCAGCTGATGTGGTGGATGTCTTGGGGTCTGTGAGAGCTACCAGTTGTGAACTTAATCCATGCCCGTCCTGGTTGGTGAAAGCCTCCAGGGAGATGTTGGAGATGGTGCTGGTAAGGGTGGTCAACACGTCCCTCCAGCCAGGGAGGCTGCCGCCTAACCTCAAGGAGGCTGTGGTGCACCGTCCTGCTGAAGTAACCATCTTTGGATGTGGATGCACTCACCAGCTACCGACCTGTCTCTCACCTTCCTACTTTAGGGAAGGTTATTGAGCAGGCAGTGGAGATCCAGCTCTAGACGCATCTAGATAGCATTGGTTTCCTGGACCATTTTCAATCTGGGTTCCGCCCTGGCTATGGCACTGAGACGGCGTTGGTGGCCTTGGTCAATGATCTCCATCGGGAGATGGACACAGGATGTTCAACATTTCTTATCCTGCTAGATCGCTCGGTCGCTTTTGATACCGTGGACCATGCACTGCTTTTGAGATGGCTGCGTGACCTGGGGGGTCTGGACGGGACTGTTCTTGAATAGTTCTGCTCATTCCTCTCGGGGAGAAGCCAGCGGGTAGTGTTGGGAGCTGAAACATCTTGCCCCCGAGAATTATCCTGAGGAGTTCCACAGGGTTCCATTCTGTCTCCATTATTTTTAATGTATATATGCAGCCCTTGGGGGAGGTCGTGAGAGGGTTCGGGGTGCGATGTCAACAATATGCTGATGATACTCAGCTGACCCAGACCCTGCTGTCTCGTTGCTATCCCAGTGACTGGAGGTCATGGAGGAATGGATGTGGCAGAGCAGACTGAAGCTCAACTCCGATAAGACGGAAGTGATAGTGGTGGGGAGAGTGAGGGAGGTATTGCTCCCCCCCTGATTGGGGGCTTCGCCCTCCTATAGCTCAGCAGGTTCAGAGTCTGCAGGGAAGGACATGGAGGGACAGTGAGTGCAGGGGCTGGAGGGGGACCCATTGAACTGGGACTGCGTTTCCACCATCCCCTTCCCCTGCCTGCAACAGGAAGTAGCCCGGGGGGCATGCATAAAAGAGAAGCACCTGCGCCTTCTCCGCAGGCCGCATGTCGGTGGCCACAGCCAAAGGGTGCGGCCCTTTGGGGCCCTTCGGGGACTGTAGGGGATGTAGGGGCTAGGGTATTGTAAGTTTGTTTTTTGTATTGGGGATGTGTTTGGGGGAGGTAAGGTGGGGGATGGCGCCAGCCCCTGGTGGCAGCAGGGGAGGGTGAGGGAGTAGGGGTGTGATGTTGTTTAATAATTTGTGATGCAGCTTTATTATGATTGTTGTTTTTTGTGATTTTTGGATTATGAATATATTGTTGTTGGTTGTGGATGATGGCCCCTCCCCTCCTGGTGAGAGCAGGAAGATGGGGGGGTGTTGATGGGCTCCTTCCCTGGTGGGAGCAGGGAGGGAGCATCTGGATGGGATATCATGGGTAGAGATAAGGTAGTTGTTGGTTATTTTTGTATTGGGTTATGGGGGGGGAGGTTTTTGGGTAAAGGGGGGAGATTATGTTATATGCTTTGCGATGATAGGTTTTGTGTTAAGAAATGTTTTGTTTTTGAATATGCTTTGAATAAATTGTAATTGATATTTTTGGCCAGTGTGTTTGGCATTGATTTTGTATTGTTGTTTTGTATTTCTTCCTTTTCTGTAAGCCTCCTCCAGTCGCCGTAGGCGAGCGAGTGCGGGATGCAAATTAAAGGTTGATTGATTGATTGATTGATTGATTGATATTGGACACAGATCGACAGGTGGAGGTGGTGGTGAAGGCTGCCTTCTGCCAGTTATATCTGGTGTGGAGGCTGCGCCCGTACATCTCCGGCTCGGACCTGGCCTCCCTTGTCCATCTCAAGGCTGGATGACTTCAATGTGCTCTACATGGGGCTGCCCTTGTTCCTGGTTCGGAGGCTGCAGCTAGTGCAGAATGTGACGGCCCAGGTCCTGTCGGGGATGGGTCACCGGGATCACATAACACTTGTGCTCCAGACTCTGCACCGGTTGCCAATAGCGTGCCAAGACAGGTTCAGGGTATTGGTATTGATCTGTAAGGCCCTTCACAATCTCAGGGATTGCCTCGCCCTCCATGCCCCAGAGCGACTCCTTCGGTCTTCCGGGGGTGCCTTCTCGGAGGTCCCCCATATTAAGCAGGGGGCCACAATGGAGAGGGCATTCTCAGATGGACTCAGGATGTTCTACATTTCTTATCCTGCTAGATCTCTCTTTGATACCATGGACCATGGGCTGCTGTTGATACAGCTGTGTGACCTGGGGGGGTCTGGACAGGACTTTTCTTGAATGGTTCTGCTCATTCCTCTTGGGAAGAAGTCAACGGGTGGTGTTGGGAGCTGAAACATCTTGCCCCAATGCCTTGTTCTGCGGAATTCCGCAGGATTCCATCCTGTCTCTATTATTATTTAATGTATATATGCAGCCCTTGGGGGAGGTCATGAGAGGGTTCGGGGTGTGATGTCACCAATATGCTAATGATACTCAGCTGTACCTCTCTTTTTCAGCTGAACCAGACCCTGCTGACTCATTGCTATCCCAGTGTTTGGAGGCTGTGGTGAAGTGGATGTGGCAGAGAAGACTGAAGCTCAACTCCTATAAGATGGAGGTGATGGTGGTGGGGAGAGTGAGGGAGGTGTTGGCCCCCCTGATTGGGGGGGTTCGCCCTCCTATAGCTCAGCAGGTTTGGAGTCTGGAGGTGATATTGGACTCAGATCTCCACCTGGATTGACAGGTGGCGGTGGTGGCAAGGACCGCCTTCCGCCAGTTATATCTGGTGCGGAGGCTGTGTCTGTACGTCTCCGGGCCGGACCTGGCCTCAGTCATCCATGCTTTCATCACCTCGAGGCTGGACTACTGCAATGCACTCTACGTGGGGCTGCCCTTGTTACTGGTTCGGAGGCTGCAGCTAGTGCAGAATGTGGAGGCCTGGCTCCTGATGGGGGCTGGGTCATCGGGAGCATATAACACCTGTGCTCCGGACTCTGCACTGGTTGCCAATAGCATACCGAGCCAGGTTCAAGGTATTGGTATTGATCTATAAGGCCCTTCATGGTTTCGGCCCCTCGTACCTCAGGGACCACCACGCCCTCCGCGCCCCAGAGTGGTTCCTTCGGTCTGCTAGGGGTGCCTTCTTGGAGGTCCCCCATGTCAAGCGGGGGGCCGCAATGGAGAGGGCATTCTTGGTGGCCGGGCCGCGTCTTTGGAATTCCCTCCCGGAGGAAGCTCGCCTGGCCCCAAGCCTTTTAACATTCCGGTGGGCTTGTAAAACCTGACTGTTTACCCAGGCCTTTGGGGAGGGTGGGTCAGGGTTTTTAGCTCTTTCCTACCCTTATTTCTATCTTTGTTTATTTTTCCTAACCCTGTTTTGAGGTTTTAAATTGTGTGTTGTTTTTTAAAATTGTTTTATTGAATTGTTTTTACTGAATTGTACGTCGCCCTGAGATGCCATAGGGGTGACTAATAAATGTTTAAAATTAAAATTAAAATAAATGTTGTGCTGATCCCATGCACACATGCATGTGTGCAGAGCCATGCACGCACACAGCTGGGTGGAGATGCATTGCCAGTACATTATGCTGTGCGCAAACTGCATGCATGCGCGTGCACACAGCTCTGCACAGTCATCTGCACAGCATTGGGCTGCGGCCAATGTCTTCAGTAATAAGGACTAGTGGTTTGACAGAGCCAGGTTGACATGCAAGTTAAGGCCCCAGAATAGCAGACACAACCCTATGCTCCAACTGGAAAACTTTAGAACTTCCTAATATTTTAATGGGGAGTTTATATAGTTCCATTTAAAATCTTCACCATGAATACTTTTCAAAATATAAGAGTATAGGCATTTGTGTTTTTTCCTTAAACAGGGTGTGTTTCTGCCTTAAAATAAACAGGTGTGAAAAGGAATACCATAGCTCAGAGGTTCACTACCTTTGGGATGGGGCCTGAAATGGGAGTATAACAAATGAAAATGGGGCCACAATCTCTATTTGCATGTTTTTGATGCTGACTGACATCATTGCATTATATTTAGGGCCCAATAGGAGTTCATACAAACAAAAGGCTTGGGAAACGTGGCGCTAGATATAAAGTCAGTATCCAAAGTCCAGATTTGACTTAGATTAATCTAACATTCATTTATTTTTTTCACAAAGAAAAATAAGAAAAGCTGAGGTAATAGCATTATTATACTCATACTTAGAAATTCATATACAAAAAATAATAATTTCCACTGCTTAATTTGAAAATTTGCTAAGAGCACTCCTAACTGCTTGACTGATTTTATGAAGTTGGTGAAGTATATTAACAGTTGCTATGCTACCAAGCTGAAAAGTTCTACCTAGAGCGCACTTCAGAATTCAGCCAAAAATGTCCAGCCAGCTTCTCAGCAAATCACCACAAAGAAAAGAGCGGGAAAGGGCCATTGTTCTAGACAATAAAACCCCAAAATTTATTACTTTGGTTCTGTTCTTTTGTGGTGTGTTTGAATTTAAACGTCACCATTAGGAAGATGCTTGACAAAAGGCACACAGAAAGCACTCTGAGTGACACTGGTGGCAAATTGCACAGAATGTAATTTCCATTGTTAGCAATGGAACAGGCACTTGATCAGATTCATGGATTTAAACTTAGCAAACATAATTTAATATGTCTGAACAGTCAGGCAGAAAATCTGTCACACTACTTTTTGTTTACACCCAAATAGCTCTTCCGGTTTTGTCGCAGTAAAAAAAGGCTACATAAATGATACTTTGGGGAAATGTAATAGTGCTATTATAGACTATTGTAATGTGCTGTACGTGGGGCTACCTTTGGTGATGGTCCAGAGACTGCAGTTGGTGCAGAATGCAGCGGCCCATCTCCTTATGGGGATGGGTCACCATGAGCACATTACACCAGTGCTCTGAGCTCTGCAGTGGCTGCCGATAGACTTCTGAGCTTGATTCAAAGTGTTGGTGCTTACCTACAAAGTCCTATCCAGTCTAGGACTCTCCTATCTGCACGATCACCTCACTCTCCATGCCCTGGATCGACCCCTGTGGTTCGCCGGGAGTGTCCTTCTTGGTGTCCCCCAGGTGGCACTGGGGGCTGCAATGGAGAGGATGTTCTCAGTGGCGGTGCCCAGGCTGTAAAACCCCTTCCAGTGGAGGCCCGGGTGGCCCCGGACCATGTCTCATTTTGGCGACAGTGTAAGACCTGGCTGTTCCACCAAGCCTTTGGTGAGGGATGGGGGTGAGGAGGGTGGGGAGGAGGGTTTTCTTTTCTTTTATGCCTCCCTTTTATGTGTTTTAAAATTTTTATGTATATTTGTAAATATTTTAATTTTTTTTAAGCTGCCTCGAGCTACCTAGGCAGGAGAGGCGGGAAATAAATAATGAATAGTAATATGTCAGTGAGAGTTTGTTAGAATCATTTTAATTGAAGGTGATACAATGTGTATGTCAAAATGGTTTTGATACGAGTCCTTGGAAACAAAATAATGAATAAGTCATAGAATTAGCAATTACATTGCTAAGTGTGGACAGAGTCCACTTTTCCCTTCATAGCTTTGGAGAACGCTTGTGGTGCTAAATAAAATTAGCTATTGGTGTTTGATGCAACCTTTGATTCAACAAGTCTCATTGTATGCAGTACAAGTGCACAGCGGGGAAGTACCAAGCTTTGAATTTTTTATAAAATATACAGCAGAAGGAACTTCTTACAGAGACAACAGGCTCAAGAGAGGCAAAAGGGAACTTATCAGAGGAGGATCTGTCCATTGTATGACAGAGGGCCTAGTAACAGAGAGACTTGAATGAGAAATTTTTCAAAATATCCAGAGGGCTACTTAATTTTCTATCCTAAAACAGCTGAACTGGGAAGAACCCAGTCAAAGCCTCAGGTACTTCATGCTCAGCAGACAGTTGAGAGAACACGTACTGTATCACACTTATCACTACGCTTGGATTCACTCTAGAGACATATTTTAGTACTTCTCTTTAGGGCTGGATTGAAATATTTAATCAATTTGTTTAGGCGTTATCTTTTACCATATCTAATGGATATAATGCAGCATGAGCTAAGCAAAAGCCATTTTTCACCTGAAATCAGCGGGCTTTGAATAAGGCCTTGTGTGTACTCCCTATAACATTTTCATCTAGCTAGCATTTTCTTAAAAACAGAATCTCACTAGAGTGGAAATTGACAAGAAGAAAACGTTAGACAGAACAGAAAGATGGGTTAGTGGCGGGAAGAGATGATTGAGTGAAGATCGGAGAAATAGGGCTGAAACAAGATTTCGCCCTTCTAAAAAATCTTGTCAAGATTTTCTCTTCTCGAGATTCTTGTGAGATTCATGAGAACCTTAAAAAAGAAAAGAAAAAAGATCTGCACATGCACAAAAAGGTCACCAGGCTGTTCTCTGCACGCGCAGCCATTTTGAGCATGCACCAGTCATTTGTGGGGCATTTCGACAATCTCAAGTTTCTTGTGAGAATCTCGAGTTTCTTGCGAGAATCTCGCCAGATTTTGCTGGGGATGCGAGATTCTCGCAAGGGGGAGAGTGGGAAAGATTGAGTAGCATGGCTCTAGCAGGGTCCAGCCCTTGGCCCTTGCATGTCCCAGCTCCCACTCTTCAGGTGGACTTTGTCCCACCCTGTGGTTCCAGTCCTGTCCCAGTTCTTGATCTGAGGCTCCAGCCCCACCCCCCTTCTACCCCTCTAAATCCCAGCCTTGCAGTATTCCCTGCTGCTTTGAGATCAGCAGGGCCATGCTCTGATCACCTCTCCCTGCTGGCTCTGGCTCAGTCTCCAGATAGTCTCTCCTTGTCTAGATCTCTGCATTGCTGGGGGCAGGGCTAGCATTCAAGACGCTGACCCTAGAGCTCCAGGCGCTGGGGCAAACCTCCTGGGAGAGCTGCTTCTCTGGCTTCCCGTGGTCTGTGCTTCTTCCACCCAGCATATGCTCCACTGGCTCTGGGCCTGCCATCCACCCCACAGGTGCAGCCTCCTGGCTCACCTGCTTCCCAGGATGACAGCTGTGGCCCCGATCTCCAGTTGGCCACATCTCTTAAAGGGCTGAGCCCCTTCCTTGGGCTCTTGTCTTAAAGGAGTTGGATACCTCACAGGGCACCCAATTATAATGGGAGTAAGATAGAATGTCTGGGCAGTCCAGTGGTGGATGGAGACTTGCGTGAAATGAATGAAGACTGTAGGAAGGCTAGGCCAAGCTGCTGTGAGGATTTCTGGACCAGACAACATAAGATGTGCCATACTCAATGATTCATCAAGCCCAGCATCCTGTCTCCAACAGTGGCCAATCTCTTTCTCTTGGGAGAAGTACCCAACAGGTCATAATAGACAATTCATTCCCTGTTCCATCCCCAACAGTAAGAGGTTACATTCCCCAAACCTACTTGCCTAATAGCCATTAACGGACCAATCTTCCAAGAATTTATCCATTCGCTTTTTAAAACTAGCTACATTACTGACCATGACCACTTCCTCTGGCAATAAGTTCCACAAGCTAGTTTTGTGCCGAGTGAAAAAATACTTTTTCTTATTTGTTTTAAATTTGCTGCCAGTTAATTTCATGCTATGTCCCCTTGTTCTAGTACTGCTAGAGAGGGTAAGTAACTGCTCCTTATTTACATGTTCCACACCACTCATGGTTTTCTAAACTTCTATCATATCCTCTCTGTTGTCCCTTCTGCAAGCTGAAGAGCCCTAACCTATCAAGCCTCTCATACGGGAGCCGTTCCATACCCTTGATCATTTTTGTTGCCCTTCTCTGTACCTTTTCTAGTTCTACTACGTCCTTTTTGAGATGAGGCAACCAGAACTACACATCTAATGGTGTGGTTGTACCCTAGATCTATATAGAGTCATTACAATATTTTCAGTTTTATCCTCTATCACTTTCCAAATGAATCCTTACATTGTTTGCTTTTTTGACCGCCACTGCAACTGAGCTGAAGATTTCAATGTATTGTCCACAATGACTCCAAGATCCATTTCCTGAGCGGTAACTGCTATTTTAGAACCCAGCACTGTATACATAGTTTGGATTATTTTTCCCTATGTGCTTCACTTTGCACTTGTCCACATTAAATTTCATCTGCCATGTGGATGCCCAGTCACCCAGTCTCGCAATATCCTCCTGCAGTTCTTCACAATCCACTTGGGTTATACTTTTAATAACTTTGTGTCATCTGAAAATTTGATCACCTTGCTCTTTATTCCTTTTTCCAGATCATTAATGAATATATTAAACACAAAGCTGGGAGGGAGGCATAGGAACAACTGGAAAAGATGGACTATGGTAAGGAGCTGGCAGACAGACAAGCTGCAAAGTATGTGCATCAGTCCAGAGAGTACAATGTGAATGAAAAAAATGGTTTGAGCACATCTGAACGGGAATTAAAATAATTCTCATGAGAGTCTCAAAAATACTCATAAATTATCTGTGCATGCACAAATTTAAGAACGTCTGACCTATGCTTTGTATATTAAAAATAATAATGGTAATCTAGACTATTTGCATTCTGTGCAGCTCTGACATGGTAGTTTCAGAAGTAGTAAAGGGCATGATATAATATACATGCCAGAGCAGCAAATGAATCAAGAGTACCCGATGGCCCTGGTGACCATTTTTGCGCATGCGCAGACTTTTTTTTTTCTTCCTAATTTGAGTTTCTCAAGAATGTCGCAAGAATCTTGAGTTTCTCGCAAGAATCCCATGAGAAACTAGAGATGAGAAAATCTCATCAAGAAGCCTATTCTCGTCAAGGTTTTCAAGAAGGGTGAAATCTTGTTTCAGCCCTAAAATTTACTGAAATACCTTGCGTGGAAGCAGCAATCGTAGATGATGAAAGAACTGTGAGAGAATGAAGTTATTAACAACCATGATCTAGATTCTTACTCCTTTACCTCTGTTATTCAACGCTAGGTACAGAAGGGAAAGAAAAAAGTGTGCAGAAGACCATATAGATATAGCTAAGTCCAAAAAATCGTATTTATTAAACTAATGCAAGGCCTAACTAATTGTTGCTCTAATTGGATTTGAGTAGCTTCCAACTGATCTGATTAGGATTAGATTGGATTCTGGAAGCTCCACTAAGGACTCATAAGGAACATGTCCATGACCCTATTCCTATACACCACAACAGTGATTCCCAAACTGTGCGAGATGCTACCCTAGTGTAGCGCTGTCTAGTTCCAGGGGTGGCATGAAGTTGCGTAATAGTCAGGACTGGGGCTTTTCTTGCTGGTGCCCAGGTGGGTAACATGCACCGTCTCTTTCCTCCTCCCTCTAACACAGCCTGCACTCTAGAAGCTTTCAGTTGCTGCACGAAATCATCTCAGCTGTGAGTAAGTGAGGGAAGGGGATGGAGGAAGACACAAGGGTTGGACCAGTTACTGCCTTTACCGCTCAAGTACCCAGGGTGGTTCCCCTGGTCACCCTGGGGAATTTGCACAGTAAAAGCAAGGGGAGGGGCTCCCTGCAGAATGCAGGGAGACCCCCAACCAAAATAGCATCTGGGAAGCAATCCAGACTGTCCCTGGTCAGTAGCAGCCCCAGCATAGAGGTGTGGTGTCTTCCTGGCTGCTGCTGGGAGCCATGTTTCCCATTCCAGAAAGCCTACATGGCTGCCTGACTCTGCAGTCGGGGAGTACCCCTGTACCTCGCTGCCTCTACCCTTCCCTGCTCCCCCTCCACCTTTCATTTTTTCCTCCCTCCTCCCTGCCTTCACTCCATCTCTGCTTCTATCCTCCTCCTGTCTGCCATCACCCCCACCCTCAATTTTACCCCTCTCCTCATTCCTGACTTACCTCACCATGTTTCTTCCCCCCTTCCCCCTGCTTTTCCTCACCCTCCATTTCTACCCCTCCCTTTCTGCCTTCCTCCAATCCACCCTGTTTCTACCCCCTCCCTGCCTCTCCTTCCACATCCACCCTCCCACTTCTACACTTCTCCTCCTCTCTGCCTTCCACCTACGCTCCATTTCTGCCTCCCTTCTTCCCATTTCTACTCCTCCCCTACCTCCTTTTCTGCCTTCTTGTCTACCCTTCACCTCCTCTCTGCCTTCCCATTACCCCATATCTGCCTCTCTCCCTCCTTGCCTTCCACCAATGCACCCACCTTATTTCCACCCCTCCTCTCCCTCTCTACTCCTCCCAATCTTCCTCTCCATTCACCCCAGTTTCCACTCCTCCCTGCCCATCTCCACCCATTTCTACCCCTCTCCTCCTCCCTGACTTCCTGCAACCCCTAATTTCTGCCTCTTCCCATTCCTACCTTTCCCCTCATCTATCCACCCCCTATTTCTACCTCACCTCTCATCCCTGCCTACCCATGCCCAGTAACCCACCCCCCGCACTTGGAAATCCACCAGCCACTATTGACTGAATCATTTTCCCTTCCCTCAGGGCTGGCCTTACCCCAGGGCAACCCAGGGTGACTGCCTTGGGCCCTGCTCTTTTCTATTCTTCTTCTGGAGGTCCGACAGTGGCTCTGGATTTTACTTGGACGGGGTGCAAGATCCCCAATCTCTCCCAGCGGGACTCCAAAAACAACCATCTCTACTCTCTAGTGTCCCACAGAAGGTGAACTTGAGGAGGGCAGGGCAATTGAGAAGGGGGTGGGATCACAGGGGAACCTGAATTTTATCTTCACCCTGGGCCCCACAAATTCTAAGGCTAGCCTTGCTTTCCCTAACAGCTGCTTCCTCTAGTCTAGGACTCCCAGCTAAGATACAAAGACAGGACAGCAACAGAGCGGGGAGGAGGAGGAAGGGTGGGGGACGGCTTCCTTTATTTGCCTCTGGTTCCTTGCCAGTCTTCCTTTCCAAGCAAACAGGAGCAGAATCCAGGAAAGGGAAATTGCCCTGGGGTTGTCTTGTCTCCTTGTTCCTATATGCTCCCCTAAGAGAAAAGTACCTCCTTCCGCTTCCTCACCTCTATTACCCTAGTGCCTTCCCTCCCCCAAACTGCCCCCAGAACCAAGTCCTCTCCCCAATAATCCACACATTTTATTTTTAGAGCTGTTGATTTTGCACCTTCCACAAGCAAATCCACTTTAAATTCATGCCATTCCCCAAGAAATGATGTTACATTTTAGTCAGGTATTCAACAACATTTTTGCAAGCTTTCAGCTGCTTTCATTAATACTGGGATATCTAGTCAGGTTTAACCTATAGCCTTGTCAACCTGCTCTGCTGTAATGTCAGACAACTATTTATATTTAGCTCTTGTGCTAACTGAAGCTTCTATTCAGAATGGATTCTTTTTTGAATATTTTGGGGATTCTGTTTTCTTTCTCCCCTTTTATCAATTTTATGTTGTCTTCGTTTAGGAAAATTGACGTTTGATGTTTGATTCTTGGTAGTCTAGAATGAAAATAGTATTCCTCTTTTTGTTTTTTGTATTATGATTGTATTTTGTTCTTGTTTCTGTTTCTGTTCCTGTTTTATATTGTAATAGCCTTGGCTAACAATAAATTATTTATTTAAAATATGAAGTTTCTATTGAAAAATCTCATCTTTTTTTCCTTCTCAATAACTTGCTCAAGATGACCAGACACACAGGTCAGTCATGATTATCTTTATGCAACTTCTGCTGAACAAATGGCAGGTTCTTTTGAGTGAGAAGAAATACTTGTTATAGGACTAAGATTAAAATTTAAATGATTTTAAACATGAATTTTTAAAATTATGTTTTCAAAAATTGAAACATACATTATAAAGTCAAACCTATCTTAGCCAAAACAAATTCTAAGTTACGAAAACAAAAACCAATAAAGTGTGTGATATAAGTTTAACTGAAGTTCTGTAGAAGTTCAGTACTTAACTGGTTATAAGCATTATAGTTAAACTAAAGAAGGACTGATAAAGCAATTCAAATTTAATTGCCATAATGTGTGAATTCAATTATAATGTTATCAAACCATCTTAGGTTCATAAGCAAACTCTGAAGTCTGCCCGTACCTCAGGTTTTCACTGTTGGCCTGATCTTATTTACCATGTTCAGTTCCAAACAGTCCCTACCACTGACCACATTATCCACCAGCCCCCTTCTCAGGCCATGTCTGTTAGATAGTCCTTGCTTCCACATAGGAGTCTGACCACCTGGACTGAACTGGGCTAATGTGTGCCTTCCCATCTGTGCCCTGCTCTGACACAGGGCGAGGTCCACCAAGACCCCAGAGAGCTGAGGACAAAAAGCCCAGAGTGGTCAATAAAGTTACCACACCTCAACGCCACTCTGCCAAGACAGCCCCGGCACCCTTAAAGGGAATGGGAAGCAAAGGCAGAACCATTTTGGGTGTCCCAGGTCTGCACAGCAGTTCGTGCCCAATGCCCATCCTACAACAGAACGAGAGCCAGCTAAATGGGGGGACCATGCAGCAGGAGAACAGTTAAAACAGCACAGTCAGGCTGTTTGCATATGAGATTGAGGGATGGGGAGACATCCATGAGTCAAAACTGCAGCAGGGTGATGGTTGGATGCTCTGCTCATGTGCACTGGGGGTTTTTTTATGTCATCAGTCCATTTCTGACATGATTTCACTCATGAGAGACAGAGCTTGAAATTCAGCTGAAAGTAAGAAGCCTATACTTGTCTTAATCCACTGTGGTTTCTCCAAGTGATTCCAAATGGATCCTTTCTGGACAACATAGAATTTTCAGCTGTAGAAGTTATTTTTCCTTTTGTATCTGAACTATATCTTAATAATCTTTAAGTAATTCTCCTTTACAGAGACTATTCAGTTATTGCCCCATACCAAGCTCTGCCTCCTATTTTTCTGTATTCCCAAAGAATCACTGGACCAATTTTTCTGAGGAATGAAGTCTATACATGTCATTAGTGTTCAAAATCTCACTACTTAAGTAAATTGTTACTGAAATCTCTGAAATTTTCTCTTGTCTCTGTAAGGCAAGTCTCGTTAGTCGACGTAGCTTTCTGTAAAGTGAGTCTCATGTCAGTCTGTGTTTGATCTTTCATCTCTGTCATTTTCTGGGTTCTGCCAATGCTAGCGTCTCAGCCTCAGGCCTTCGTGATGCGTGCTTGTCCATTAATCTTAATAAATACCCTTGAGAACTGAAGACGTTTAGCATTGTCTCCTGACGTATGTCAGTTTGAGGTTCCTTTTGGATATTTAGGTCAGACATTTTGTCATCTACTTCAACTCTAAGTAAATCTTAATTGTGATAAGTGAGCCCAATATGAGGACCTATGCCAGTATTTTCTAACTTGGAGGAAAAAAGGTCTTACTCTTAAATAGAAACACCATGTGCTTCAAAAGATGCTATGATGGCATTGATAAGAAATCTGGAGACCAAGTTGTAACATTTTAGTTCCAAAGACTTTACATGAAATGTCACTTAACAGGCAATGTGAGCTATTCAATTTATTTTTAAATGTAACTTTAATCCCCTGTATATTAAAGCAACACTGGCCATCTTCTACATAGGACTCTTTTAGATCCCTTCTTAGTCATTCTATGCCACAGTCAATTCTTCTTATTTCAGATGATTCCTCTTCTCTTGTTGGAGCCTGTCAAGTTTTGAGCTCTTCTTATATCTTTCCTATTTCTTGTCTCCTAGAATTCCTGAGCTCCAAGTGTTATATTGCCTTATTAGCAATGACTCAAACTCCCAGCTGTGTTCTCAGCCCCTAGACAAAACTTTGAAAGTAGCCTTGTTAAACATCTCCCCCATCATCCATAAAAGTTTTAAAACATTCAACTTACCAACCTGTTACTGACTCATTGATTGTATATTGGTTTCTTTAAGCAATAGGGAATAGCTAACTCCCCCAAGAACTGTCCTCTTTATTATCTCAGCTACACTTAAATTATTGTTCCTAACAATATTATTGTCAGGGGCTCTGGGTGTGGGGCATCCTGGTCATAAGCTGACATAGGGGGCCAGGATATAGGACCGGGACCAGCAGGAAGAAAGCAGGGGACAAAGCTAGACACGGGGACAAAGAAAAGGAAAAGGGGGAACCTCTCAGTCATTCTTCCAGGTCACAGGGAGAAAATCCTGTCATACATCTACAGTCCCAGGGAGAATACACCTCATCATCAGGGTTCATATGGAAAACACCCAAGGAGCACAGGAATAGAACCAGGAAGCTGGAGGTCAGGTGGCATGAAATCATGGAACAGAGGTCTAGGACCATAGACAAAGAGGCCAGAACAAGAGGCAAGGTAACAAGTAGAGGTATGCACCAGACCCCCATGTCATTTTCGTTTTTCATTTTCATTATTCAAAAATATAATTTTTGTTATCGTTATTAATGACAATGTCATTTTTGTTTTTGTTATAGTTTTTGGTATCATTCTAAATATCATTTTTGTTATCAGTATCAATACTGGTATCGGTATAATTTTTGTTATCGGTATCGATATTTTTTATCGTTATTGATATCAGTACCATTTCAAACAAAGATTTTATTTTTGGTATCAGTATCATTATTGATTCCTGTGCATAACTAATATTTATCTAAATCTAAGGGAGACTGGGGAAGGGGAAAGGAAAACTATCTATTTATCTAATCAATTATCTATATAACTATTCTAATCTAATCTATATGTCTATAATATATATCTCTATCTAATCTATACTACCTATCTATATATAATGTACAGGGGGAGAAGGGCAGGGAAAGGGAGAAGGTAAAATGTAGGGTAATGGGTATGAGGAAGCAAAGGTATTCGCGGGAATACCTGATAAATATTATTTATTATAAATAAATAATAAAATGAGGGCTAGGGAGGATTTTTTTATGTGCAAGCACCACAGTTCTGTAAACACAACCTGACAAGCAGAGCTCTCACACAACAGAGAGAAAAAAACTGACCCTCCCATTATAAAGGGTTGCAGTGCCCTCCGCCAGAGCCCCTCTGATTGGTTGTGGGAGGCAGCAGGCATTGAGCAATCACAGAGTCCCATGAGACTGCTGGGGCCTGCTTGTGCTGCTCATTGGCCAGGAATACATCCATCAGATACTGCTGAGCTGCTCGCCCCTCCCAACACACGCACAGTTCAAGAGTTCAACCCTGTTAAGACTCTGAGATGTCTGCTCCCTCCTCCTTCCCCTCCAAAACCCAACTGCCACAGCACTAATAATAACGACAATGATAACAACATTGTCATTTTTGTTTCTTGTTATCGTTTTTGGTATCGTTTTTGGTATTGTTTTTTATATCGGTATTGGTATTGTTATCGGTAGAAGTATCGATATAGTTAGTGGTATTGGTATTCTTGGTTGTCATTTCCATTATTGCAATAATGAAAACAAAAATGACAATTTTTGTTATTGTTATTGTAATAACGAAAACAACATGCACACCCCTAGTAACAAGGAGAGCAAGAAGTGGAGTGGAAAGGAGCAAGCAGCAGAGAATGAATTGGAACAGAAGTGGAAGGGAGCAGGGAAGAAACTAGAGGTGGAGTTTCTCTGACCACCTTTCTGCTGGTAGCAGTATGCCTTTTATACTAACTGGTACCCAATCAGATAGTTGGGAGGCGGGGCTGGAGTACAGGGGAAACATCTGGGAAGGTTGTGGCTCAGACAAGGGCTAGGGGAAACATTGAAGGAACATAGGGAAGACAAACAGAGCTGAGGTCAGACCTAGAGACTGGTACCAAAGGCCGAGGCATTATCCTAGAATCCTGTGGGCTGCGGGGGTTCAAGACCCACGGGAACGTACAATTATATTCCTTCAAAACACACAACAAAAAAGTTTACTGATTCATCATCTGTATATATCAGTTTTCAGAGGACAAAATTCACACCATGTACCAAGAAGAAGATACTGTAAGCTACTGAGTAGACTAACAACATCTGGAAATCTGGCCAAAAAGATATTTCATATTTAAATTAACCTCTAAGAAAACCAGGAGTACAGCACTGATGTAACAATTTCAACCTTCCTGTTCTATAAACAGGTCACATGCAATTTGAGTGAAAGCTATGGGTTTTCCTCATGTTTTTCGCTATGGAAGACAAGAACTTATCTTATTTAACTAGTGACACCAGCAAGAGCCCAAGCTCATCCTTCTATTGGAAGAATTTTAGAAAGCATGTTTCCATTGATATTTACCTGCCAATTCTGATTGCTTCTTGACATTTGAAATATATATATACATTAATGCTGTAGCCTACTGGATTTCATTGGACCCCAAACAAGTCTCTAGGAAGGAGGTTCTGGTAATTTAAAAGGAGCTATAATCTCAACCCCACTAGAGTAATGCCCAACTTCGAGTCTCCCAACCAGATAACACCATAGATGCTGTAGGGGAATACTTACGTTCGCAACTCTTGTTTTGTTATTAAATGAGATATTAGTCCTTCAAAAAAGAAAAGTCAAAAGTAATATGTATATGCAACATTGTGGCCCCCTCTAGACACAAACACACAGTAGGTCTTTCTTCAAGGGAGCTTTATTTATACACAAAATATGTGAAATATTTGCTCCACCACCATATTTCATTTGTGACAGTCAGCCACTCTCTTCCCAGGACACAGTCCATCTGACACTTTTTCTACCCAGGCCTCTAGTCTACCCCTCTTGGTCAGGGGTACCCCTGTCTACCCCTCAGGGTAAGCCCTGAGGAAATCTTTGAGCCTTCTCTCTGCATCCTCTAGGGGTGTTCACCAGCCCCCCATGTCTTTTTCATTTTTCATTTTTGTTATTCAAAAATGTCATTTTCGTTATCGTTAATGACAACATTGTTGTTATCATTATCGTTGTCATTGTCATTACAGTTTCAAATGAAGATTTTATTTTTGGTATCGGTATTGTTATCGATTCCTGTGCACAACTAATATTTATCTAAATCTAAGGGAGATGGGAAAGGAAAAGGAAAAGGAAAAGGAAACCTATTACCTAATCAATTATCTATATAACTATTCTAATCTATATGTCCATAAAATATGTCTATATCTAATCTATACTACCTATCTATATATAATGTACAGGGGGAAAAAGGAAAAATGTAGGGTATGAGGAAGGAAAGGTATTGGTGGTAATACAATGAGGGCTAGGGAGAATTTTTTGTGTCCAAGCATCACAGTTCTGTAAACGCAACCTGACAAGCAGAGCTCTCACCAAACAGAGAAAAAAAGCCTGCCCCTCCCATTATAAAGGGTTGCAGTGTCCTCCCCCAGAGTCTCCCTGATTTGTTGCGGGAGGCAGCAGGCACAGAGCAATCACAGAGTGCCATGAGACTGCTGGGGCCTGCTTGCACTGCACATTGGCTAGCGATACGGCCATCAGATACTGCTGAGCTGCTCGTCCCTCCCAACACAGGCACAGTTCAAGACTTCAACCTTGTTTAGGGCCCTGAGATGTCTGCTCCCTCCTCCCCTCTCCACAATTTCCCTCCAAAAACCAATTGCCACAGCACTAATAATAACAACAATGATAACAGCATTGTCGTTTTTGGTATTGTTACTCTCGGTTGTTGTTATTAATCAAGGTTGTCATTTTTGTTATTGCAATAATGAAAACAAAAATGACAATTTTTGTTATCATTATTGTAATAACAAAAATGACATGCACATCCCTATAACCAAGGAAAACTCCTAGACCTTTGCACTTTGCTAGAGCAATTATCCATCCAAAAAGCCCAACTGTATCCCTACCTAAAGACTGCAGCCTGCCACAAAATGGTGCTACCCACAAACTTACAACCTCACCCTGATGGCACTTAGGAGCACCCCATCATCGTATGCTAAGATATGCAAATATTAAAGCAAATGTATTTTCAGCTCAAAGGAGAACTAAAGTTTGCAATATTAAAGCAAACATTGTATTTTCAGCTCAAAAAGACCTAGCTGTTCTTCTGATCCTGCTACAGGAGTGTCCCTGATCAGACATAAACCAAACCCACAGGTTGAGCTTGCAAGCTATCCCTAAACCATATCTCTTTACTAATGAGAAAAGACACAGATATGCAGTGACAATGGATCTGTGAAACTTTGATGATAGAGAACAATACTTCTGCTGCCCCCCAGCCTTCTCCCTCCTTCCCTTCACTCCTTGACTTTTCATTTTGGAAAGGAAGTTTTCTGTTTGCACTGATCTCACCAAGCAGCCCCTCTCATACTTTGCTCAGTTACTGCCTGCCAGAAACCACCTGCCCAACCATTGAAGTTCCCTGAGAGAGCAAGAGAGAAAGAGCCCTCAGATTCATAGAACTACCACCTGTTGGGCCAGCTGCGGCTCCCCCTGCAGGGTGTTATAGGCGGTGCCCCCCAAAGCACTGCGGGGGCCACCGCCGCGGTTTTAACAATTAAAAAAAAAACAGCCTGGGGGAGGTGCGGGGTGGGAAACAGCCTTGGGTGAGTGGGGTGCCTTGGGGGGGTGCGGGGTGGTAAACAGCCTTGGGGGTGTGTGGTGGGAATCCTCCTCCCGCACCCCACCCCACCCCACTGGCACAACACATCAGCAAGGAGTTCCCAGGGTAACATCAGAAAACAGTCTACATGCACATCAAGCGCACATCAAGCTTAAAATAAATAATGTATAAACCTAAAACACAGGGAAACACAGAACACACTGGCAAAACACAGCAGCAAGGAGTTCCCAGGGTTAACATCAGAAAACACAGACTACATGCTGTCACAACAGAGCGAGGCATGAGGTGCAGACGTGGCACAGCTGCCCAACACAATAGCACTCACATAACAGCTAACCGGGATGCCAAGGCCACGGTGTTGCAAACAGGCATGAGGGGGGTTGATGGGTGAAGGCAAGCAGCTGCAGAAGGACCACACAGAACCGCGTGCCCATGCAGGCGCGAGCACCCACACAAGTTTAAAATAAATAAAGTATAAACCCCAAAGCACAAAATTTCCAGCATTGTGAAGGGGTAGGAAACAGCCTTGGGAGGGGTGCGAGGTGCCTTGGGGGGGGGTTCAGGGTGGGAAACAGCCTGGGGGTGCGGGGTGGGAAACAGCCTGGTGGTGTGTGGGGTATCTTGGGGGGTTGTGGGGTGGGAATCCTCCTCCCGCACACACACACCAAGGCTGTTTCCCACCCCCACCCTGCATCCCATCCCTAGGCTGTTCCCCCCACCCCGCACCCACCCCTAGGCTGTTCCCCAACCCCACCCTGAATCCACCCCTAGGCTGTCCCCATCCCCCACCCCGCACCCACCCCTAGGCTGTTCCCCACCCCTACCATACATCCACCCATAGGCTGTTCCCCCCAACCCGCACCCACCCCCACCCTACGTCCCACCCCTCGGCTG
>QEPC01001717.1:6804582-6824247 GCA_003113815.1 Sphenodon punctatus | reverse complement strand
CACCCACCCCCACCCTGCATCCCACCCATATGCTGTTCCCCCTCCCCACCCTGCACTGACTGTATGCAGTGGGGAGGGATCACTGACTGATCCCTGAAGCAGGGATACGACTGAATCTACGACTGAAGCAGTCGTAGATTCAGTGGAGCACATTTTGCTATGTTGTTCCAGATACAATATCTTGAGAAGGGACCTTCTGGAAAAACATATAATTGCCTTACCTAGCTTTGTGGGGGATGAGTTGAGGCTTCAGCTACTACTAAATGGGGATGATTCTAGTTCTTCTAGAAGGCAGTTGCGGCCTTTGGGGCTAGGATCTTGGATGAGATAGCTAGTTCATTGTGAGGCAGCACTACAGGGGTTAAGCTCCGCCAAGGCACACCTCATGGAAGAGCTAGGCACTTGCAAAAACTTATACGCCAGTGAGGCTGAAGAGATATGTTCTAGGTCTATTAGCAAACTGATGGAATACGTTGAGTGTACATCAATAATGGATGCGATTCGCTGGTAGAACACATCATTTTTAGTGGAGTAGGGGAATTAGGGTCTGAATAGTTGACCCATTAGTGGTTTTACCTTTTTGTATGTTAATTTTGGTTTGACCACCTGGACTCGATTCTCGAGGAAATACAGTGGAGTAATGTTTTTTGGAGTAGTGTTTATATTGTATGTGTTTTATTTATTTATGTTTATATCTGAAAGGGAAGGAGGTTATTATGTTATAAATTGGATTTAATGAAAACTTGCCTCTCTTTTTTAGGTTATGAAATTATAAGTATGGTTGTATACCCATTTATGTGTGGAATGGATTTTGTTGTTGGTATGTACTTATATTGTCATCGGCTATGGCGAAAGCTAATGCCGTAAATAAATAAATAAACAAACAAACAAAAAATACTGCCTACTTCTAGCTTTACAAGACCAACTGACAGAGTGGCTCCCAGGTGTCCGCTGTCCTCCCGAGTCTACCACAGGTCTCCTTGGTTTACTGAGGGCCTGCGGTGCTTGAAGCAGGAGAGCAGGCAGTTGGAGTGACAGTGGCGCCGGACTCACGATGAGTATGATCGATCGCAACACAAGAGCAGTTTAAAGGCCTATGCTGTGGCGGTGCAGGCAGCAAAGAAGCAGTTCTTTGCTGCCCTTATTGCATCTGCAAAGTCACGTCCAGCGGAGCTTTTCTGGGTGGTGAAAGGCTTGGTCAGTCCTGCCTGCCTCCACCTGGACCTGGAGCAATCCAGTGACCACTGTGACTGGTTCATCGAGTACTTTGTAGATAAGATCGCTCACATCTGCCATGATTTCGGTTCCGCAGTTATTACAGAGGATCATCTTGGGGATATGGATGCCCCATACTGTCCTGTTTTGTGGAATCGGTTTCAGATGGTGTCGCCTGCCGATGTGGAGTCCTTGTTGGGATCTGTTCATGCCACAACTTGTGAACAAGATCCATGCCCGTCCTGGCTGGTGAAAGCCAGCCAGGAGAAGATACAGCTATTGCTGGCTGGGGTGGTTAGTGCCTCCCTTCGGGAGGGCAGGGTGCCTGACTGCCTAAAAGAGGCTGTGGTTAGACCCCTGCTCAAGAAACCATCTCTTGATGCTGATGCTCCTGCCAGTTATTGGCCAGTCTCTAACCTTCCCTTTTTAGGGAAGGTTATTGAACGGGCTGTGGCACGGCAACTCCAAGAACATCTGGACCTCACTGGTTTCCTTGACCCCTCTCAGTTCGGGTTTCGGCCTAGGTATGGTACGGAGACTTCATTGGTGGCCTTGGTTGATGATCTCCATCTGACATTGGACCAGAGTCATCAGACCTTACTGGTCCTGCTAGACCTTTCATCTGCGTTAGACAGTCAATCATGAGGTGTTGGTGACTCACCTGTGGGACCGTGCCGGGATTGGCAGGATGGTCTTGGATTGGTTTTGTTCATTCCTGGCCGGGAGAACTCCCCAGGTGGTCTTGGGGAGTGTACGTCTTCCCCCCGGGACCTCACGTGTGGAGTCCTGCAGGGTGCCATTCTGTTCCCCCCCCCTTGTTTAACATATATATGCAGTCATTAAGGGAGAGCGTGAGGGGGTTTCAGGGCATGCAGTGTCATCAGTACGCTGATGACCCTCTGCTATACCTCTCCCTTTCCATCGACCCAGGCCATGCAGTCTCTTTATTTTCCCAGTGCCTGTCAGCTGTGGGGGCTTAGATGAGGTTGAGCCATCTGCAGCTGAATCCTGACAACATGGAGGTGATGTTGGTGGGTGAGGGCCTGGGGGGCCTGGGATTGTTTGAATCTCCTCTTGTGTGGGGGGTTCACCCTCCCATGGTCCCGCAGGTACGGAGTCTGGGTGTGCTCCTCGATTCACGGCTCAGCCTGGAATCTCAGGTTGTGGCCATGGTGAGGAGTGCGTTTTGGCAGTTACATCTTGTCTGGCGGCTTTGGCCGTATCTCTCAGACTCTGACCTCGCCACTGTCATCCATGACTTCATCACCTCGAGGTTGGATTACTGCAATGCGCTCTACGTGGGGCTGCCCGAGAAGCTTGTCTGGAGGCTGCAGCTGGTGTAGAATGCCACAGTCCGTCTCCTTACAGGACCAGGCTGCAGGGAACACATGACTCCTGTGCTCCGGGGTCTGCACTTGCTGCCTATAAAGCACCGGGCTAGGTTCAAGGTACTGATTTTGACCTTTAAAGCCCTTCACGGCCTGGGCCCTGCCTATCTGCGGGATCGCCTCACTCCCCATGTGCCCATATGACCCCTGAGATTGTCTGTGGGGCTTTTTGGAGGTTCCCTAGGTGAGACGGGTGGCCACTGATGTGAGATCTTTTTCGGTGGCTGCCCCTGTACTGTGGAATTTACTCCCGGAGGAGGCTCGGTTGGCCCCCACCCTCCTGTCGTTTTGACGTTTGTGTAAGACCTGACTGTTCCACCAGGCTTTTGGCGAGGTGGCGGGGTAGGGTGGGGGAGGTGAGGTTTGGGAGGGAGGGTGTATTTTTATTACTTGCTTTAATATTTGTAGATTTATTTTTTAAAAAATTATTATTTAATATTTTGTTGTGCATGCTGTTTGCCGCCCCAAGCTGCCTTTGGGCAGGAGGGGCAGGATATAAGTTCTGAATAAATAAATAAATAAATAAATAAATAGTTAGTGGCTTTGAGGCGGGCGCAGGGGGCAGCCCTGAGGCGGGCATAGAAGGGACATAACTGGGACTTTGGGAATAGCATCTCAGCAATCAGGAGACATCGTTTACACATCCAGGCTGGCCAGTTATCATCACAATCACATCCTGCAGCATGGTGACAGAGGACATAAGAGAATTTCTATTGGCTCTTTCCTAAACAGATGCTTCTGACTTCCTAGTAACAAGTAGGGGAGAGATGTTGGGATGGTCACAGAACAGAATGAGGATATTTGGTTGACATTTCTGCTGGCCAATTAGCATCACAAACCGATCTTATACCACAGTGACATGTAAGAGAATCCCTGGCATAGGCTCCTTCTCTGTATATCCTGTTCAGACATATAAAATTGGAACCCTTTATCACATCTTCATGATATTTGGCAGAGATGATCAGAAACATGTGATATACAGCCTTGCCAAATTTCATGTACACTGATTGGACTACAAAGATGTTACAGTCAGACATACATTTGTAAGTTAATTGCTTATACCACCAGGACACTTTATCCAATTCTTCTGAAAGTTGGCAGAAATAGTAAATATTGGAAGGGGTGTAAACCTGCCAAGTTTTATCTACATTAAATGTGAGGCAAGACGTTACACCTAAGAATGTATCTGATGATGTTTGCAAAATAAAATAATTCAACTGCTTCTAAAATTGAATTACTTTATCCAATATTTTTGGAATTTGGTACACATAATGCCTTCCATTGGAGGTATACACACTCCAAGGTTCAGCCAAATAGAGCAAATCACAAAAAAGGTACAGCCATAAATGTGTTTTCCATTGAAGCTAATGGAAAATGAAAATGAAAGCAAAAACAAAAATGACAATTGATATTTATGAAAATGAAAATGACAGATTTAAATACCAAAAATGACATGGGCCCCTGGTGCACACCTCTAGTTAGTCTCAGCATGTATGTTGAAGTCACCGAAGACGCTGAGTTTGCGTGAGCTCAAGATCTCCTCTTAGACGAACTCTGCCAGCTGGGTCAGGGAGTCTGCTGTGCAGTGGTACCGGTTGCTGTACCAACCGTTACCACAGCAAAATCCGCAATCTATCCCCAACTTCCAACATCAAGTGGACACTCTTCATGTTAGATGAGTTATGCACCGAATACCTTTGAAACATCAAGGTGTCTTTACAGATCACCACCACTCTGCCCAGCCAGCCCCTGATCCTAGGTCGATGCTGCACTGAGGACCTGGCTGGTACCGTCTGGGACAATATAGGTCCACATGCCTCATCCATCCAGATGTCTCTAACACGTATGACGTCAATGGCCTCCTCCTGGATAAGATCAAAGATGGGTGATGTTTTATTTGCCACTGACCTTGTATTAAGCAGTATCAGTTTCAGATCAGGAGCCCCACTTGCCACAACTCCAAATATCCCAAGATGGGGGAGGGGAGTATTGAGACATTGGGTGAAAACAGACATAACGCTAACTCCACTTCAATACCACTTTAACACTGCTTTAACCTTTCTTATGCATGTTGCAGGGCTATATTGGTGCCCTACGCAGCCCTGCAACATGTATAAGAAATATTCAAGTGATGGTAAAGTGGAGTTAGCGTTATGTCTGTTTTCACCCATGGTAACAGACACCAAGTGCTCCTCCCAACATCATTGATGGCCTTTCTCCCCTCCATCCCTTGCCATACCATGGCCAACATGACCCCAACTGGTTCCATAGCTGCCCCACTCTCCAACCCCCAAACATTATAATGGGGTCAGGGTAGATAAAAAGAACCACCAAGATAATCCAAGAGTGCAAAAGTCCTATGTTGTTAGGGAAATGTGGAGACTTTGTCTGCATATGTAATAGTTGTGAAATTGAATGCATTTAGTTACCCCTTTGTTTTAAGGAAGCATGCAGAGGAGAAGACTGGAACAATTTGTAGGAAAGAATACTGTTTGCTTCTTTTATTGGTTGGAAAATGCCAGGAGAGTTTCAAAGTAATAGTATATATACACAAAGAGAAAAGGAAATAAAAGAAATGTATTGCTACAGAAAAGCCCAATTTGAAAAGCCTTCACCTTTTCAGACTGATACATGAGCCTTGTGTATGCTTTGGCACTACAGAAAAAAAAAAAGGGGGGGGTAGGGAAAACACTATTTTTAAAAAAACTTCCGGAGTGTTTCTAACCATTGAAACTAGGAGAACAATTTTTTCATAGAACACACATTTTCCACATCCAGACATGTTTTGCTCTCCTAATGACACTGTTTCATTTGCTAAATTTTTGATCTCTTTGCATGAGGTTTTTGCAGTATGTAAATACAATTTTTATTATTCAAAACATTCTTTGTTCTTTGCAAGCCCTCTTTCCAAGTACTCAAACCAGCTTCTTTGGAAGTTTTTGTCCATTGGCTCCCACATCCTTGTCTTCTGGGTCCTAATGAAACATGGGCTGACCATTTTAGAAAAAAAATAAATTAGAACCACACCTTCATCTTTCCCACTTATGAGAAATGAACTTTAACTGAACTTTTTGGACATTCCTATAGGGTTTTCCAAGCCAGAGAAGATGAGTTCTTTGTGGGGTTTGGATGGCCTGGAATAGGGTGTGCCAAGACAGCATCTTTCCTACAACTTATGGCTTTAAGTCACAGGTAGCATATTAGAACTGTGACTCAAGACTTTGGGTGTTTTCAGACTTTACGGGCGGCCGGTTCACCACAGTGAATTCCCGGTGGGGGTGAACAGAGCAACCACCCCCCGGGGCGAATAAAAGCCCCGAACAGATGGGACAGGACCGGGACCACGGCTGGGATTCAGACCGCCAGATCACGGCCCGGGGCAGCGCAACAGACGTGACGCCGATTCTCAGCCGTGGTCAAAACACCCAGAACCCACCAGGCAGGGATGGGACACAGACATGGCCGCCTGAGGGCAAACGAAGCCAAAAGGCACAAAAGGGAATACCCACACAAGGGAAATGGGAAGGGAGGGGGAAGAGGGAGAAGATCTGGACAGGTACCACACACAGCAGTCACGCAGGCAGCGGACGCACAGCGGAGCACACAGCACGAGCACACGCCCGGGCACACACACACACACAAAGGAAGGGAAGGGAGACACGGGCACCCAGACAACACACTAGGCACAACGGGAGCAAAGGGGGGGGCGGGACACGAAAAGGGGGGGACCGCAAAGGGGCAGGGCAGGACACAGGCAACAGCAACCACAACCCCCATAGCAGCACAGTCCACCCAGGCACCCCCACACCAACACAGGCAGTCTTGAAAAGGGGGGGGTCAGGACCTTGGGACCAAGGCACAGCGGGGGCCTGCAATGCACAGAGAGCCGGACGGGAATGGTCCAGGAGGCACACGGAGACCCCACACTCACTGAGAGGCCGATGGAGGGCAGCCAGGACAGCCGGTGCAGTGCTGCAGGTCCAAGGACACACACACAACCCCAGAGGAAGCACTGAGGGCCAGTCTGGGGGTGCCGGAACCCCCAGGTCACACAAGCACTCAAGGGGGGGGCAGCAGCAGGTGGCAGCGCTGGCGGGTGGGGACAGGTAGTTGGACACAGGCGGGTCAATGAGGCCATGCAGAGTGCCGCACACAGGTAGGGACAACAGCACCCTGTGAAGCAGGCTTCACCACAGCACAGCAGAGACATCAGGGTGGGAGCAGCCAGCAGGGACCAACCCCCCCGGACAGGGGCGGGAGTCCACATGGGGGCAGGACACCGGGGGGCCGGGAGGAACACCGGGACTCACAGGCAGCCGCTGGGGGCCACTGCAGGCCCAGGGGCTGGGCACCCCACCTGGTGAACCAGGTGGGGCCAATGGATCAAGCCCCGGAGGTACCCCAGCATGGACATGTGGTGGGCGATCAGGTAGTAGGCCTTGAAGGGATCATGCATGGAGAGACCCAGCTGGATGGCCGACAGCTCCACCGTGGAAGGCTCCTACACACAGCAGGCAGCAGAAGGGGGCCAAGGAAGATGTCCCAGCTCCAGCAGTCGGTGGTACACCGCCGCACAGGTGCGCTGGTACGCACATGCCCCGTGAACACAGGCAAAGTAGGACACGGCCAAGGCAGGGCCACCCTCAGCAAGGCACACCATGTAGGCACCCAGACCGCACACACTCAGTGCAGACACGGTCTCAGCCCCGGACCAGGGCACATGGGAACACTGTTTGTCCGGGATGCATCTTTCAAGGAAGCAAACCAGTCCCAGGGTGTCTGCATGCAGCTGGCAATCACGAGCGCTCGCCTCATAGCCAAAGTAGCAAAGTCCAGAGCTCAAGCTTGCAAAGGCATCCACACGGCTGACCGGGCTGCTCAGGAGCAGCTGCACAGCCGGGGTATGCCACAGGTCGCACAGAGACATGGTCTCGCGGAAGGTCCAGATATGGGGGGACCCATGGGGGCCGGGGAGCGGGAGCCCGGTGGACGGACAACCACCCATGGTCCAGCAAGACAGGGAGAATAACACCACGGACAGAGGGGCACACATACCCTCCAGGGCCGGGAGGGCCTCCGAGGGCTCCCAAGGACAGGAAAAGCGGCCACGGACCACAACATTGTAGCACAACAGAGCGAGGCATGAGGTGCAGACGCGGCACAGCTGCCCAACACAATAGCACTCACATAACGGCTAACCGAGATGCCAAGGCCACAGTGTTGCAAACAGGCATGAGGGGGGTTGATGGGTGAAGGCAAGCAGCTGCAGAAGGACTGCACGGAACTGCGTGCCCATGCAGGCATGAGCACCCATGCACAACTAGCATGCGTAACCATGGGCATGCCCACAGACCCATGCACCCCATTGGGGGGCCCGGTCAGCTGGAGGCCGGCCCCCGGCATGGCCGCCCATCCGAGGGCCATAATAAATGCCCCACAACCTCCGGGGCCACCACCACCATGGAATGGGACAGGGAAGCTGCCTACTGGATGCACCTCGCACTCGCAGCCGAGTGGTACCATGACCACACCGAGCAGCTGCGCCTCCTTGGTGCGGAGGTACACCTGGCCGCCTGGCTGCTGGTTTCCCTGGCCTGGAGAGCTGCAACGGCCCGCAGGGTGCACCATGGCTGGAGGAGAGCCCGTGCCCAGCCCAGGGCACAGAGGCTATCCGGGGCAGACTGGCAGGCCGTGAGCCAGGCCCGGGCCCAGCCCGCAGCACTCCGCGAGGCAGCCAGGCACCTCCTGTGGGTGAGGGAGACCATGCATCGATCTTTTCTGCTCACTATGCCCATTGAGAGGCACCTATGGGTCGCAGAGCACCCACAGGGTTGGTGTGCGAGGCCGCTGGCCCAGTGGGACGAGGCAGCCTAGAGGTCCCACCTCAGGATGGACAAGCTCACCCTGCTGCAGCTAGCGGAGCTCCTTATGCCCTGGCTAGAGGGAGAGCACACCTCCATGAGGACCCCCATCCCCATGGTCCAGTGGGTGACCATAGGGGTCTGGGCCCTGGCAACTCCCGACTCCTGCCGGTCCGTGTCCCGGCACTTCGGGGTAGGACTCAGCACCGTAGCCTGTATCCTCCGGGATGTGTGCGAGACTGTCGAGGGCGTGCTCCTGGACAGAACGATCCAGCTGGTGGACCAGGAGGCCGTGATGGCGGGATTCGCAGCCAGAGGCTTCCCCAACTGCATGGGAGCCATGGACGGCACCCACGTCGAGATCCTCCGCCCCTCCGCAGGGGAGGCAGCAGAGTATGTGAACCGGCACAGGTACCACTCCCTGCAGCTTCAGGCAGTTGTGGATCACTGGGGCCAGTTCATAGACATCTTCACGGGCAACTCTGGTTGCAGTCATGACGTCCGGATCATGACCATCTCCCCCTTCTATGCCCGGATGTTCCGGGGGGATTTCGCTGACATGGGGATGACCTGGATCAAGGGAGTACTAGTGCCCCCCTGTATCCTGGGAGACCCTGCCTACCCCCTCACCTGCTGGTTGATGAAGGTCAACCCTGTCGCACAGACCCCTGCAGAGGTGCTATACAATACCCGCCTGTGCTCCAGCAGAACCGTGGTGGAGCGAGCCTTCGGGGCCCTCAAGCAGTGCTGGAGGAGTCTCTCTGGGTGCCTGGACTACACTGTGGAGACCTCCGCCCTGGTGATAGGGGCCTTCTGTGTGCTCCACAATGTCTCAAGACCGAGGGGGCAGCCTTGGAATACCGCGAGCCCCACCGAGCCCCCGGACCCGTGCCCCTGTACATGAACACCGAGAACCCCAGGGAGTACCGTTATGCCCAGCGCATCCAGGATGCCCTGGCAAGGCATATCACCAGGGGGGCCCTGGTGTGAGGGGCTCCCCTCCCCGGATCACCACCTGGGGTTCCCAGGGGCAGCTCCTGCAGGGGTGCACTCCCCCCATCACCCACATATGGGCCCTGGACGCATACAGGTGTGTATACACTTATTTCACCCGCGTGTACATGTGACCCCTCCACCTCTCCCTCCACCCCTGTAGTGCCCTGGCCCCTCTAGTGCCCCCTCACATTGCCCTCCCCCTCCTTCCCCATTTCCCCCCCCCTCATTTGTGAGCTCCCCTCCCCCTGCTTTCTGTGTTCCCAGCAGTGTCCTGGGCCTCCTCCAGGTCCGGCAGGGGGGCCATGGGTGGGGGAGGGGGGCCGGGACCTGGGGA
Source organism: Sphenodon punctatus (assembly GCA_003113815.1). Taxonomy (NCBI): domain Eukaryota; kingdom Metazoa; phylum Chordata; class Lepidosauria; order Sphenodontia; family Sphenodontidae; genus Sphenodon; species Sphenodon punctatus. The sequence goes on along the minus strand of QEPC01001717.1, from coordinate 6,814,453 downwards.
GCCCATGGCGGCTGCACCCTCCTGAGGGCGGGGGGCACCGGGAGGCGGATGCACGGCCCCTGAGGGCGCGGGGCCGGCTGGGGCACCTGAACAGGGGGCGGGGGCACTGATGGGCCTGGCATGGGGCCCTGGGCAGGCAGGGTGCCCGGGGGCGTGGCTGCCATCACGTAGGCACACTTCGTGCTGGCGTGCAGGAGCAGGGAGGTCCCAATATCGTGGGACCTATCCATCTTTGCACAGTGCTCCTGCACCATGCCTGTGATGGCCTGCTCCAGCCTCCCAAGCATCTCCACCTGCCTGCTGTGCTCCCGGCGCTCCCACCTCTTCTCCAGGTGCACCTCGGCCTGGAGCCTTATGTCCCTCACCTCTGCCCACTCCAGGGACCGCTCGATGGCCGCCTCCATCCGGTCCACGGCTGCTATCATCCTCTCCCCCTGTTCCTCCAAGGTCTGGATGATCTCCTCCTCCTGGTCCTCCCTCCTTCTGCGTACCCATGCCTGGTGCTCCCTCATGCACTGCAATGTGGCCATGGGCCCTGGGGATTCTGACTGCTGGGGTTGCCCTGTGGGTACGGGAGGGTTAGTCCCATCTTGACCCGGGCCCCTGCCCCCTGGCCACGATGGGTCAGGGGCCCCACGGGCCCCATGGCGACTCACCAGGCCCCTCCCCACCCCGAGACCCTAGCCCCTCCCACCCCCTCTGACTTTCCAGGGGCCCCCTCTCTGCACCACGGGTTGCCCTGCCTACCGGACCACCTGGCTCACCTGGTTCCTGCACCTGCTGGTGGGTCTCCTCAGTGGCTGCCTGCTCAGTCACCTGGGTCTGGTCCTGGGGTGTCCCTTGGCCTGCGGGCAAGGAGGGGGGGTTGTGGGTGTAGGGGTATGCGGTTGGGTGACCTGGGGCTGGGCCCCCTCCTGCCTTGGTATTGGGGGACTGGGGCTCAGGCTGGAGCTGGCCCATACATCCCCTCCTTGGCCCCTGCCTCCGTGGTTCCAGTGCCTCCCCCCTCCGGGTCGCCTTCTTACCCTCAATGTCAGTCTCAGATCCTTCCGAGTCTGGCCCCTCGGTGTTGGAGTGCTCCCCCATGGACCACTGGCTGAGGGTAATGAGGGTGCCGGCCTCGGACTCCACCTGCCCGGCCTGGGGGTGGGTGCTCTCCGGGCTGCTGTCCGGGGGGGCCTGCAGGTGCCAGGAGCCCCAGGGTGATCCTCCTGGGGGTCTGGGACCGTGGAGCTCGTATCTACCAGGGGCAGTGAGGGAAGGGGGTACCTCAGCCCATTCCCTGCCCTGGACCACAGCGCTCCCGACGAGCCAGGGGGCGACTATGGACCCCTTCATATGCAGGATGCAGTCCAGGGCATCATAGAATGGGGCAGTCCAGGCTCCGTGTCCGGACCACCTATTGTTGTCCTGGATGGCCTTGTACCCCTTCTTCAGCTCCTTGGCCTTTGAGTGGCACTGTGCTGCTGTGCGCTGATGCCCCGCCACCTCCATGTCCCACACTATGTCCTGGTAGACATGCTCATTGCGTTGGTTGAGCGCGAGCTCAAGCTGGTACTCCAGGGTCCCCCATATCCTTATGAAATCCTGGGTCTCCTGGAGCCCCCACTGGCCCCCTCTGTTGTACGCCTTCCTCCCTCTTCTCCACTGTGGTTTGTCCTCCTCTTCCTCCTCCGCCCGGGCTGGTCCGGTGTCCTCCGGGGGCTCGTCCACCCGGGCGCTCTTACGTGTCTGTGGGAGGCAGGGGGTGGGGGGTTTAGGATTTGGTGCGTGCCCTGGCCCCTTGCGGGGTGCCTCCTTCCCCCGCCTCCCTGGTGGGAGCCCAGGATTTCCCTGCCCCCCCCGGTGCCCCTGCTCCCCTGCCATTGTTTCCCCTTACCCATTTCCTGGGTGCCTCCTCCACCCCCGTTCCAGCTGATGTCCCCGGGGCGTCGTGTCCCACCTGCTGATGCGGGTTTTTTCCCTTCACCTCCTCCATGGTCAGCACGACCCCTGGCTCCCCCTCCTCCGCTCCCTCCACCACTGCCACTGCCTCCTCCTTCTCCTCCTCCACCCTCGCTCTCTCGTCCACCACTCTCTTCTGCCTCCCTCCTCGCTCCATCCCACCATGCTTCCCTGCTGCAGATTTCCCTTTAAATCTCCCTCCGGTGGTTGTGTTGTTGCTGGTTGCCTGGCAGTGACTCTGCGTGCATTGTCCATGGCTGGGGATCATTTTCTTTGTTTCCGCCTGGGCATTGGCGTCCAAACGTTACTTTTTGTTGCTTCCCAGTGGGAATCTCTTTGACCACGCTTCCCAAGATTTTGCCCCGGGTAGCCCGGGAAGCATGGTTGAAATTGACCCCATGTGGGTATTGAGTGTGGTGATACTACGCTGGCGGCTGCCTAACAGATATTCAGGGTTCTTTGGCCCCGCCGCGGAATTGAGCGTGGTTCACTGTGGTTGAGTGTGATCTCGTAACGTCTGAAATGACCCTTTGATACCTCTGGAGATTTGCCAGTCTACTAGCTCATCATGTTAAACTGGTCATAATTAATGGGGATGTCCTTTTATTATTATTATGAGGATATACCTTTATTATAGGTGTCTATATTAGATGTTTTTAGTGCCACAGCTGGTTTATAAAATTGTTTCAGCTAATGACTGTGTTTGGGCCTGCAAGTTGATTAGTCAGTCTTGGAGGGGTGGTCAATAGGAACTGAGGATGAATATGAATCCTCCAAGGCATGTGTGGCACCTTGGATGATCAATAAGTCCTAAGCCTGACAGGGACGGAATCACAATTGATTACTGCAAAGCTAGTATATAAAAGTATACCTATTAGAGTATGTTGTGTCATGTTTGAAGTATGTGGAATTAATAATTTGCTTGTTTTCTGGTCTGGATGATCAGGAACAGTGGTGAGCTGTGAAAAATGGAGCCAATGGAGTTGTGAGCAGTGATTAAATATTTACAGAAGAAACATTTATCACCAACCGAAATCCATCAAGACATGGTGGATAGTACTTTAGGGGACTCTGCCCCATCATATGCCACAGTGAAGAAATGGAGACGTGAATTTAAGATGATTCACAGTCTTGTGAAGATGCCTCTCGCAGTGGCCAACCAACAACAGTCATGACTGAGGAACTCATTAATCAGGTTCATGAGGGAGAGGGTTAGGGTGAGGAGGGTGGGTTGTCTTTGTTTATATTTTTAAATTTCTCCATTTATAATGTATTGTTTTGATGTATTTATAATGTTATTTTTAAAATTGTTAGTTGCCCCGAGCTGTCTTTGGCAGGAGGGGCGGGGTACAAAATTTTATAATAAATAATCATTAAATGATATGATGAGGGCAGATCGAAGGATCACTATCTGAAAAATTTGTGAGATCACAGGGACGAGTTTTGGTACAGTGCAGTCCATATTGACAGATGAACTGGGTATGAAAAAATTATTGGCAAGATGGGTCCCATGAATGTTGTTACCTAAACACAAACAAATCAGAGTGACAAAGATCCTGTAGCATTTTGCAGCCATTATGTCACTATGAATGAGACATGGGTCCACCACTTCAATCCAGAGAAAAATGAACAATCCAGACAATGGAAGCATCATGGATATCCTGCTTCAATGAAGTTTCGTGTTCAACCAAGTGCTGACAAGGTTTATTGCCTCCGTTTTTTATGACGCTGAGGGTGTTTTATTGATTGACTATTTGGAGCATGGACAGACAATAACAGGAAGTTATTATGCAAATTTGGTTCAGAAGTTACGTGTTGCAATAAAAGAGAACAGACAGGGAAAGTTGTGTCGCCACGTGTTGTTCCATTAGGACAATGCACCAGTTCACAGGTCTCACGTTGCAATGGCTGCCATTCATGAAGCGGGCTTTGAACTACTCGATCACCCACCCTATTCACCTGACCTGGCCCCTAGTGACTTTTATCTGTTTCCACAATTAAAGGATCACTTGCGTGGAAAAGGTTTTGAGAGTGACAATGAGGCGATGGTTGCTGTTACTGAGTGGTTTGAGAGTCTTGACAAATAATTTTTTTTTGGAAGGGATAAAAATGTTGCAGCATCGCTGGATCAAGTGCATAGATGTTAGAGAGAATTATGTTGAAAAATAAAAATATTTTCATTGTTGTACATTTATTGCTTCTGTATTAGACTTAGGAGTTATTGTTCACCCCTAGGTATGGTGCCTGAACATACTCATTGGTTTTCTTGGGGTTTGAATCATGCCTTAAGTGCAGTTACAAATAGTTTCATTGGCTAAAAAAATAAAGAATTAGTGGATATTTTAAAAGCATACACATAGAATCCCCAAATCCCACCAGAAATGGCATTATAATTATGCTAAGGTTTCTTAATCAGTAGAAGGAAATTAACCTTTAAAGGTTCAATGCACCAAATGTGCTGCAATGCCTTCGGCTTGATTCCTTTCTCAGACTTTGAATTCAGAAAGTATGTGTTTAACTTTGAATGTGTGTATACAATCCACTGACTTCCAGGGAAGTTAGGCACATGCTTAAATGAAGGCATATGCTGAAGTTAATTCCCTGAGCAGGGATGCTTTCATGAACCTTGACATTAAAGCTTATTATTATTCCTCAGTATTCCAGGATAAACAATACAAAATATTCTACTCTAATGACAAATTGTATTGCCTTTACATTTTGTACAATTTTAATGTTCCCGGATTGTTAGGGTAATTTCAGATCTTAAGCGCTCCCAGGTCGCCACAGTGGATTCCCAACCATAGATAGCCACCGAACCCTGACCCATGGTTTCGACAGGCCCCAAACAGACATGATGGGAGCGGAACCATGGCAAGGAAACAGACAGCCAGGCCATGATCCGGGATAGTGCAACAGACGTGACACCGATCCCGGACTATGGCAAGAACCCCCAGAAGCCACCAGAACAGGACACAGACATGGACGACCGAGGGCAAAGGAAACCAAAAGCACCACAAGACACCGCCCATGCAAGGGAAATGGAAAGGGAGGGGTGAACGGCCAAGCTGCACACACACAACAGGGAGAAGGAAGCCACAGACAGAGCTGAACAGAAACCACACACACACTGCCGAGAACACGCACAGCCGAAAAGGAAAGGGAGCAAGAGGGAGACACACAGGGGCACACAAGGGGGGATGGGAAACGAAACACCACACCAGGCAGCCCAAGAGGCAATGGCAAAGACACGGGGGGACTGGGGGCTGAGTCCAACAATGGGCAACAAAACAGGAGGGGGATGGGGCAGGAACAGAGCGGGACACGGGGGCAGGCACCCAACACCCCAGGGATAGCACAGACACCACGAGGCACCCAACAGCAACACAGGCCACTAAACAGACAGGGGTCCACACGGTGTCAGAGCAGGGTCACAGGGGATGAGCCACCAATCTGAGGAAGACAGTGGGGAGGGCTGAGGCAGGTCCCAACAGGAAGACAACTGGTCCCAGATGGTAATGCACAGCCAGCGAGGAAAACAATCCCCATGTCGCAGACAGCCAATGGTGCCCGCCTACCAACAAGGGGATTCCGGGTGGTGCGAGTAAGGGACCCCCAGTCACAAAGAGTCACAGAGGTATCATGGGGGTGGGGGCTGAGCATGGACACTGGCAGGGAGCCAGCTGAGCAAGGGGTGCAAAGGTCCATGGGAATCCCTAATACAGGTGTCGGATAGCAGCTAACAGCTGACTGGGGGGTGGATAATGGAACCCAACCCCAAGGGTACAGATGGTGTAGCGGTGCCACACAGATGGGCCCAGGGTGCAGGTGACCCGGCACAGCTGAGCGGAACGGGGGGAGCAGATCGAGTCAGGACAGCAGCGGATCCACAATGGGAATGTTGTAGCGGGTCACAGAACAGAAGGTCCCGGGAGGTGCAGGGAGCACCAAGAAGAGGTGAAAGGTGGGACACAGATGACCCAGGGGGGACTCTACAGCCAGCTGCACGGGGTCACGAAGGGGGGTGGGACAGGGTGGCCCAACAGATTAACGTAGTGGGGTCACTGCAACATGCCTCAGTGATAGCCCATCTGTGCCACGTGGTGCACAACAAGATAGTAGGCCTCACAAGGATCAGGACCGGTGAATCCAACCTGAACATCAGCATGGGACCACACCTCTGACAGAGCTAGCAGCTCAGGTTCAGTGGGATCGGGCAAGGGATAGTCAGCAGCAGGGACCATGACAGCTGTCCGAGCTCCAACAGGTGGTAGTACGACAGCCCACGGGAACGCTGATAGCCACGGTCCCCTAGGATGCAGCAGAAGTAGGACACAGCCAGGTCAGGGCCGCCCTCCGCCAGACAGGCCTGGAATCCGGACAACACAGAAAGAGACAGAGCTGACACCATCTCAGGAGCAGACCCTAATACAAGTGGGGATCCCTAATACAGGTGTTGGATAGCAGCTAACAGCTGACTGGGGGGTGGATAATGGAACCCAACCCCAAGGGTACAGCGACCCCCTCAGCTCTGGAATGTGCCCATCTGGAAAGGTACGGAGGCCCAGCTCCACAGCATGGAGCCGGCATTCGCAAGCGGTAGCCACATATCCAAAGCAGTGGAGGCCAAACCTCAGACACCGATAGGCATCCAGGAAGATAGATGGGCAGGTAAGGAACAGTTGAATGCCAGGGGAATTCCACAGGTCAGCTAGAGCCGTGGTCTCTCTGTAGATCCAGCAATGCGGACCGGCCGCAGAACTGCTGAGCGGGAGCTCTGCTGCAGCAGCATTGGCCATGGTGCAGCTGGCAGAGGGTCTGATAATCAAAGACAGTGGGGCCCCTCAAACCATGGTAGGGAGGGGAGTTAACCAGGGTCATGCAATAAGGGTAAGGGCAGCATAATGGGACGGCAGGAAATCGATGCGTGGGGAGCGGACACAGCACAGCTGCAGGAACCCAAGGCCAGAGACGGCCTACACACAGAGAGCAGTGATACGCACACAACGTTCATTCACCCTCCAAGGCACCGTTACACCACCTACTTGCTGGAGGCACAGTCCTCCCCCTCCCATGCAACCAAGCACCGAACACCCCGATATCCATTAGCGAGCGGCACCAGGGGGCACGGGATCTACAGGCAGAGCCCCCCAGTATGGGTGAGTGGCCCTGTGCCACCAGGAGCACCCAGTAACTCACAGACCACAACCAGTCAGTGCAGCACCTGGGTACAGGGCCCAGTGGACAGCCAGTGGCGCGTGGGTGTGTGCTGGTCCCAGGCCCCTTATAGCGAGCCACAACCTGCAGCACAGCAGCACGAGCGTCCTGCCGAGCAGTGTGCCTGACACCATCCGGCGCTCCTAGGGAACCTACGAGCTAAGGCCCTTGCAGGTACCTGACATGAATGTGAACCAGCCGGCTCCTACTGGAGATCATAGCTGAGTGGTACCGCCAGCACACCGAGCTCCAGCAGGTCAACACGGAGCTTCTGGAGATGTACACAGAGGTGCATGAATGCCAGGCCCGGGTCTCTGCAACCAGCCTGCTTGCCCACCACAGGTGCTGCCACATCAAGGCCATGCGCATGGCGCACCGGCTTTCTGGGATGTACCGCAGGGCCCTGCCGATTGCACGCGCCTGTCTGGCTGCCCTCAGGCAAGCAGATACATGTCACTACTGGAGGAGGGCAATCCTCTTCAATGCTGTCAGGCTTGCTATGCCCATTGAGAGGTGCCTCTGGACTGTGCCCAGGGCTCAGCAATGGTGGGAGGTGGCCCTGGCGCGATGGGATGATGCTGCTTGGAGGGTACACTTCCAGATGAACTGGCGTACCCTCCTGTGACTGGCAGAGCTTCTGTGGCCCTGGCTAGAGCGGATGCATACCCCCATGTTCTCCCCTATCCCAGTCGCGCAGCGGGTGGCCATAGCTATCTGGGCCCTGACTACCCCAGATTCCTGCTGTTCCCTAGCTCAATACCTCACAACCGTCACCAGCATCATCCGCGACTTCTGTGAGGCTGTGAAGGTGGTCCTCCTCGACCACGTGATCCAGTCCATGGATCAGGGGGCTATGATAACCAGCTTCAAGGCTACCGGGTTCCCCAACTGCGTGGGCACAATCGATGGCACCCATTTGTAGATCCTCCGCCCCCCCCCCACGATGATGCCCCCCACAATGATGCGACCAAGTACATCAACAGGCATGGTTACCACTCCTTGAAGCTCCAGGCCATTGTAGATCACCGGGGCCAGTTCACTAACATCTTCACCAGCCATTCCGGCTGCAGCCATGATGCCCGAATCCTCGCCATCTCACCCCTCTTCGCATGGATATACAGGGGGGACTTTGCCAACATGAGGATGACCCGGATAGAAGGGGTGTTGATGCCCACCTGCATCATCGGGGACCCAGCCTATTCGTTGCTCTGATATCTCATGAAGGCCCATCCGGTTGCCCAGAACCAGATGGAGGCCCTGTACAACAACACCTGGCTGTGCACCACGAGGACCGTGGTTGAGAGGACCTTCAGTGCCCTCAAGCAGAGAAAGAGGTGCCTAGCTGGATGCCTGAACTTCACAGTGGAGACCTCCGCCCTGGTAATCGGCACCTGCTGGATGTTGCACATCTGTGAGACCGATGGAGTGGCCCTTGGGTATCCCAGGCCACAGCGGCCAGCTGGTCCCGTTCTTCTGTACGTGAACATAGCAAACCTCAGGGAGTACCATTATGCCAAGCGGATCCAAGCAGCATGTACGAGGCACATAGCACGGTTGCCCCAGACCTGAGGCCCTGGGGTCCGTGGGGCAGGACCCCTGCCATGCCGGTGCCTGGGAGTGCCTGAGTCACAGCCTCTGAGCTCGGGGTCCCTGGCGTGTGTGTCAATGAACGACGGACATGAGGGTTACAGTGAATAAAGGTGTCTTTATTGTATGTACAGTGATCTCCGCACCCTTCTTCCCCCTCCCCTTCCCCCTGCCCCCCCAGCCCCTCCTGCTTCCTGGGGCAACCTCTCCATCACCATGCGGGCTGTTTCATAGTCTGCAAGCACCCTTGCCTGGTGTCCCCCTCTGTTGCTTCCTGGGTCTTCGCAGCCTCCTGGCTCTCCTCCGTGGATGCTGCTGGGGGCTGGTCCGGGCCCGGGACTGCCTATTGCTGCTGCACCTGGTGGGGTGGCTGTTGCCGTATCAACCCCGGCAGGATGGGGAGGCAAATGTGTGGGCCCTGTGGTTGGGGCTTCTGCTACTGCTGAGGGATGGACACCGGTGGTGGGATGGCAGGTGGGTGTGGGGCTGCAGTCGGTATGGCACCCGGGGGTGCTCATCATGCCCGCATGTAGCAGCAGCAAGGTGCCAATCTCTAGGGACCAGTCCACCTTCTGGGAGTGCTCAGCGAACTGGCGGTCAATGGTGTCTGTCAACCGCTGTACCGCTTCCATCTGGCATGTGTGGTCCCATCTCTGCAGTCACCTCTCCTTCCGCATCTCATCTAGGAGGTGCCTGTCCCATCCCTCTGCCTGCTCCACGGCCCTGCCAGTGGCCGCCTCCATCCTGTCAATGGAGGCGATCATTGCCTCCCCCTGCTTCACGCTGGTCCTTATGATCTCCTCTGCCAGGTCCTCCTGCCAGCGGCACACATGTTCCCTGTGCTCAAGGGCGTAGCTACCATAGGGACAGGCGGGACATTTGTCCCGGGGCCCACCATGGCTGGGGTCCCACAGGCCCGCCGAGCCGCCCATCCCTATTGTAGCTAAGCCTCCGGGCTGTCCCTGATTTTTTTAAAAAAAATTTAAAAATTTCCGGGCCTGGCCGGGTCCGCCCCCCCCCCGCGCTTGCTGACAAAAGGCCCCCACTCTCCCGCTGGGCCTCCCCTCTCCCGCCTCACCGTGCTGGCCACTGGTTGGGCTGCCAAAGTACAAGCCCCGCCTCCCTG